>JAGFMW010000024.1:0-432382 GCA_021030935.1 Astrothelium subdiscretum
TATTATTTGTATTTTTATATAATTATATAATTGCAAATTAAATTTCTAGAAAAAAATTTGTTCAATATTTTGGTCACAAAATTCAATATTTTTCAAAAAAATCAAAAAAATTTTATTATTAATAATTTTATAATTTAAAAATTAATAGAATTCTTGATATATAATATTTGTCTATTAATAGCGATTTTATATATAAAAAATATAAAAATCAATATAATTAATATTGAAATAATATTGATAATTATTAAACTCAAAAATTGTTAATTGAAATAAATTTTTACTCAAATCAAAAACAAAAATATAATATACAAATAAACTATAAAAAACTATAAAAATATAAAAAATTGTTTATTTTTAGAATTTTTTAATATTATCGATTTTATTTTATAATTTATTTTTTATAATCCGAAATTTTCTAATAATTTTAGTGATAAATCACAAAAATTTATTAATAAAAAAAACTTTTAAAACAATTTATATTTTTTTAAAAATTTTAGAATTAAAAATTTTTAGAATAATTTATATTTTTTAAAAAATTCTAAAACTAGAAATTTTTGAAACAATTTACGTTTTTCTAAAAATTTTAAAATTGAAAATTTTTGAAACAATTTATATTTTTTTGAGAATTCTAAAATTGAAAACTTTTGAAATCGCTTTTTTGAAAAACTTAAAATTGAAAATTTCTAGAATAAAATATTTTTTTGTTAATTAATATTCGGACACAAAAATTTCTCAAATCCGAAAATATATAATTACTAAAAAAATAAAGTAGATATAAAACGAGAATAATAAATTGATCAAATTGCGAAAACAACAATTTTTTTTGAAAAAAAAATATATCACGAAAGAAAAACGGATCTTAGCTTGTTTACTATTCAAAAGAAAAGAGAAGACACTAGCGACGTTCCGAAAGCTAGTGTCTAGGTTGATATGAAGAAGCCTTTGCTCGATGCTAGATACACACTACAATAATACAATTCATTCAACCCAAACAAGCTCCAACACCGTAGTCGCTGCGACTGTCCCTGTACCGGATCCACTGGTCGCCGTAGCACCACTTCCGCTCGGGCTGTTTGTCGCACTCCCCAGCTTCTCCAATCCCGCTGTAATCGTCACCGGCAAGAACATCTCCTGCACACTCGCCGCCTCATATGTCGTCGTGCTCACCCCCGGAAAATTCGCTTCCTTGCCCCCGTTACTCTCCACACACACCGCTTTCGTCCCGTGTCCTACACTACAGCTATCCGACATTGTGAATTCTTCGCCAGATGGAGCGTAGCTGAAATGCCAGATATCTTGTTCGTCTGGGCCGGGCGCGTAGGTCATGGTGAGGGCCGGTTCGATGCCACAGTCTTCAGGAGAGACGCCAGAAGCGCAGGCGAGAAGATATTCGGTGGAGGAGGGTGCAGCGGTGATGACGGAGGCGGCGAAGGGTTGAGGGTCGAAGCCATCGAGGAAGAAGAACGTGTGGGACGATGTTTGGGCGAGAATTGCTGGGGGGAGGAGGAAGAGGTGCGCAGCAATTGAGAGGAGCGGTGCCATTTCTATCGTTGATAGAGAGAAGCTGTACAATTTTGATGGGTTGAATGGCAGTGTAATGTTGAGCACGGAAGAAGCTTCAAGGACCGTAATAAGACACAAAGATACAACGAAGAAAGATACTTGAAGAACGAATATGAGAATGATGATGTTGTATTCCTACCTTACATTGTCTTGCGCTGCCCCTTTTCAGAGACTACAAGTCTAATTAGATTCTTGGCGCGTGGCCCAAGATGGGGTAGCGGCTCAGGATCTCTCAGCCGCTCTGGGAACTTAGTGTTGATTCTCCGAAATCCTTCACAACCACCACCACTAATACTTTAACTTGTTTCCGTGAACTTTGGGAAAATGAAGTAGACCAAAATAAGTTCTGATATATAAATACTTACTACTGGCAATAGCTTCGCAATATTCGTAGAGCAAATGGTCATATGCGTGCACATTAATGACCACAAACTAACTGAGATGAAAGCGTGGTGGCGGTGCCGATTTCGGACAATTCCCAGAGCGGCTGAGGGAAGGCGCTCCAATAGAAGCTCCAGGTGAATTAGGCCGCCTAGCGATCTCAAAAGAGAAAGAGGAGAAATGGGAAGATTAAGAATCAGAAGAAGCGCTTGAGGCTCAGTCTAACACAGCATTTGTACGCTCGTACAAAATCTCCAATGCAAAACTTAGAGTCAAATTCGATCACGATTGATGATATGGTCACTGAAGGAACGCCAATTGGCAAAGCCAATGCACGCGGAATCTCTTAAGCAACCGAAGAGTTTCACTCTTCAACTGCCACCAACGCAACATCGGATACTGTCGCAAAGATATTCGTCGCCATAGACTGCAAACTGGGTGTTGTTGGTACAGGGCCAGACAAGGATTCCATACTCGCTCGAACCTCGGTCGTAAACTACCGGTGTCGTCCTCTACGATACCTACGGCCTGCCACTCACAGGAGCAGAGTCACCGATTATCGAACAGCTATCAGTGGCATATGACAAGAACACTTTGAGCTAAAACGAAAAAGCGATGCGCGGGATACGGCCGGGATCAATAGAGAGCATGGGTTTGCTGTGTCTGAAAAGCAATGTGCAAAGGAGGATATCACATCGAACTTCAACTTGCGACAGGTGCTAGGTCAGCCGTTCATCGGCCTAGGGACCGTCCAGGTAAAGTTATATCATCTTCTCTCGGGCCGCATCCTAATAGGTCATGCACTAAGGAACGATCTTACCTCACTCCTACTCTCTCATTCTCACGCCGCCATACGCTATACTTCTCCTTTCCACTTCCACGCTAATGGTCGAACTCATTTCCTCCGCAAGCTTGAAAAGATTGTTCTACAGAGATACCTTCGATCCGGGAAACACAGTTCCATGGAAGACGCGCGTGCAGCAATGAACTTATTAAAGACTTGAGAAAATAGTGGGAAGGTCAACAGCTCTATTAGAAGAGAAATAGGAAGAGAGGACCTGCTAGGGGCAGAGTAAGGAAGAAGGAATGAAGGCAAGGAGGAAGAAGCGGAAGAAGAGATTGACGAAGAACAGCCAGCAGAAGAGGTCGAAGAGGGCATGGCAATACTCAGATGCTGTAATATCTGGCACTACAAGTCTGATTACTTCGGTTTCATCTTCCTAACAAGTCGGGGGGCGTTTCTGACGCAATACTACGATCTGCTGCTTTACTTTCTTGTTTACATGATACCCCCAGATAGTCTGAACTTCAGATTTCCTACCTTACAAAAATTCATTTTCAGGAACTCCATTCGAAGTCTTATTAGAGATAGGAATTCTTGGGAGCTAGCTAATTTGTTTCTTAGCAACTACTAGCGCAGTACTCAGTGGGATGTTTCTTCCACCATCGAACTTGTCGCGGAGCACGCTTTCCATTTCCGTTTTGACAGAGGCCAAATTACCGCTATAAGTTTCCTTGCGCGCTTTCGGCATAGGATTGTCACTTTCCCAAAACCACTGCTGAAACCCGTCGATACCGATATCGAGGCCTATCCCGCACTCCTCGGCACGAATGTCACTAAATCCAGCCAGCTGTACGCCTCGCTCCAGGTCTGCAAGTGTTAACCACGGTCTGCCGGGGAGAATTGGCGGATTCCTATAGCCAGGATCAGCTTTTGTAGCTGCCTGCGTCCAAATTTGGATAGGCCCGCATAGCTCATCCAAGATCCAGATAGCGATCGCAAGCACGCCGCCGGGGCGCAAGAGCCGGCCCCATGTCTTCAACAAGCCGTCTTCTTCTGGGTACACGTTCGTCTGCATAGCCATGGTGCTGAAGACGTGTGAGAAGAAGCCCTCAGGTGTGGTCGCAGTGATGGGCGTATTGAAGTCTAGTAATTGCGTCGTAACATGGTTCTGGGTGCCGTGGGGCTGTTCTCGCTGGCGTTTAGCATGCAGCTCTATTAGCATTTGCGCCGAAATATCGGTTGCAAGAATAGTTAGAGAAGGGAAGCGCGCCGCTAGTCGACGTGTGAGTGAGCCTGTACCAGCTCCAAGGTCAATGGCGCGTGCTCCAGAGGCGGAAAAAGGGGACAGCTCAAGGGCCATGTCAACTAGACGGTTCGCGGCGAGCTCAGACACTCGGCCGATAGCGTCATCGTAGTTTGCTGCTGCATTGTTCCAATCTTGGGCATTGGTGTACTGCCGAACACCTTGTTTGGAAGATTCAGTGCTCGTGGGAATCGGACTTTCGTGAGCATCGGGCTTATTGGCATTCGAACATGGCATTTCCATAACCTTGGACTTGTGGCCTTAATCTCTATAGCGTGAAGTCACAAGTCAGTCATAGCACCTGACAGTTTCTTGAAGGCCCGCAAGTCCCTTCAAGTCAATACAAGATCATGAATGTGAAGACACCGAGCAGAAGCAACCAAAATGATCACGGAAGCCACCTTGAGAAAGACATAACTGAATTACCTAGAGAGGACCAAAACTCGTCGGAGTTGTCGCAACTACCAGACGACGACTGGCTCACCGATTCTCAAAACCCAGTCAATTGGCCTTCAGCGCGAAAATAGACGATCGTGGCTCTCCTGTGGGCCACAATTACTATGGCGTGCGTTCCCTCGAGCTTCTTCCGAGCAAGTGCAATGCGTTTATACTGAGTTTGCTACAGATCGATCTGCTCAGTTGCCTTCGAACCGGTTATCCCATCTATGCTCAAAGAATTTGGCACATCCAGCCACGCTCTTTCAGGTTTCGTTGTCTCTGTATACACAATTGGATACTGTATTGGCCCTTTAATTACATATCCTGCTAGCGAGCTATACGGTCGCGTTATGGTTATATACCTAAATTCTATTCTCTATCTTACATGTTTAGCGGTGTGCAGCGTAAGCTCTAATGTTATAATGTTTATTGTCTTCCAAGGTATAATGGGACGCGCGGGTATCACTTTCATAGTCAGTGGAGGAGCCATCGTTGCAGATATAATACCAAAGCAAAGGCGCGGGTTGGCCCAGAGTCTCCTAACGAGCGGCACCACATTAGTAAGTGTCTGGTACAATTGACTCAATTGAGTACGGTATCTTTGGCTTGAGCTAATGCCAACTTATAGGGACCAACAATAGGTAACTTGTACCGTGTTCTCTATGCGGAGACACTGACCCAACTGAGCAGGGCCAATTATTGGGGGATTGATCGCGGAAAACATTGGGTGGAGATGGATATTTTGGATTGAATTGATTGCAGTACGTCGATTTCAATTATAATCAAGGATACTGCCCGGTATCTACTATTCTCGCCGCGGTCACATTCTTATTTCTAAAGTGTAGTTGCTCGTTGACAATAATCTCAAGAGCAACTATAGCTAACAAAGATTAGCTTGGATCTATATTAGCGGTTTTTGTACCCATAATTCGGGAGACATATCCTCCCATTCTTCTTGCACGTCGCCAAAAGACAGACAAGCGAGCCTTTTGTATACCTCTGGCAACTACTTCGAGATCGTCAGATTCAGAGGTCTTCCGCAATACCTCCTTACGGCCACTTCGATTCCTCCTCCACACGCGTCTTGTACCAATGCTCTCCTTTTTCACCTCGATTATAAATTCGTATCTTTTGATACTTTTCGCCACCCCCGGCACTACTTTTCAGTCTCAATACGGATTCTCTCCTTTTACTAGTGGCCTCGCCTATCTTGGTCTTTTAGTAGGATTTGTACTATCGGAAATTGGTATTGGTCTTTTCTCAGATATCTTCTTGATGCGCCACGCAAGTTCTATTCCTGAGCATCGATTGCCGTTGCTTATTGTCGGCGCTTCGCTTCTCCCCGGAATGTTATTGATGTATGGCTGGACTATTGAAGAACAAGTCCACTGGATGGCCCCGATCGTTGCAAGTGGATTGATAGCGGCCGCTTCAATGTGTTCATATACTCCAGTACAGGTTTACTTCGTCGATGTCTACTCTCTACATGCGGCGAGCGCGATTGGTGCTGCGAGCATCGTCCGTAGTGTTGTCACCTCTGTCGTCCCGTTGGGCGCAGAACCGATGTATCGTCACCTGGGCTACGGATGGAGCTTTACGCTACTTGCCGGGATAGCGTTGGTGTTCGTTTTGGGGGCGGTGTACCTCGTAAAATGGGGCGAGCGCATCAGACATCTGGATGGGGAAATGAAGTAGGTGTGATGGTATCAATTCATTTCATGAACTTTCAGGCTTGATACACAAATAAATCATATTGAACTACCTTCTACGCAAAAATGATATGCTCAACATATGAAATAAAGCAACTCACTCATCGAGTGCCCGCTTTTGGGGTATCCCAGTATGTGCACCATCTCCCATGCCCACCGAGAGCAAACTCTCTCTCCTCACCACATCCCCTGCGCTTTGACATCCGCCGCGACCGCTACCTCCAATCCATCCTCATCCGATCTCCCGCCCGCTGCGCCATGCGCGCCCGGTTTCTTCTCCCTCCCGGGCTTGCCGATATTCTGGAACTTAACATCTTTCCGCTGCGCTCTATCCCTAGCGTCCGTATGATCTATACACGGTACGGACCTCCCTTCCATCCCATTCGCATCTGCGTTATCTCCTTCAAGTATGCCGGTGTCTATCGGGCTACAGTAAGTAGCCCATAACCCAATAATTTTGAACCTCTACCTGCACCTTTAAACCGTGAGAACGAGATGAGCACTGCATGGAAACAGGGCATTCCAGGTCTCGAGCTTAGTAGGCTAGTAAGCTGGCTTTGCTCCATCCCCTACACAACTGAGTTACATATATCTTTCACGCAACAGCACACATCACAACAGGCACCAGCGGCGGGCGTTGCTGTAGTATCGGGAATGGCGAGAAAGCCAGCGATTCAGCCTAATCACTCGCCGGCAAATTTAGACCATGACCGAATCTTTGCACCGTAATAGAAAAAGATGATCGGCGCGGGTATGAAGACGACGGAAAGGAACCCTAGCAAAGAGGTAGCCCAGGCTACCCCTAAATTATGGTACATCGCAGGAGCGAACATTGGGAACCCAGCCCCAGCTAGGGATCGCAAGAAGGTGTTTCCGGCAATGGCACTATTTGAGTAAACACTATAACAATCGATCAAATAGTTGATGCCCTGCCAGAATCCGATTAGGATACCCATTCCAGCAAAGATATTGCCGATGACCTGCGGCACCCAGAGGATGTGAGGATTGCTTGTCCACGCGAACCAGAATAGGCCGATGGGAAGAACCACGGCTCCAACAATCATAGGTGGCAGACGTTCTTCAGGGATGATCTTATTGCCATTCTCGCGGTACTTTCGGGCAAACCGGGTTTTGGTGGAAAATACCAAAACCATTGATCCGAGGATGGCACCGATGATGTTTGAGAGGAAAGGGAGTGCACCAACGCCATTATTCCATCCCCGTTCCTCTTGGAAGGAGATGGGGAACGCTTCGAAGAGAAGGTATAGAACACCGTAGATGAAAGATAAGTAGATTGATATGAGCAGGAGAATAGGCTCGAAGATGAGCATTACAAAGGGTCGGAAAAGATAGACTGTTACAATCGAGCGGAGGTCGACGCGCATTTCATCGGCTTTTGCATGAAGTGCCCAATTTTTCGTCTGATATCGCAGTTCCTTGGCCCGGTACTGGAGAAGCCTTGCTGCAGATGTTTCAGGGATACTGAAGAAAGCAATGACAGCGAAGAGCGAAGTCATGATGAGCGTGATCCAGGCGGTCCACCGCCAACCCAAATAAGAGTCAACGATGAAGCCACCTATGATAGGTGCACCCGTAGGACCAATGAAAGTTGCAGAAGCAATGATGCAAATTGCCAATGTCCGATCAATCGGGTTCCATATGTCGGACAACGTGCCACCAACAACAGCCAGCGGTGCCGCGCCAAAACAGCCTCCAATGAACCTGCAGATCATGATGGTCTCGAGGTTGCGAGCAACGGCGACTGGGATCTGGAAGATGATGATCCCGAGGATACCCACAAACAATGGCGTTCTACGGCCAAACACTTCCGAGAACGGACCCCAGACGATGGGACCGAATGAGAAGCCCTGGTAACCCGTCAGTCAGCAATATGATCATCAAAGCCGCGCATTCGAATGCTCAAGATCGCGTACCAAAACGAATAGGGCAGTACCTAATGTCGTGACCTCCTCAGACACGCCAAAATGTTTTGCCGTGACCGCTGTCGCGGAGCTGAAGACGCTCGACGCAAAAGTGGCACAGAAGGCCATCGTGCCCAGGCTGGCCGTTATGATCCATTTCCGCAGTCTCGAGAAGTTTTGTGGGTGAGAAGGGTCATCAGTGCCGCTCCATACGACTAGATTCGGGTCGCTTTGTTCTTCTTTCGGCGCGGACAGCGGTTCAGGGGAGCCGCTATTGTTGTTCTCAAGCCGTACGTGCTCCAAGTCATTCTGAGAGCACATTCTGCTCGTTCGAGTTGTATTTTGATCGAGCCTCCATTATGTCGACGGCGTAAAGATAAAATTTATTTCAACCTCCCATTAATGATGCTGGTGAGGCTAAATTGCGTGACAATAAATCGTTTAATAAACATTTATTAATCTTCTGCGGCACAGCGGGTGATCGACAATCCACCATCGCTGTGGTCATTGCATGCTTCACCGGAGCGGGAAGGGCCTAGCTACCAATGGGATGTCTGAGCACCGAAAGCCGTGCATGCACATCCCGGTTGCTGAGATTCGGAGACAGCGTTGAACGGATTCGGGGATAGATTCTGGTGCCTTTGCTCCGTATGAAAGGCGGGAATAAGAGCGGCCCAGATTTAGAACTCGTGCAGCGGCCAGTGTACGCCTAGCCACGGAAGCTCGGCTGGGAAGATTGAACCCGATCCTAAGAGTCGAGGAGATCGTTTGGTGGAAGGCTGACAAACGCGTTCAGGCAACGTGATTCTTGACGATATGAAGAATCAAAATGCACTGACCTGATTGTTACAAGATCATTCTGCAATTGCGTTGACGTGCGTTGATCACGAATCGCAGCAGGTCGCAATAGGTGACAATGAACTGAAGATGTGCTATGCGTCTAGATGAATTTATCTGCTGGTCCAAGCACCCGTGACGGCCGTCTTCCGCTTGATGAGACGGGAGCAATTAAAGAGTTATGAATACACTAATCATGCATAAGACCCCTGAATTTTAGTCTGAACAACCTCAAAATTGATATATCCGGGACTGAGCGTCAGCTTAAGCTACGTCTTCTGCCGTTGTGTAGACACGATGAGCATCATCAGAGCAGGCGTACACAGTTAACGCACTCATGGGAAGGCATCGCAAATTGTTGCGTTTGCTTGGGGCAAACAGCAATCTCAGCCGGGACTGCATCGTCAACGTCTTCACTTATCGTGGCATCCTGACTTTCCGTCAAAATGCCACTAGCCTTCAAGCTCATGGAGCTCGTACCGGCAGTGCTTCAGCACGGTCAGCAAGTAGTTGCAAATGTACTGTATAGCAACTACACAGTGCAAGAGGATAAAACCGAAGTTCATGATGGATGTATGACGTATTCAGATTTTCAAGGTATGTCGCGCTTTTACTGGCGTCTTTTTTATATTTGGCGTACCCATTATCGTTGCGACAACTACAAAATTGTCTAATTATATCCCATACTCGGTTTACTATGCAACATTTGATACTTGACCCTTCGAAGACAGAAGCGCCTTTGCGCGATGACACCAGCCTCGGCCAGCTTCCCCAAACCGTGCCTTCTGCTAAAGAAACAAAGGTCAAGCCTGGAGGCGCAGAAGCCGCAGATGAGAACGCAAGTATCTTCTTCGTCGGGACGGCTACGACAATATTCGAATGGGAGGGTATACGGCTCATGACAGACCCGAACTTTCTGCATAGCGGCGATCATGTCCACTTGGGCCCCGGAGTGACGGCAAAGCGCACGACCAATCCAGCGGTCGACCTACATGAGCTTCCTAGGATCGATCTTGTACTTCTATCTCACTACCACGCGGACCATTTCGACCAGGAAGTGGAAGCTAAGTTGCGAAGGACGCTTCCAATCATCACGACGCCGCATGCAAAGAAGTGCTTGCAATCCAAAGGCGAAGAAGAATCTTTCAAGAACGTCTATGACCTGGACTTCTTCGATAGCATGATGGTGGATATTCGTGGACAACAACAGCAAGATCAGAAGAAGGTACCGTCAATCAAGGTGACAGGTATGCCGGGCAAACATGTACCGCCTGGGCCGCTTACCGTTGCCAACGATGTACTCCAGGCAGTGCCGCCAACCAATGGATGGATGGTCGAGCTTGGATGCGCCGACACGAGTGGCAATGACGAGAGTTTTGAGAGTGGATATCGGATCTACATCTCTGGTGATACATTGATGGTCGACGAGCTAAAAGAAATCCCTGAAAGATACAAGGGACAGAACATTGACTTGATGCTAATCCATTTGGGAGGCACGACAATACCTAGCCCTTCGGTGCCATTACTCATGGTGACCATGGATGCCAAACAAGGTATCGAGCTGGTACAGCTGATCAATCCGGACGTCACAATCCCAATTCATTATGAGTATGACTCGTAATATTATCCGTTAAGCGGCCTGAACGCTAATAACTCTCTAGCGATTACGATGCGTTCCTATCTCCGCTGAGCGACTTCAAGAAAGCGGTCGACGAGGCGGGGCTGAGTAATAAGGTTGTTTACCTAGATCGAAAAGATCGCTACAAGTTCAAAGTAAAGTAGGGCCGAAGAAAGTGGCAGCCGGTCTCTGATGGAGGAATCGTCATTTCGGCCGAAAAGCATCTGGTGCGATACCACTTGCTCTTGAGCTGAGGGTTGAAGGAAGTGGCCATTCACATAATGCATCTTGGTGGTGATCGGTCTGAATGGATTGTTCAATTTCAAATACAGGTATGCGATGCACATCGCGCGAATGCAACTAGAGTTATCTCATCGTGTCGCGCAATGTGCATTTCCGTGAACTCAATTCAGTGGCGAGCAGTGCTATCAGAGGCATGGAAAGTCCAACTAGATATGCCTAATAACAACGCATCGGGACTGGATGCACATTTCCCCGTCATGGTGTGCATTTGGATCACTATCGAGATCACAATATGAGAACATCTTCGATTCGCTACCTATCCGTATCTCTACCGTCGAATTATCAGCCTGTCTGTGCATCGATCAACTAATTGCCTGCCACATATTAAAAGCAATCCCGATCATTCCGCTGTGACCGGATAATCATCAAGTGCTCTTCATTCATCAATTTTCACTGCAACTAGGTTAATGTCTTGACCGATCTCAAGCACCTTCTTCAATCATCCTGCAAACAGCTCCTTGGGGTTTGCATCTCATGGCAAAGCTCCTCAAACATTCCTCCAGCATGAACAAACAGAAAGCAAAGAAACATCGAGAACAAAGCCACCAATCTTTTTTTTTCTGGATAGGTTGTTATTATGAGTCAAATGTGCGTCTGACGCAGGAGGAACAGGGTGTAAAGTGTGTTAAAGCATGGTGCAAGCTTTTGAAAGACAGAGAGCCGCCGGCATGGTCCCATTTCGTCGTTGCGATGGCGCAATCGATTGCTCGCGAGAGCGTATGGTCTTTTTTGCTGGTATTTGTTCCGAAGACGAAACCTGTTGTATGGTATTGGGGTATTAACAGCAGTATATGTGGGGTGGATAGGAAAGATGAAGAGGTACAAGATGGTTGGCAAATGATGGGCAAGATACAGTGCATATAATGCGACGGCGGAGTATCCATGGTACGATGCTGAATAAGATTGTCGAACAAGTCCGCATCAAACTTTGATACCTCCAGTAATGTGATGTGATGATGCGTTTGGATGATAGCTCCTAATGGTCCTTGACTTATCGACATGGCCAGTACGACGAATGTTGATGACAGCGGTGGAATTGTTCAAGAGTGATAAGAGCACTCTAATCCCGATCATCAGAGGAGTTGCCGGAGTTGGAGTGATTCTCTCCGTGGGCGATGGCAGGATCGTTGAGGCTGGGCTTCGTCTCAGTTTCGACGTCAACAGTGACACCTTGCTCTATTCCAGGTTCGACTTTGAGCTTGGTGTGCTGAACGGACGGCACAGCTTGCTGGGAAGGGATTGTAGTAAGTGGCTGACGACTTGGCATCTGCTGACGGAAGGCAGGCGGAACATAGCGAGGACCAGTTACCCTGGTAAACCAGCAGTCAGTATTAGATCTAGTAGCCAGAGACGTTGCACTTACCCAGTAGTAGCAGCCAAGTAGCTTTCTAACTCATTGCCCGACGAAGTCGGAACACCTGGAGCAGAAGTACCGTCAAGGCGAGTGGACGTAGGCATCCAGCGACGATTGGCAGTGGCATATTCATACTCAGCAGTACGGAACTGGCGAGCAGCAGCAGTTTGCTGCTTGAGCCATTTTTGCTGCTCAGTATCGGCGTAACGAATCTGGATAGAATGCTCTTCCTCGCCCGGCTTGGAAGCGGGAGTGTTGTTGTAGTTTTTGATGATCTCTTCACAAACATCGCGGGTCTCGAACCTTGCAAGCGCTGTCAGAATTGGGTTTTGATCGCAGAAACACGTCACATACCTGGCAAAGCCAACACCGCGACCATTGCCATTCGGGTCTCTGAGGATGCGACTGGAGCAGACCTTGTGTGGATTGAAGATGGCGCTCAACTCCTGTTGCACGTCAGCAATCTTAATTTGCTATCGGAGTGGCCGGGTTTACGAACATGCTCATTCATGCTGCGCGGTAGATTGGAGACGTAAAGATTGGTGTTGCTGTCATCGGCAAACTTCTTGAGCTTGGCATAGAAGGACTCCTATTGTAGATTAGCGAAAACAGCAGCGATGGTAGCTCTTGTTAGATGCCATGGCGTACTCTTGCAAAGCTGACCTCATAGCCAAGGTGATGGAAACCACGGATACACATGCCAGCGTCTTCGTAGTTATGGTACTTGATGAAACCAAACCTACGATTGTCAGCTCAGTATCCAATTGAAAAAGAGAACTAAAATCGAACCCCTTGCAAAGTCCAGTGCTGTGGTCGATGATCGACTTCGAGCTCTTAATATCACCAAAGCGAGAACCCCAGTCGTGAAGCATGACATCAGTGGTCTCAGGCTGTAAGCCGCGAATGTACACATTGGTCTCTCCTCCTGGATTCTGAAGTGCACGATCAAGCGGTTTGAGTGGCGAGCTTGGAGCAGGGATTGCTCGTGGAATAGGAGGATCTTTCGCCAGCAGAGCCAGGATAGACGCTGGTGGACTGCTGGCCGGTTGTTGGTTCTTCACGCCCGGAGGTGGCACGTAGAGGCCAGCCAGCTGAGTCGGAGAGGGAGTGTGGTGACCATACATGTCTGGCGGAGTACGATCGACGACAGCAACACCTGCTCCGTAGCCGTTGGTACTGGTGTAGGGAGTACCTGGCTGATCCTGCTCATTGGACGAAACCGAGTCGCGACGAGGAGTGACGAGAGACGGAATCTCGCCAGATGCTGCACGAGAGGACCAGTTCTGGGAGAGAGGGCTGTGGTTGTTTAGGTGCTGAGAATAACCTTGGTAGCCGGGCTGGGGGATGAACTGAGCAGTGACGGGCGAATACATGGCAGGAGTCTGTTGCATGGTGGTATGAGGCTGCGTAGAATTTTGGCCCATGTAGCTGCCGGGGTAGGTCAGGTATTGACCGGTCCCGTAGAGCGAGGCTGGTATGTGTTGGCCGATAGGGACGCCGCCGTATGCAGACGAAGTGGCAGAGAGTTGAGGGCTAGGCTTGCTGTGAGCGAACGACGGCTGCTGGAGATTGAGGGCACCCAACCCCTGTGTCAGAGCCGCCATGGTATTGCTGCCAGTATGCTGCGAGGCCATGGGCATAGTAGGGTGGAGGTAGTTCGGTGCGCGAGGCGCTTGGTCAGCCGAGGAGTAGTGGTTAGGTTGACTGCCATAGGCTGACTGGAAGCCACCGTAATTGTTCTGGCGTTCGTGCATGGTAGCCATTTGACGGAGTTTCTGCAGTATTGGTTCCAGGTTAGTGCGTGGACCTAGGTTGAGGTCATGGCCTCGAACTTTGGTGGGGGTAGCTTCTGAACACATGGTCCAAGCAATGTTCAACCCAGAGTGTGGAAGAAATGTACAATACAAGAAATGGTGTTATAGATGAATTTGCATTAATAAATCGTGCGTCATATGCCTAGCTAGGGTAGATTGTGCTTCTGCTTGCGGCAGTGAACAGAGACGGATTAAGTGGGGGGTGAAAGAGAGGACCCGGCTGGAGAGTGAACGAACATTTGAAAAGCGTGGGTGAGCCGCGCGCTAAGAGTGTTGGAAGCAATTTCGACCTGCAGGAGACGTGTGTTAGCATTTAGTCTTGGCCGGTTGTGGGTCAAGGTGTGAAGAAGGGTGTCTTGTTTGGCTCGACTTTGAATCAACACAACATGAAAGGGAATATGCCAAAGGCTTCGAAGACGCAAAAACTCTGTTCGTACCTTTAGTCGAAGCAAGAAGAAGATGTGTAGATGTTGCTGAGCCTTTGATATGGCTGCAATACAGGAAGTGGAACGATGAAACGAGTTCTGGCGAAGAGCAAGCAGAAGCTACGAAGAATGTTGCGTTCTGAGCGGATGCAAGAGAATCTGCTACCAAGATGCAGTGGTGGAAGAAGTGAAGAGTGGTTATGAGTAAGGAGAAAAAGATGATGGTCGAGGGCCAGAGCAGGATATATTCAATATGGTCGTGGGTCGGGTGTAGCTTCACTCTGCGAGTATGGAGAAGGCGCTCGACAAGGACGAGGCTGCAGTCCGGCTGGATTCCCAGCAGCTGCGGCTCGGTGCAATCAAGCTCTGCTCGACTTCTTTGCTCTTACGTTCCTTCTCAAAAAAATGGTCGTCGGCTCGGTTGGGTATACGGCGCTAGGAGGGCTTCGATAGACTCTGGCGCTTTTGGGCAAGAGCAACAACGGACTTCAACAACCTAACCTAGTCGCGCGTACTCTGCGGGTGCCGCTACTAACTCTGCTTCGCCTGAATTCAAAGCACCAAACAAGAAGCAATAACAATGTCCAGAAGGTACGAATGGCTCTAGGTATATCGATGTTCGCCCAAGGAAGAAGCTGTTGTGGTTGCTAAATTCAATTTAGAGGGTAACTGCCGTCTTTTCAATCCATATTGTTCCACTTCGACTGGCGGCCCAGATGACCGTGAAAGGACAATTGCATCACCGTCTTTTGGTGGGGATCCAGCGCTGCTCCCAGGTCTGACGCCTGCCCTTACCTGAAACTCAATAACATGCAGTACGCTCGAAACAAAGGGACAAGCTCTTCATTACAATTACGTTGCTTGTGAGACGGCAATTCTGCTCGCTGTCACAGGATATGGACTTCTGCGCCCTTCTCATGCTTGTTTCTAATCCGAACCGACTGGCCAATTGCAAATCCATTGGCGTCAAGAGCCAAGGGTACCGAGTAGTTTGGAGCAATGCGCCTCTTGTTTGGTTCCCAACGTCTGTCAGAAGGCTGGTCTGGGTCACGCGTCGCCAGCCTGCCAGAGCTCTGCGGTTAGCACGTCGGTGCAGAAGGCGTGCAGCTCATTGACAGAGCTCCATCCGTGGATCGATGGACAGGCACAGTTGACGTCAAACGTCTGTGCGGCGCAACGGATGCAGAAGCTACCCGGAACTCGCCAAGTAATGCTATTTCACAAAGGTACCACGCTCTCAATTCTGACAAAGATAATACCTTATGGGGTGGTGCTCCAGCAAAACTGAGCGACATGCTGTACCACGATTCCCGATTGCGGATGCTCGATATCCGCATCTTGTGTTTTGCTCTGATCAGCGCGGGAAGAAGGAAATGTGCTATCTTTTTCACGTCCTGACATTGAAAGCGCGATCCTCATTGGAGACAGAAAGGTTCTACCTGCAACCAAAGCCCACAGACCTCACGACAGCTGGAGCGTACTGCTGGCCAGATGAAATCCTGCGCAGCAGCACATTTAGAGCCTTGTTCCTGGTTTGGACCCATGAGCTCACTATGTCTTAGCACGCGCTCTCAGAGGCTTGCAGCAAGGCATCGAGACAGGATCATCCTAGCTAAGAGCCGGTGGTAGAACTTTGGCCAACAAACATCGCGCCAGCAGACATTTGCGGCAACTGTTACGTCGTACCCATAGCCTCTAGCCTTCCAAAGATTCCTGAAGGGCCTGAGCGCTCTGAGTGGTCTGGTGTTCAGAATTGTACAATGCAATTAACCGCCTCCATATAGCTCGACGCCCACGTGTAACGTTGTCAAGTTTGGCTCACTGACTGCAGTAGCGAGAATCCGAGACATGAGCAATAGGGTCTGGGGAGAGACTCTGCTACCAAGGGAAGCTAACACCACAAGATGGCCCTGCGTTGTGTTCGATCGATGGGATGGTAATGCGGGAATCGAGATGGTTGTGTAACAGAGCGTGGTGCGGGAAATCAAGGAACCGCCCGGCGAACACCGTCGAAGGTGAGCCAAGTCTCATTAGAATTACGGATCACCACAACCACATTCGGCGAGCTGCTGTCGGGTATCTTGATGGAACCAAAACTACAAAATGATGAAGGCGTCAATGGGTCCTGGTCCCTGGGAACACTTGTAACATCTTATCTTCTTGTCGCTCGCTTCCATGCAGTTCTCAGGGAGCGCGCTGCACTCATCCCGCTGTATGCACTGGCGGCCGCACAGGACGAATACGTTAAACGTCTTTTGTGCCGTGGGGGAGCGCCTTGCTGCAGCCGATCCTAGCCTATACATAAGTTGTCGCTCAGCCATTCTCGATGCCTCCACTTGTAAACCATCTCGCACACTTTCTCATGACCTCTACCCAGCCCCCACCTTGAAGCCTGCATACCCGTTTTGAAGCCGGCGGTTTGATGCGCGCTCCACTGCAGACTGACAGATCGAGGATGCAGGCTTCCAAACTGCGCACACCAGGCTCTATCAGAGATCCTTGGTAAGGTCTAGGCAAGGCGGAGAAGCTCGGTCGAGATAAATGTGTTGCTGTTGCCATATTTATCTACAAGTACCAGACGACGTGTGTTACGCGAGACGCCAGTTGACCGTTGAAGAGGAGAAGATCTCTTAAAAATATAGACAGGGATCAAGGCCACTGACAGTATACCAGCCACGTTCTTCTGTACAGATCCATACCGAGCTTGACAGCGTTTCACAAATCCATTTTATGACATGTGACTCTCTGATTGAACTTGTATCAAAGTACGCCAAAACCGAAAGGAACCCCACGCATGCGTTCATCATCTAGGTATGAGGATGAAACTGGTAAAATATTGACGTATTTAAAATCGCTTCTATGACAATTATCATCCAGGAGACGATCACTTCATTTATTTATCACCTTCCATGGATTACCCCAGCTAAGCCGATGCTGAGTTTGCTATCCTTGACCCCGCAACGGGAATGAACGAGGGCTACTCTTGAAATAAATTAAGCATCAAGTCATCAAAATAAAGTTTGCCAAAAGTTGGTAATTCTTCCCGCTGGTAGGCATTCTCTTGTCGAAAACTGACAAATCTGCAAGTGATCTTTTCCAAAATCCAGAGAGAAACGGAGATATGAATTATGCGTTGTACCTAACGGTCAAGAAAGTCTATTTGGCAAGACCAAGACACCACCTATGTAATCCTGCAGCCCGGCAGCGGAATATCCACTCTAAGAAACAAATTCGTACGGAGTACTTTACACATCATTATCGTCGTCGTCATCGTCGCCACCTTCCTCTCCCCCTTCTCTTCGTAATGGTCCAGCAGCCTTCCTCCGCATTGCCCTAACTCCACACGTCCTCCTGATACAGATTCGCCGCCCGCATCCGCTTGACCTCCTCTTCAGCCTTCTGCTCGCTGACGCCCCGCTGGTCGGCAATGATCTTGACGAGCACCTGATTGACCTCGCGCGCCATGTTCGCCGCGTCGCCGCAAACATAGAAGTATGCCTTCTGCTGGAGGAGATCGTTGATTTCCTTTGCGTGCTCACGCATGCGGTGCTGCACGTAGACTTTCTCGCCCTGCTCGCGCGAGAAGGCGGTAATGAGGGAGAACTTGTCGCCGAGCTGTGCCCCGAAGTCCTGTAGTAACCAGTAAGTTAGTGAATTTGCTTCACAGAAGTGACGGGAAATGCAGGATGGGGAATGCGAGGTGAGGTCTGGAGGATGGCAGGGGTTTGACTTACCGCCCAGTCCTTCTCGTAGAGAAAATCTTGGTCGCGTTTTCGGCATCCGAAGAACAGGACCGTCTTGCCAACGGTGTCGCCTGCACCAGCTTGGGCGGCACGTTCTTGTACGAAACCGCGGAAGGGAGCGACACCGGTGCCAGGGCCGACCATGATTATTGGCCGGCTTGGGTCAGAGGGGAGCTTGAAGTTTGAGTGGCGGACATGGACTGGAACATGTATACCGTCGTATTTGTTGCGAGGTCCGGTCAGGGCATAATTGAGGCCGTGAGGATCCGGATTCGGCTCGCCATGCTGCTTCTCTTTGAGAGCAAGGAGATAGTTGGTGGTGACACCTTTGACAATATGGGGCATGCCGGGTTGGTGTGTCGATTCGACCACAGCGGTGATGGAGATTTTCTCTTTTTGAACGTTTGAAGACGAGGAGATGGAGTAGTATCTGGGTTGGATCTTATGTAGACCTTCGATAAACGCAGAGAAGGGTATCTTGTCCCAAGCTTGGCCGCCGGAAAGAATTTCAAGATACTGTGCAATATTGAGATTCCTGCTTGCGACGGTATCTTGGAAGTAATCCTTATCATTACCAGCCTTTGTCATTTCAGCTTTGACGGTATCATTCGGCGAAAATGGAGCAAGCGTCGAAAGAAATTGCCGGGAGATGGGAGCACAAATTTCCATATGATAACGGACGACTGCATCGTAAGTCGTGGGTGACGGGAAAGGAACCTTTGCTGTCGTATCAAGACCTTTCACGTTGATGACCATGTTCCGTTTGGAGTCAAGTCCAAGAATGTTGATGAATCGGTCGACTTCTTTACCAGCATTTGTTGGCCACACGGCAATGTGATCGCCAGTCGTGTAGGGGAGGTTAACTCCACTGACATCGACTTCCATATGAAGACAGTTACGATCCTTATCGTTGAACAGCTCTCGAGATTCCGCAATGGGGGCGATATATGGGTTGTGCGCATTGTAGGGTCCCTTCGACTTGCCTTCCAAATGGTTCTTATTTGGCTCGCCAAGATACACTTCATCGGCGTCGGCATCCATTTCAGGCTTCTCCGTGATCTCAAAAACAGGCTCATAGACAGCCTCTCGTTCCTCCAAACCCATAGACTCGGTCAAAGCCTTCCACATGGGTTCCTTCCATGCAAGAAAATCTTCCTCCATTGTTCCAGCGCCATCATCACCCTCACCGGCAGCCCCAATCCGTTGGCCGCCAAGCTTTTCAAGGGCAGCATTAACTCTCCGCACCATCGAGTTGTAATGCTCGTATGTATTGTTTCCAAGACCAAATGCTACATATTTGAGGTTAGAGAGAGGCTTTTCGTCCACCGAAGCGCCTTGGCTAAAAGAGACGTCTTCTCCATTAACGAATTCGTAGAACTCGACGGCGTTGTCTGTTGGCTCACCCTCCCCGTATGTGGCAAGGACGAAGAAGGCAACCTTATCTTCGGGAAAGGTGTCGAGGTTCTCGTACTCATAATCTTCTAGGTCCGCAACCATGGTCTTGAGACCGAAACGCGAGGAACCCTCTTTTGCAAGCCTCGAAGCATAGTCCTCTGCAGTGCCCGTCTGTGATCCATAGAAGACAACACAGTTCTTTCCCGTCTCATCCATCTTCTCCAGAATGTTTCTTGTCTTGCCCGCCTTCGCTCCATTGATATTTGCAAATGCGTTGGCATATGGATCTTTCTGCACCCCCCAATAAGTTCCCTTTGTGAAGTAGGCGAGTGTTCCGGCTAGAATTGCGACCAACACTATAATGTCCAGAGTGTCGAGTTGCGCCATGTTGTGCTACGGCTGACCGGGTTGGCTTATACTTTGGGAGGACAACAGCGGAAAAGAGGTAGAGGACAGCACCGAGGAATACGCCAAAGGGATCGAGAGTAACTCAAAACGATCTATATCTATACTTTTAAAAATGCTAGCAAGCAGAGGAATGGAGACACGGGAAGGATGGGCGTTTGGCGTTGAGTGATGACGGAGGTAACTTCGGCCGTCTTTCGGTGCTTTTGCCGTGGCTGAACTCCTGAGCGGTGACGGTTCCTTTCGCTGTTCCTTCGGCTTCCGGTCGGATGGTGGTGACGATGGGAATTCCTGAATGGTGCTCGTTGTTTCCGCGCTCGACACCGTTACAGAAGTTTGAATTCTTAGGGAACAAGGCAGTCGATCGCGAGCCAAAGCCTACCTACCTACACATGCACACACGATAAGTCGGAGGTTCCGCGCCCCACGGAATCTGCCCGGACCGGACTTTTGAATATTTTCAGGGTTAGGGCCCTCTCAGCCGGCTTCTCCCGCCCACGCCGCCTTCTCGAAGCTTGCCACATCTGGTTTAGGTAATTAATTTAGGTGAAGGCAAAAAATTGAATTGTGGTAGCCAAGCACGTGGGATAATTTTACTATTACGGCATACCGGTCTGCCGTAATACGTGATGACGACTAAAAGTTGGTGATTTTGATGCTTTTTTTGGGAGCTGGGGTAGGAGACAGGCCCCAAAAAAATTCTGAAGTGCGCATTCTAACCCCGCAAGATACCGTTGAAAAACTTGCGATAGAATCTACGGTGCTACCACAGCTTGATATCGAGTATTTAGAATTGGAAAGTAATCAACCGAGTATTCCGTAATCTGTAGCACAACGCCTGATCGTATTCTTCGTCCAAGTGCTCCGTACACTGCTCTGACCCATCTTGGCTGCAAGCGTGTCTGCTAGTCCTATCGTTCCATGGGTGGAGGTCAACGGCCAGAGACGCCTTGCTCATAAATGGGCGCACAAGCTGAAGAGTAGCGCTGTCCACATCGTAGGTGCATTAGTTTGTGACAAGCCAAGCATGGAGTCTGAGGGACTGGTGCAGGCCCGATTGGGACTAGCGCGATGGCTGTCAGGCACGCCCAGGAACGGAGCCGCGATTGGCCGACATCAAACGCACCTTGACTGCAGACTGCATCCCCCTCGGCGCCCTTGGCACCTACTTCGACGCGATTGCTTATGCTCCTCCAGCATGGGAGAACTCGAGAGATAGCTGGATACAGATGCCGACCACGAGGTCTGCGGCATGGGTGAGTGCCCTCTTGCTACAAGCCCCTCCTGACAACAAACACTGCATGGGGGTTCAAATGCGAAACTTGGATCCGCCAGGCATCCCGCGTCCCGCTTCTGAATGTCGGAGAAAATCACACGTCCCAGATCAAAGCTAATCCGCCTCTCACGACAGCTGTTCCCTCAGCCTCGCAAATACGGCAGCACCCTGATGTGGTGAACACTGTCGACGACTCGAATGGCGTATACCACCAGGACTCGCTCAGTGCCGTGCCTGCTGCCACCGGGACCGCGAAGCCATACAAAGATGGCCCACTGAACCGAGGTCGAGGCATCACCAGTGCTGGAATGAGAGCCGTCTCACCGAGGGCACAATTACCGGTGGGAACAGTTCAGGATGGGAGTTTGGACCGCAAACCTTCCTTATCTTACGGCCACCATCGGAATACGTCCATCGTCCATGGTATTCAACACTCTCGCAACACAAGCTTTGCCTCGCCTTTGGCAAGTCCTTTGAGCCCAGCACACATCCCTGCTGCTGGCAGTGGCGGACACGGCATCGACAGTGTTACCATGTCTCCAGACGGTTCCACTGACATGTCTCCTACTTCCATCTTCACTTCCAATAATGGCTCTCTGCGATCCATGACATCCAACTCGACGATGAACGGCTCGACACCGAATTCAGAAAAGGCTTCTTTTGATGCGACGATGAACACGGTGAATACTGGGACCATGCAACGCAGGCCCGAGCGCATGCATAGTAGCAAAACGAGAAGAGGACATGACCATCATCGGTCACAGTCTCGTCATCCGCATCAGCATTTACCCGAACAGAAGACAGTGGGCGAATATGCTATCCACCACCTCTTCAACTCCTTTGTTGCATTTGCAGACCAAAAAATAAACCAATGCGTGCACAACCCTGGCCAACCGGAGCCGCGTATAGAGGTTGTTTGTGGGATGGGAGCGGACCCGGACTTTGACCAGTTGATATCTGCGCTTGGACACGTCTCACGGCAAAAACCGAAGCCACTAATCGATACCCTGATGTACTGGCGAAAGGCAAAGAGCGATGCTGCAACTCAAGCGCGAGAGCAGCTTGGTCAGGTTTGTTGCCCCATATTCCTCTTTCTGGCAGTCCTAATCGATACAGTTGAAGGACCCAACTCCGTCCTTACCCCGCCGGAATACAGAGCAATCCGTCCGATCTGCAGCTCGAGCCGATGAAGATCGATTCCAATCCCAGTCCTCCTCCACCTTGCACCTTTTAGATCAATTGGAACGCCGATCGCAAGCTTCAGTCTATCTCCTCTGCCGGGTGTTGGCAGAGATCTTTCGGCAGAGTACCTTGGAATGTCTAACCAGGGAGAATGCTGAAAGACTCGAGGATATCATATTCGCCCAATTAATCACCGGCATTCAGGATTTACTCGATCAGCCGCCACCGTCGCCATTGAAAAGGGCTAATTGGAATATTTATGGACAACTACTAGGCGTCATGGCTAGTCTGAACTTCGAGAATGTCACCGGCAGGTTTCTTCGTGAGCTTGATCCATACCATCGGAAACTGGACTTCAAAGGTGTTGCCAATGTCAGTGACGAAGCAAGGGCGACCTTGATTGTACAAGGCATGAAATACGTAAAACTGAAGCTCCAGCCGGATTACGCCTGGGACCGATCATGCCTGTTCATCCGATCTCTCGCTCGAATGTTCGCCGCTGTGCATGGAGCTAACATCAAAAATGCGTATTGCCAGCTGTTCGAAATTCTAATTCTCCCGGTAGCAGCTGCCGCAATGCCGGAACGGAATACTGCTGTGTGGAGAGAGGTTGTGGAAACGATAAGACTGAAAACTTTACAGCTGCTCCCAAAACAAAAACACTGGACCCAGGCTTTTTCTATGATTTCCATCCTGCTCTGCGCCGCTCCAGCCGATGTATTCGCGAACCATGCCCACAACCTCATCATGTCTGTGCATTCTAAACTGAAAGATCGAGAGTCAAGAATCGTGGCTTTGAAGGGGATCTGCCGCCTACTCTGGACATATCTTTACAAGTCAGCCTCCGATACCCAAGTTGCTGTCGTTCGCAATCTATCAGAGATCATAAAGATGATCTTCCACGCTCCGAAACGACCACTCATTTCAACAGAGCCTCAT
Source organism: Astrothelium subdiscretum (assembly GCA_021030935.1). Classification (NCBI taxonomy): domain Eukaryota; kingdom Fungi; phylum Ascomycota; class Dothideomycetes; order Trypetheliales; family Trypetheliaceae; genus Astrothelium; species Astrothelium subdiscretum. Next base: position 23,392 of record JAGFMW010000024.1, read on the forward strand.
ATCGCTGAACCCCTTATCCAACTTATCCGGATTATTGGTTACCAGTATCAAGACCTCTGCTTTAGGCAGATCATATTCCCTTTGATGAATTCCGATCAGTTCCTCACAGGGAGAGACTTACGAGTGGACGCCCTTGTGCCCGATCGAATGGTCATTGCGATTCGTGCGTTTCTCGTGCTCATGGCAGATATTGAGGCTCGCGATCCACCTCCCTTTCCTTCCAGGTTTGATGATGAGCCCATTGCGCAGGAGCTGCCTACACAATCAAAGGAATTCTCTCGACAGTACAGCGCTGTGCCAACTTTCAATCCGCCGTCGGCCACGGCTAGTACTAGCACAACAGGAGACAGACTGTCGAAGCCAGTGATCACGACGAATTTCACAGACTCCACGAAGGAGGCCTACAACAAGTTTTGCAAGATTCTTGGGGAGATAACGATCATTTGCGACAACGCATTCGGAGGACAAGCAGTTTTGGAGGAGCGGCTTTTTGGTCAGCCGCCCAAGACTCCTATGGCAGAAGCGTTTAGTTTTACCCGAAGAGATGAGCACCAGGGCCCATTGGACCCTCGACAGAGCTTCTATGACTTATTACACGTTGCAGTTCAGGCGCTTCCGCGCTGCTTATCTCCCTACATACCATTCAATTCCCTCGTCAATCTGCTATGTACCGGTACGGCACATGTTCAAAGTAACATTGCTGCTTCGTCGGCACAGTCACTAAAATCTATTGCTCGGCAATCGCATGCACAGCAGGTGACAATCGGGTTTGCTCGCTTCATATTCAATTTTGACGACCGATTCTCTACAATGTCTGACGGAGGCATGCTTGGACCTGATCACATTGAGAATACGCTAAAGCTCTACGTGGAGCTGCTCCAAATTTGGATCGACGACATCAAACACAAAACTAGGAAGACCGGCTTGGAATCTCCTGGTGAGACGAGATCACGAGCTGCGCAACTGGATCTTTCAGGTATCTCTGCCCACGTCGATGAGATCGAGTCGCATGGTTTGTTCTTCTTGTGCTCGCCCTCGAGGCTTGTCCGAGCATTTGCGATAACAGTCCTGCGATGCGTCGTGGAATTCGACACTGCACTGGGTGTCAAAAACATCACAAGAATAATAAGCATTATCGAAGGCAGCCCTTCAGTTTTGGACGTGAATGACGGCAAACTATCACTTGCCGAGCGAAGTCGCTTGCAGCGCGGCATGAGGAAAAGCAATATCCAGAGCACCCTTGTTGAACTCTGCAGCAGTGATGCGCCTTACGACCTTACACTTTGGTACAAAATCTTCCCAAACCTGGTGCGGATATCCTCGGAAGTGTGTTTCAACGCCGTTACTTTGACCCGGGATATCGTCTGTGCCCGACTTTCGCAGATGAATAGAAGCCTTCAGACTGTCGCCGACGGGTCTCGGAGCGCAGGTGGACCTACTTTCGACGTTGGTCTAGGCAAAATCGTCGGCCGAATGTCTTCCACATCCCCAGGGGTCATTATTGAGCAGTGGAAACTCTATCTTATCTTTGCGTGCACGACACTTACCAACCTAGGCACACTATCCAAGTCCGACGGCACCGGCACTCACCATGGACGTAAATCGTCCAAGTCATCCCAACATAGTGGCGACAAGGTGGACTCTGCGAAAGAGCTTTTCAACCAAATTATTCCTTTCCTGACAATGGAACATGATCCTGTGCGCGATGCCGTCGTAGCGGCTCTCGGCTCAATCAATGCCAATCTCTATCTCACTCTTCTTGAGTCTCTTCAGAAACCTGTTGAAGCCTGTAACGAGGAAGCCAAGGCTCGTATGGCTGCTCATCAGCGCACAGCTAGTGGATCTCAAGCACAGCTCCCGCACAACACTCTCCGTACCGAAATCGCACATGTCTACAAACTCACCGCACATTTCTTACAATCCCCGGAAGTACAGAGGAACGATTTGTTCGAATGGATGCTCAATAATGTCTCAACTTACACGAAAGATTTACGCCTCTTCCTTAATGATGATGATGTACAAGAAGTCTGGATTTTTCACAAACTTCGAACCCACTACTGTGGTTTGGTCGAAGAGCTCTTCGAAAGTCTCAAGAAGCGAGGAGATCCTATGCGATGGATGCCGTTCCAATCAAGAAAAGCCGCCTTCCAGCTGATGGAAGAATGGTGCGGATATGCTCCAAACCGGACACAGGCAAAGCAAAGAGAAGAAAACATGAGAAGATCCGTTCTGCTTGAGGAACAAGCGATCGGAAACAAGGGCTACGCTCGAGCTGCCTTTGAGATTGAGAAACGGGATCTGCGCACTTCGGCTTTAAGTGCTATGGCCAGTCTCTGCGTCAGTCTCTTCAATCAAAATGATGCCAATTGCTAACATTGTGCAGGGCGGACCTCTGACAATTATGACCGACAGTAAAGTCAAGATGTCTTTTGATGTTTCAAGAATTCTTGCATGGATCGAAGCGATCTTCAGCACACCGAGTGATAGAATACATACAATCGGCCGCCGAGCGCTCAAAAACGTTGTCTTGCACAATCCACAGCACCACTATCTCTTAAGACAAGCAATCGATATGTGCTATAAAGCAAAGTCGCCCAAGGCCTTAGGCAGCTACTTTGAAGTCGTCACCGAGATTCTCACGGAGGGCAAAGAGCCTTCCGTTGGCTTTTGGTCTATAGCCTGTGTTGGCCTTTACACCCTCGGCAACGAGCACAATGATATCCGAATGAAGTCGACTCGACTCTTGCGAACGTTGGAAGAGCGGCAACAGAAAAACTCAAGACTGCAAGATCTCGATATAAGTGTTTCTGACAAGACCATCGCCGTGTACAAGCATGCTCAGTATGAGATCTCCTGCAGGTTGGCAAAGCAACACGCGCAACTGGCTTTTCACGTCTTCTCCGAGTTCTCTTCGTACTTCAAGGTGGTAGAAGCGGACCACAAGCGTAGCATGGTCTCAGCCATGTTGCCATGGGTTCAAACACTGCATCTTCAACTTGATCCCAACGGTGGACCAACGGCCGCTTCGTACATGGTCTTGGTGAACCTCTTTGAGATGACGATTCAGTGCGGGCATTCCCTTCACAGCGAGATAAGGACCCTTTGGCAAGCCCTCGCCACTGGACCTCACGGTGGTAACGTCCAGCTTATAATGGATTTCATTATCTCTTTATGCCTTGACAGAAAAGAACAAAACTTCGTCGATTATGCTAAGCAGATCGTCGTGTTTCTGTCAAGCACCCCAGCTGGCGTCAAAGTCATTGAATTTCTCCTCCTACAGATCAGTCCAAACGCCATGGTTGTTCAGGATAGCTCGCAACCACTCAAGGAGCCGCCTGATGTCACCACTCTACCGTATCGAGCCGATATTCAGGACATCCTACCGTTCGGTAGGAACCAAGTAAGTATTTTCAAGTGCTGATATGATTTTCTTACTAAATATGAGTAGACGGGCTTCTCGCTTTGTCAACTGTGCTTGATCCTGCTTGTCGATCTCATAGTCTCACCGGTGCAATTACCAAAGGAGCACGTCCCTCTTTTGTTACAAGTCTGTCTTGGGTTGTGGGATCACCATGCGCCGATGGTGCAGAATCAAGCCAGGGAAATGGTGGTCCACCTGATCCATGAGCTCATTATTTCAAAAATGAACGACGCTGCATCAGGCCCAGGAAAGCCGGCCATAGAGAATTTGATCGATTTGATCCGCCAGGATGATCCCAAAATTACATGGGCCTATCAAGAATGCGATGGTAGGGGAGGTGTCGAGACCGAGAACAAGGTACCGGATGCGATGGTCTTCCTTACCGAGGAGCTCGTCAAAGTCTTTTCTATCCAGTACCCCAGCATCAAGGAAGAGTGGAGCCGAGTAACTCTCCAATGGGCTACGTCCTGCGCCGTTCGCCACGTAGCCTGTCGGTCCTTCCAGATGTTCAGATGCCTTCTTCACACAATAGACCAATCGATGCTGGCAGATATGTTAGCGAGACTCTCGAACACTGTCGCCCATGACGAAGCAGAATACCTACCTTTCTCAACCGAGATCCTGACTACCTTGTTATCTGTCTCCGATGCTTTTGGCATGGAGAATCTACTCCGCTTTCCTCAATTATTTTGGGCGACGTGCGCTTGTCTTGGTACGATTCACGAGCGTGAATTCGCAATCTGTCTCGCAATGCTTGACAAGCTTCTTGCAAGGCTCGACCTGAGCTCCCCACGCGTTGTCGCTGTTCTGAGAGAAAGCAGACCGAAGAATTGGGAGGGACAATTCGATGGACTCCAATCTTTGGTGTACAAAGGGCTCAAATCCAACGTCAGCCTGGATCTTTCATTAAAAGTCCTTGGGCAGCTAGTCGTGCTACCATCCAGTGACGTGGTTGGAAACCACAATGGACTTCTTTTCGCAGTGCTGGCAAATCTCCCGCGTTATCTCCTATCGTTTACGCAGTCGCCTACGAATTCTGTGACCTCCATTGCTGCAGCAGATAGCTTAGCAAAGGTAGCTGCCGCGCAAGGCTACGACTCCCTCTACAGGATTTTGCAAGACTTTGCACAGAATCGATATCGATCGGAGCAGGACTTCTTGGCCAATACAATCTCTGCTATACGTGCCATTTACTTTCCATCGTTGGAGTATGATAGTTTAGTATTTCTGATGGGTCTACTGACAAACAAATTGCCCTGGTTCAAGGCAAAAGTCCTTCAAGTCCTCAGCGTCGTTCTACCCGGCATCGATATGCGTAAAGCAGAAATCTCCTCACAAGGGCCGGATTTGATCTCACCTTTGCTGCGCTTGCTACAATCGGAATACTGCGTTCAGGCTCTCCAATGTCTCGACCACGTCCTTTACATGACTGGGACGCCTATGGACAAGCATCACCTTAGAATGAGCATGGTGAGCTCCAATTCCAGGCCTGCGGTTCGAAAGCAATTCGAAAAAGTCCAAAGTCTATACGGTATCCCTGAAGAAACTGGGTGGTCCATCCCAATGCCGGCTATTTATGCTGCCTGCACCAGGAGCAACGTCCACGCGGTGCTCCATACCTGTCAGAACGTAGGGACAGCAAGCAGTGAGGACATCCCTACACCGGAGATTCCGTTCCACAAAGAAGAGTACAACCACGGCTCATACTTTCCGATTATGGCCGGCGGCATGGCGACGGAGGATGCGCTGCCTCCAAAGCTTCACGAAACAGCGGAAAGGCTTTTCACCGAACTCACCAGGTTGCGAGAGATTATCGTCACCACCGATCCGAATCGAGCTCCTCAATCCAACATGCAGACACGGCAGCTGCCTCACTTCGATAGCAACGGGGAAACCCACGAGAATGTATACGAACAGCAGACCTTGCCAATCCTCCACAAGTCTCTCGCTCGTAATGCTAGCTTAGCCTCCTTCCAGACTGGCTTTGCGGATCTGAAGAATCCTACCATCCGCACTGACGCGATCATGACACCGACTGCCTTTACGTCTTCTCCTGCCTCGGCAACCACACTCGCGTCAGCGTCTACTGTCAATTCTGCCACCTCGATCGGTTCTGGCTCCACTCTCAATCCATCCTTCTCTCGACCAGGCCTCGGCAACCGCGCCATCACCTCACCACCAACGACGACGTCGTCGCATACCCGCGCTCTACCAGTAGGCAGCTCCCTCTCCAGCCTGGAACCCCTCTCCGGCGATGAGGGAACCGACGAACCCTTCTCCGACGACGACCTGCAAATGCTCTCCCGCGCGACCACGCAATCCACCACCACCACCTCATCCACCCACAGCATCCCATCCACCCTCACCTCCTCCTCCGCTGCTTCCTCCACCTCCACCATCCACCCCGCCGCCCTCGTCCCCAACGGCGCCATCGGCATCGCATCCAGCACCCCGACCACCGTCGCCCACCCGCCCAACGGCTTCCTCGAAAAAGTCGGCCGCCCGCTCGCCAGCACCCGCAGCGGCATCCGCAGCGGCATGCGCCGCCTCACGGGCGCGGGCGGCGAACGCGGCGAGCGCGAGCGCCGCGAGGCGGTTCGGGCGGCGCAGCTGGCGCAGTACGGGAACGGGCTCGGCACGCCGGGTCTGCCGCCGCTGCCGGGGTATGTGGCGGGTTATGGGATTGGTGGTGCTGGGGGTGGGGGTGGAGTTGGAGGAGCAGGATTCGGGGCCGTCAAGAGCCCGAAGGTGCCGAAGGTGCCGGATGTGTGGTTGCAGAATCCGAAGAGTTCGGATCTCTAGTAGGGGGAGCGAGAGAGCATGACGTGGGATATTGGGTGTGAGGTTTGTACACAAGCCTGGTCCCTTTTTTTTGGAAGACGTTGGCAGATTAGCATCATTTGAGCGTGGGTTGGTGGCACTCTCCGGTTTCTTCCCCAAGAGCGATATTAAGCTTTCAGGACGCGTGAGCTTCCTTTTTCTCCACCGGCTTTCTTCTCTCATTCCTGTACGCTTTTTGTCTTTTGGTCCTTCGCTCAAATCTCTCCGCGTATAGGCGGGCGCATCTCCGTCAGGAGGCTGGGTGGCACTAATTTGCATTACTGGAGGCGCACGCAAAGTCTGCAACTAAACTCAAATGGGTTTCATGTAATTTGGTGCATTTGCGCGGCGCAGAGGTGGACCATGTCCACTGATCTATGGTTTTTCTTTCGGGGGGGGATAAGATGGGAGGGTTTCTACAAGAAGCGCATGCATGCTGAAATGTAAAATAGATAAGACGAAGATGCAACTGATGATGAATTAAATTTGAAATATACCTAAATGTCAGCCAAATCGTCGAGGAGGCTCTCATTAAAGCTAGTGTTAAAGCGGCATCATTCGAATTTCGGAAAATGTCGTTGAAATTTTAAGTCGCATGTGTGTGTTTACCAAGAGATTGTACATTTTTGAATTTCTTCTCTCCTAGCAACATCGAGCAATCTGCCGAACCATCGTACTCACAGCATCGTCTTTACAGGCCTATCCAGACTCTCAGCCTCAGCTTCAAACCCCTCCTTCCATCTTCTCTCCTTGGAAAACCAATCACACCTACTGCGTATACTTCTCCCCAATCCCTCTCTTCACGGCCGGCCGTTCCGCAATCCGATCGATCCACTTCAGCACGTGCGGGAACGCGCTCATCTCCTCCTTCGTGAAGCCGGACCGCTCCCACCCCTTGATCCAGGGCCAGGTGCCGATGTCGGCCACGCTGTACTTGCCCGCGCCGGGACCCGCGAGGTAGTCGCGCGGCTTGCCGGTGTATTTGCCGGAGAGCTGGATCTCGAGGACGCCGTAGACGCGTAGGGTTTCGTTGCGGAAGCGGGTTATGGCGTCTAAGATCAGAAAAAATTTTTGTCAGCTAGAAGGGGAACAGGATTGAAGAAGTGAAATTGTGTCAAGAGTCAAGGTCTATTTATTCGAGCAATTATGTGATTTGACCACCCCCATCGAATGGGTTTCTTGGCATGAAAGTGGGAAAGACTTACACGGAAGCTTCTCCGGGGCGACCTTGGTAAAGTGATTCACCTGTCCCTGATACGGCGCTCCAGATCCATGCCAGAAAAACAGCCACTGCAGACACTGGGACCGCTCGAGCTCGTCCTTGAATCCGAACTTGTCCTCCTTGTCAAACTCCTTCAAGAGATACAGTAACTCCGCCGAGGTTTCCATGACAGGGAATGGAGGCTTCTGGGTGTTGTCGATGAGGATGGGAATGCGGCCATTGGGGTCCAGGCGAAGGAACCACTCTTTCTTTTGCTCGTTGGTCGAGATGTTGATCAGCGTCGTCGTCCATTTGGTGCCGTAGACGTCCGCGAGCTCTTCGAGGAGGATTTGGACTTTTTGGCCATTAGGACTGGAGGTGAGGTGAGTACACGCGAGGAATATCTGCCAAGCCAAGACTAGTCATACGTATTTTGGGTGACCATATGCAAGCCCTTTGCATTCTTGACATCGTCAGGTGTCTCAGCAATGTAGATATGGTCTCCAGCGTCAGCCATTTTTATGTATGGAGAAGTATGAAGTTTTTCTGGATTCAGGGTATGATAGAGAAATATCTTTCTGAGAAAATTATTGACAGAAAACACCGAGAATACAGCATTTATAAGCTCGAGATGTAGCTGTCGTACAACTGCTGCTGCCCCTCTATGACATGCCACCCCACCTTGCGGGGCACCGGGGATGCTAGGTATCGATGAAGACGTGATTACTGTATTAGTAATGGTCGTCGTAAACACATCAGATACCTCCCGGCTCCAGTTCCTGCCGCATGGCTGCCTGCAGGTCGGTTTTAGCCTCCGGACATTGTACGGCCAGTCGGAATGACTCTCAGGGGATCGACAAAGCAAACGACGTGTTTAGTAACGAGCTTACGGTTGCACGACGGCCCGGGATGCAATACTGTCGCAGCTAAAGCAATGGATTGGCTCGCTGACTATTGCGATTGTTGTAGGACTCGCTACAGGAAGACGCCAAGAGGTCTTGGTCGCCGATTAAAGCTGCGTGTACCATCAGGATTAGCAATCAGACTCTTGACCTTATTGTGACAATTGCTGCCAAAGTGTTTCTCATCACAACATGAACAGAGTCAATCAATACAGCGCTAGCCTGAGTCTATAAGTACAGTGAATGCATTTCTGCGCTGCGTAAAAGCTATCTCTATAGTTCGCATTGAGCCCAGTGCTGATGACGCCCATCGCCTCGGCGTAGAGCTCGCCAATTATTAGTCTACCCAGTCAGGGTTCTATGCAGTTCAAAAGTCAGTGATCTATCCTGATGGCCACAAAATGAGAGTATGTAGAAACGTACCTTTCCCAATATCACGAGTCCCTCCAGCGTACTCGCCAGACTCAAATATTTTTCGTCCTCCAACTCCGCCCTCTCCCCATATCCCAGTAACACAGGCGTACTCTGCGTCTGCCACCCGGTGATCGTCTTTGGCCGACCCGCCTGACCCACGACATCGACCGCTTGGCCGACTCTTACGTTGACCTGCAAAGGCTTCAGGTCTTCGTCAAGAGTTACCAGGAAGCGAGGCTGCATCGCTACAGCGAGGAAGTAGAGAAGGTAATGATGCTCCCCAAGTACGAATTGCTTGGCATCGATCAAGGAAACGAGAACGGTGAGGAGGCCGGAAGCAGCGACGCGGGATAGCGCACTGCGATCGCTGTGGAAGGGGTTGAGCGTCATGGTGCCCTTGCCCATATGAAGCAGGCCTTGGGCAATGCGGACCATGAAGAGGGCCCCAGGATCACGGTGGTAATATGACGCGAGTTGACGGAGAAGCTGAGCAAGACGGGCATTGTTGGTGCCGGCGCCGAGGAGCCCCATAGCGAAGATGGCATTGACGGCGACGTCGTTGTCATTGTCGTGGCTGTATCGCGAAAGGGTGTCGTAGACCTTCATTTGTGGGTTTGAGGGGGAGATGAGACCCATAGCGAGTGGCACCGCTTTCCGGATGTTGGCTTCGCCGTAGTGCATCAGGTGTCCGAATTGACGGAGAACCATTTCTTGTCCAACCTCTTCGCCCATGGCGATGAGTGAAAGTCCCAGGACTGCATACGCTTGCAGCATCTCGTCACCCTTCTCATCGTCGGACTCCTCAATATGCTCATTGCAGATGTGCAGCAACTGTTGCAGCTTGAGGACAGCACCAGTTCCAGCCCAGGCACAGGCCTCGCAAAGAACAGAAGAAGGCTTTGACATTGGATGATCGATGGCTTTGAGGGTTTCGAGGATGACGTCCACTTCTTCTTGTTGACCGAAATAGAGCAACGCAAGACCCAGCGCCATGAATCGCGTCCATTTATCCTTGAGTTGTCCCATGCGATCTTCGTCAAGAAATGTCTGCACGATAGCTTCGCTGACATCACTATTGGCCGAACCAACGAAGATCATACCAAGGGAGAGCGCGGCTAGCGCAGACGTGTGCATATCGAGGGAGGTATCCGTAACAGCTGGGAGGAGGAATTCAACCAAGTTCTCGTTCTGGGAACCAGCATAAGAAAAGCCCAGACCCATGATACATGCATTTCGTATTTGTGGGCTCTTGCTGTTGAGGTAATCGCTATCGCCGAGCAGGGCCATGGCTGGATCCGAATCGGATCGTACGCCAGCGTTGACGATACCAATCGCCAGGAAAGCGCCCGCTTTGATGTTATCTTCAACATCGTAAGTGTACTTGTCGATTTTCTCGAGGCCGTTCTCGACGTCCCATAGTTGGAGCATGCCAAGAGATGCAGTCGTCGACATCATGCCGTCATCTTTCGTCTTCCAAATCCAGCTGCTCTTGGGGTCGTCCACCAACATCATCTTATCCTGTCCGAAACCGGCGTTCACAAAAGCATTTACAAACGCGCTCGCGAGATTGTGTCTAGCAGAATCCGTGTTCGTTAGGCCTGCTGTTCTGCTGCTTTCCAGATGGCTCTTGTAGATGTCTTCTGGAACCTTGGCATCGAGAATATTCAGCTCTTTCCCAAGGTGTTGGAAGTATTCGGACAATTTGGCGTTATTGAGACAGTCGAGCAACTCGTTGTCTTGGATGCTGGAAAGTAGGTCAAAATGCATTCGTTGCCGGGCCATTTGGAAGGCCATCTGTTTAAGCATCGCTTTATCTTCGGTTGCGAATAGGGTGTCATGGAGTATATCTCGTCGTTCGGGTCCGTACAACCGTATTGCTAGTGTCATCGCCTGTGCATGTTGTCCATACTTCATGTACATATTCCACGCAGACGTAAGGAATCGATCGTTGTCAGGATACGTCAACAAGGGAACCATGCTAGATCACGTTTAGAAGAGATTGCCAGAAGAAGCGGTTGTAATTGCCATACCTGACCATGTACAAGCAAACCCTGCTGTAGTTATTTTCATCCACGTATTTTTCAATTTCAGTGATCATTTCCAGCTCGCTCAGAATGTCGACAGCGTCGGCTTCAGCATTGTGGCTGAGGAAGAAGGGGACGAGGGAAAGCGCAAGGTCTTTGATATCTTCAGCATCCTCGCCTTCATCCAACCGCTTTTGGTACTCTTGTCCTATCTCAAGCGCCAAGTGTCTGATATATTCATGGCCCCATGAGCCAAGATCTTGAGATGGCGACAACAGTCGGTACTTGAGGGAATCTAATCGATCTTCGTCCGAGTATGTCATGCCTAGTACGGAAAGCATGTCTGCCAACGAAACCTACATGATAGCGTAAGTCTAAATATGACACGTCTTTTCGGGGCATCTGATGAACCTTGTCCTCGCCTTGTGGCCATGTTTCGTATAACTTTTCCAGCTCTTGGTAATGCGGCCTAAGAAACTTGAGAGGTTTAGGAACGGCAGTCATGGAAGAAGTAGAAGTCTTGATAAACGTCTTGATCTGCTCAAGAGCAGGTTTATAGAGACTCTTATCCGCCCCCTGTACTTTGATTGAGTCGCTATCATATGTGGAAGTATCGTCGACTGATAATACCTGTAATCGCTCTACTAGCATATCAAGGTCGTCCTTCAACTTTTGATCCTCTTCGCTAAGCTCTTCCTCAGGTAGGTCAAGCTTTTCTCCGTCTTTCTTGGCCTCACCATCTCTTGGCGCATCTGGTGCATCTTTCGATATGCCGTCTACGCCGTTAACATCTTTTCCATCTGTTGCCTTGCCTTTGCCCTTCTCCGTTGATGCCGGCTTGCCATCATCCTTTGCCATCTTTGCTACAAGCCTTGGGTGTCAGTTCCGATGTTGGGAATGAGAAATACGTGCTATGTGGAAGGCGAGATGGTATAGAAGAGGCGAGGATGGGAGAGGCAAAGGGCTTGTTATGGGGGGATGAGGTACGTGAGAGATTCGTTGATGCTGAGCCGGGGGAGCAGGAGCTCTTGCCCAAAGTCGGTGCGGCGAAAGTCTGGCGGCGAAGCTTCCGCATCCTGTCACCTGTCATGCCATCCCACCTGCACCTGCACTTAAATCCCATCATCCCAAATTAATTACTGCCTCAACCAACCCGCCGTAGTTTCCCTTCATATCACCCACGCTCAAAATGAAGCTAGATACTCGAGCAATTCGTTATCTCACCGCCGAAGACTGGCGCGTCCTCACTGCAGTACTCCTCCCGACCTCCCCTCCAAGACTGACGGCTGATAACAAGCCCGTCGCAGGTCGAAATGGGTAGTCGCAACCACACTCTCGTTCCTGTCCCTCTTATTACTCAGATTGCAAGTCTCCGCAGTGGCGGCAGCGTGCACAAATCCATCTCCACTCTCGCCAAAGCCGGCCTTATTGCCAAGATGAAGAATGCCAAGTATGACGGTTATCGATTGACCTACGGCGGACTAGACTACCTCGCACTCAATACGTTGAGAAAAGGAAGATGGGTCTACAGCGTGGGCAATCAGATTGGGGTAGGAAAGGAGAGTGATATTTACGTTGTTGCGAACGAGAAGGGGCGGAATTGTGTGCTTAAGATACATCGGCTGGGACGGATCAGCTTCAGGACGGTCAAGGCAAACAGAGATTATCTAAGGAATCGATCCAGTGGAAGCTGGATGTACATGAGCCGACTAGCTGCGATGAAAGAGTTTGCGTTTATGCGGGCCTTAAGGGACAATGGATTTCGAGTTCCGGAGCCGATAGCACAGAACCGGCATACGGTAGTGATGGAGTTCGTGGACGCATTCCCATTGAGACAGATCAGCGAGGTACCTAATCCGGCAGGCCTTTATGGCGAATTGATGGAGATGATATTGAGTTTGGCCAAGGTGGGATTGATCCATGGAGATTTCAACGAGTTTAATATTTTGATCAAGGAAGATCAAGGGTCGGCGATACAGAATCAAGAGGGGCAGTCACAGGACTCACAGCAGGGCACAATATCCGATGCCCACCAGTTCCCATCCTCAGATCTCGGTACGACCATACTCACCCCAATCCTCATCGACTTTCCCCAGATGCTCTCCATCGATCATCCCAATGCTGGCTCATATTTCGATCGAGACGTAGCTTGTGTGAAGCGCTTTTTTGAGCGGCGCTTTGCTTTCACAAGTGATGAGCCTGGACCATTCTTTACCGACGCCATTAAGGATATCGGAAAAGAAGCAGGTAAGAGGTTGGACGTCGAAGTCGAGGCAACAGGCTTCTCAAGGAAAATGGCAAAGGAATTAGAAGTGTATATGAGAGAAGTTGGAGTCGTGGGCGATGGAGAGGATGCGGAGCAAAAGGTTGACGAAGATGCAGAAGATGCACGGGGAGAAAACACGGTGGGTCAACCAGAAACCTCGGATGCAAATAGTGCATCGGTAGAACAGGAAGACTCCAAGCCCGGACCTGATTTTGACTCTTTGCATGATGTTGTGGAGCTTGATCTAAAAGGCCTAGACTTGAAGGACACCGGGTACGACGGATCCGATAACTCGAACCAGCCGGTGAAGCCAGCGCCAGACCTCCGTGCGACCAAGAGAAAAGCGGGTTGGGTGATATGAGAACTTCTTTGCCAGCACCTTGTCTCAGTCCTAGTACACATTATGTTCCTCCGCTCTATCCACGCGAGCCCGGGACTGGATTCAGCAGACGTCCACCAAAACTATGCCACGCCTCCGCTGTATGCGTCAAGTATCCAAAGAGAAATTTAGAAAGATACCCCCAGATGTTATTTTATCTCAATTTTCTTTTTCTTCCTGCTCATAGCGGTACCTCATCTGCGATTTCCACTGCTCCTTCTCTTGCCACGGTGATGATGACGTCCCCTAGTGTGCAGGTTGCGAATCCTGCTTCACAGTACGTGAAGTAGTATTCCCATTTTCGTCGGAACGTCTCGATCTCAGCCTTAGTCATACCTGCCTTCTTCTTCCCTTCTTCTCGTCTTGTTCCATCTCCAATATATCCATCCACTTCTACTGGTTCCGCCGTTGCCTCTCTTTGCAGTACAGGTTTGATCTGAGCGTCGAAATTGCGCATGAAGTCCTGCCGCCAGATCCGCAGAGTCTTGGCGTAGTGAGGACCTATGTTCTCTACGCCATTGACAATAAGTTGGTTACGCGATCCGGTTGTGATAGCAGCTACGAGTTGAGAGACCGTAGGGAGATGGCCACCGGGGAAAATGTAGCGCCGGATGAAATCGTCGGAACGGGCATATGCTTCATATCTCTGCAGGATTGCATTTCTGTCAATTTTGGCAAAGCTGTGGGTTCTAATCCGATCATGCTTACCGCCTCAGGCATTGTTATGCATTGGAAAACTGCGATTCCACCGTCTTTTTTGAGAAGTTTCTCTGCGCATTCAAAATACGTATTCAAAAACTCCCTGCCTACCGCTTCCAGCATTTCAATACTGACCAGCTTGTCAAACTTATTTTCGTCACGTTCTTGCGCCTTCAGGTTTCTGTAGTCGCACAGCAAGACTTCAATTTTGCTCTGCAAACCCGCATTCCGTATCCGTTGCTCTGCCAGCGCCTTCTGCTCAACACTGAGCGTCAAACTCGTCACTCGACAGCCAGTCTGCCGAGCTGCCATGATCGCAAAGCTTCCCCAGCCGGTACCTATCTCGAGAACATGATCTGTACCCTTGATTCTGGCGTTGTCAATGAACCGTTGCAGTTTACGATTCTGGGCTTCTTCAAGAGACTCGTTCGAACTCAATGGATCCGTCAAAGGACGCCATATTGGGCAGGAGTACGTCATGTCCGGCGAAAGAAAGGCAGCGAACATGGCATTGCTAATGTCATAATGCGCAGCAATGTTGAGTCGGGCATTGGAGAGGGTATTGGTCGCCCGGAGGAGACCGGATACAGTGGATGAAAAGGAAGAGGTGATAGTTGTACCATTGGAAAGATAGGGACGGTTCAAAATGAAAATCTTGAAGAAAGACGTCAGATCTGGACAGGAAAATTCTCCCAGCATGTAGCTTTCAGCGAAGCCCTACACAGCGGTTAGCGTTTCCACACATTGATTGGTTAACATGTGCTGTGGAAATACCATGTCTGCGAATAGCAGCAATCGAACCCAAAAGGCGTCATTGTGTATTTGGAGCTCTGTGCGTGGACTAGCTTTCTCTTTGGGTGTGCCATGATTTCCGCCACAGACAATCAGCTCCCCATTTTCGTCCGTCACAATCAATTGGCCGATACGTATATTGTTCAACAGGGAAAGGATCGCGGTCCGCGACAGCTGTACAAGCGGGCCCCACGTCCAAGTACCTGCATACTGTCGCAGCGCATTGAAGCGCGCAACGAATGGGGCAGTAATGTTCAACATTCAAGCTGCCTCCTCTTGTTGTACGAGCTGCGACGGAACATGGTACAAAGGAAGAGAGCGCGCGCCAGAGAGCACAAAGCAGGAATTTCAAGCAAACCGCAAGCCACCGGGGCAACGAGCTCCGAACAAAATGCTGCAATGAGAACGGTGATGCGACAGAAGGTGTAGCGGGTCAACAATTTTCGAGCACAGTGGGGCAATTGCGTCCCGCCGGCAAGTCGGTGACACTGCGCCGCAAATCGCTGTGCTCAGGTCCTTACCATACCGCAGCTACATATTAGGGTCCTCGGGCGAGTTGGCCGGCGCATCCATGACGTCGAGACAAACTAAATCCGTCATGCGAGGCAAAGCAACAACGTCCCCGGACGGATTCTCGCACTCGGGTTCTGTACCAAGCCGGGCCCTTGCATAATAGTGGTTGGTCGGCTGGTCGTTCCCGAGCCATGGGACGCATGGTGTTGAAGCAGATCTTGCCTCCAGTGAGATCAAGCTCAATTTAAGGTTAGGCTTACCTGAACGCAAGAAACGGGCGGGCGGGCGCGAAGTGGTGTGCGACCACCCACCTCGGCTACGCGTCTGCAGGGATCGCCGCGTCGCGTTGCAGTCTTGCAGCGCGTGTTCACGACCTCTGTATAGACGATGATCAACTTGTGATAAGATTTTACACGATGCTCGCCATAGGGAAGACATCAGAAAGCGCTGAAAAATGGACTCCGAACTTGCTGCCCTGTCGCGTCAATCACAATGGCTCCGTAGCAGCCAAGGAGAGATACTGGAAGCCAGAAATTGGAAACGGTAAACTTTTTCCAAGCATGCAATATCCGTCCCTGATTGTTTTAGATGGAACACAGACCGCTCATTTTCGAGGGCGCAAGTTACGAGGAAGGCTCGTAAAGCTTCCAGATGGCTATCACGGTCAGAGTCCACATTTCGTGCCGTCAGCTACTTCGCTTATAGCAATTAGGCGCGATCCTGACCAAGACTGACAAACTTGTGCCAAGTCCACAATCACATGTCCCCCCCGAAGATTTTAATGAGATGGAAGAAATGGAAGACGGAGAAGCGCCAGAAGAAGTCAAGCTTGCCGAGAAGTCGAGAATGTTCGACAGCTTCGTGATTTGGGGTCATGATTCACTACCAGACCCGACCAGTGATTCACATATAAAAGGAATCGAAGAATGGATATCGTTTGCTGGGAAGGTAAATTGCCACACAGACCGAACTTTTAGCAGGGTACTAACATGATGCTCAGATGCATGGTGCTCCACCGCCAGCCGAATCGTCTGGGAACAGGCCTTAGAATCCATGATACAATGGCGTGCTGGCACCTTGGGCGTTGTTTCGGCTGGTATAGAGTCGTTCTGGACAGCTTGGTTAGGCAATCGATCATGGATATCTCATTCATCCGGCGCCTTTCTTGTCGCCTGCAGCTACTGCCTTCTGTTCTAGATCCCATTCCTTTTGCTCTTTTAGAAACTCCTCCTTTCGCTTAGCATATCCCTCATGCTTCTTGCATTTCTCCCACATTTCCCTGAATATCTTGCTTGCCTCTTCTTTCTCCTCCCTGCCTTGATGGTCCTTCTTTTCTAGCTCTTTCCTGCTGGTCTTGTCGTACTTCCTGCCTCCCTTGTGATTCGCATATCGCTTCGCTCGTGTCATGCCCATTTGAATGAATTTCCTGCACATATCCATTCCGACAAAGTCCTTACGCTCATTGTATGCCAGAAATTTGTCGTAGAGTAGAGACGAAGATTCGCGAGCAATTGATGGATTCTTGAACCGCCAATGGGGGAGGAGAGCCGATTTGTATGGTTCAAAAGTCAGAACGCCTTGTTCGCCTCGAGCAATACGATAACTCATGCGAAGAGCTTTGTCGGTAGCGGCAGGTGCTTCTGCCATGCTGGGCATCAGACCACAAATGAAGGTCGAGTAGAAACCTAACACATTCTAATGGTCCTCATACCCCCGACAGCCAATACCTTGGTCGTCAAGTCTAATAGAAAGATCTTAGAAAGTCACAGAACTTCCACGGAATTCAGTAGGTCCAAGGAAATGCTGAGGTCACTGAAAATGAGGTAACTAGGTAAGGTACCTGCCCAGATGGTGGTGATGTCGAAAAACAGATGAAACTTGGATAAGATGAGATTTTGCGCAGATGGCGAGATCACGTGGCCCGGACATGCCCTCCGCCGCGCAGCCTCCACAAGCCTGTACGGTCGCAAAGGCTGAATCCGCCCATACCAACAACTTCAACCGACAGCATCAATTCAACGCCATCTCCGTTCATCTCCAAATTTCTCCACACATCTTCTACACATCATGGCACCCCGAGAGGTGGATCATGAGAACGCTCCAAGCCCCGCGCCGGTAGAAAAAGGCTTTGCTACTCTGTCTACTCTAAGGTGAGACTCGAAAGAATCCGTACCATTTCTGGTGATGAACTGACGGGTTCGACAGGATTGGCGTAAAGGCTTTTGTTGAGAAGGTTTGTCGTTCCGTTTCCCCCTATTCTGTTGAGTTCCATCACTAGAACAACACAATGAAAATCAATTATTGTATTATATCAATAATTATCATTTGAAATAACTCGATCCGATTCACTTATTCACTTGTATTTGCTTGAGTTCTGATTGCGTTCATAGGACGGAGAAGAGCGCAAAGCCGAAATTCTCTCGATACAAACTAGGAAAGGGAAACCCACCTTCTACGTGCACTATGAGGAGTTTAATAAGCGGCTTGATGAGTGGATTGCAGCGGAGCGCATCAATCTCAACCGGGAAGTCGAATGGCCTGCACCTGAGAAGCCCGACAAGAAAAAACAGGGTGCAGCACCAAGCAAAGCGCAACCCGCCAAGGCTGACACCAAAATCCCTAAAGGCCAGAAACGATCTCGTTCGCAAATAGAAAGAGACTCACCTGCAACGCCTGGCATTACTGAGTCACAGGGCCAAGGCAAGGCTCCGGAGCCGTCAAAGGCAGGTGGCAAAGAGAACCGTGAAGGTTCTGTTGCTGTCGTTTCTACTGTGGTCGAAGATGGCACGCCCAAGCCTGAAGATGAGGAGATGGACCTTGTAGATGTACAGGACGCCGCCGCTGCTGCAAAAGCTGCCGTTCCTGAAGTCTACTCTCGTGAAGATGAGATTGAGAAACTCCGAACCTCTGGATCAATGACACAAAATCAAACCGAAATCTCGCGAGTCCGAAACTTGGATAGGGTGCAAATGGGCGACGCAGAGATTGAACCGTGGTACTTTTCGCCCTATCCTGTCGAGTTCAGTGATGAGGATATGGTCTACATTTGCGAGTTCTGTCTGGAATACTTTGGCGAAGAGAAGCCATTTCATCGGCATCGGTCGAAATGCACTTTATTGCATCCACCCGGGAACGAAATCTACCGCGACGACTATGTCAGTTTCTTTGAAATTGATGGAAGGAGACAGCGGACATGGTGCCGGAACTTGTGTCTGTTATCCAAGCTCTTCTTGGACCACAAAACACTGTACTACGATGTCGATCCGTTTCTTTTCTATTGCATGTGCACAAGAGACGAACACGGATGCCATCTGGTTGGCTATTTCTCAAAGGAGAAAGAGTGCGCAGAAGGCTACAACGTTGCCTGTATCCTGACACTTCCTCAATATCAGCGAAAGGGATTTGGCAAACTCCTCATCGCATTCTCATACGAGCTATCTAAGCGCGAGGGCAAGCTTGGCAGCCCGGAAAAGCCCCTCAGCGACTTAGGATTACTTGGTTACCGGGCATACTGGCAAGAGACTATCGTCGACTTGCTCATGGAGCCGGGAAGAACGGACGCGAACGTAGAAGAGTTGGGAACATTAACGGCAATGACTACCAATGACGTCTTGCACACGTTGCAAAACCTGAACATGCTGCGCTATTCGAAAAACCAGCATGTGATCGTCCTCACCGATGCTGTTATCGAGCAAAGGGAAAGGCAGAAGGAGAAGGAGAAGATCAAAGGCAAGAGAGGCATCGACGCTGAAAAACTCATGTGGAAACCGCCGGTTTTTACAGCATCTTCGCGCACGTGGAACTGGTGATATGGACAACAGATGAATTTATTGCCCGCCTTGATGAGACCTGGCGTTGTTGCTCCGTGGTTCTGCAGATTGTTTTGAGATTTTAGTGATACCCGATGATAATGATTTTACATATCCTGCAATCAAGCTACCGAAGAGTTTGAAATAATCGGGTTTCCACTAGACCAGGGGCAAGCAAATGAGAGGTTTACCGCCTCGGATTATCTATTGATCCAGAATCTCCCATTCGTCAAATCAGCTCTACCCCTGGTCTAGCAGAAACCCGATTATTTCAAATTATTCGGTACCTAGGTACTTTTGCTATGCCATCCTTGCAATCATTTCATCTTTCTGTCTTGCGCTGTACGGGGTAGTAGCAAATGGATCACCACACAAGTTTAGCTTAACTCCACGATGTTAGTTCGGCAATACCGTCGCTATTGTGCTGTCCAATGGATTCGAATTTATCCACTTGAAAGCTAACTTATGGTTAGGGAGACCTTCGATGTCTCTGGACAGATTCCAATAATAGGACTTCTTATTTAGTCACATTTGGCTGTAAGGATTGGGGAATCCCCAACCAGTGTTCGTCTGGATCTTCAGATGCCGGCCTAGTGTGCCTAGTGACGCGGAATGTGAAAACGTTTGCCGCCGCCGCCTCCACCCAACAAGTGAGAATTCTGCTCCTCCCTCCAGTAGCCCGAGAACTAACCCAGGGCACCCACCCAATCCCAAACAACTGTGGCTAGTGCTACATTCCAGAACCCTCATCAGAATTACAATCCATTCATGTGGATTTTAGTATTGTGGTTCGAGGGGTTCATCTTGCGTAATCCTGGCCACATTCTTCTCAGGTAGGCAGTCACGTAGGTACCTAGTCATGGCTCCCAAGCGCGTTGCAATACGCTTGCAGACCTCGCTTGAGACGACGGTTTTCTTACATCAAGCCGAACATTTCATTGAGGGCTTTTCCATCTGTCCGCCGCCTAGCTTGCCTTCTCTCGTTTACTATGTCCGGAGATACCCCTCGTGACTCTTCCTCTCCAGCAACTTCCGGCTATTTGACCCCTCCACAAGCTGATACCAAGGATCAACCACGAAAGAAGCGTGTCGCGTGGGAGCCTCCCAGAAACCGCTCGTCACAGGAAGACGCGATTCCTCCCAGTCGTAGAAAATTGAGCAACCAAGAGACAGAACATAATCTACGCCAAGCATTGGAGAAAGCGTTGAGCCATGAGGCGGGCCCTTCTGCTGCATCAAGTTTATCCAGGAAAAAGAAGCCAGGAAGACCATCGATTCATTTTCAAGAATCGCCTCAGCCCAAACAAAGGCCCAAGTCCGTACTTCGTGGTGATACTCCGCCCATCTCCGGCAGTCCACAAGTTCATGTAGCAAACGATGGAACTCCAGAAGAAGCCTCAGCGCTTCAGGCACGGGACAAAGCCAACAGACTGCAAGAGCATTTGGGCGATGCTACAGAAGAAGAATTGAATAAGTCGAATGGCCGAGAGGATTCAAGAAGTTTGGGGCGCGGAAGCTTCCAAGACTTCTACCATGACCGTGATGATGACCCTCTGGAATCTGGTCAAACGACACCAGGGTTTGGTGATGATCATGTTCCCCAACCTCCAAGATTCCGCCTTGGACCTCTCTCAGCTCAGCATCTTCTGGGTAGGCTTTACGCCATGAGTAATCCATCTTCTAGGACTAGTTCCAGAGCTGGTTCGCGGACCAGCTCCCCCGAAAGGTCTACATCGGAAATTGATGGCCCCTCAAGATCCAAACGATCAAGCCATCTCAGGTCGATCAGCGAGCAAGATCTTCCCCAGACACTCAGCAAAATTGGTCACAAACTGATGGCCCCGAAGCGAAAGCGCGGCTCTCACGAAGCGGACCTCAGAATCAAGAGACATGTACAAGAGACACTGATGAGACAGCGCTATATTGCCCTTCTCTGTCGGTGTCTGATGATTTATGGCGCACCGACCCACCGTTTGGAAGATTACTTGAAGATAACATCTCGCATTTTAGAAACGGAGGCTCAATTTCTCTACCTTCCCGGCTGCATGATTATCTCTTTTGATGATTCAAAGAGTCACACCGCAGAAGTAAAACTGGTCAAAGCGAGCGAGCGCGTCGACTTGGGGAAATTGCGTGATACCCACGATATCTACAAGCAGGTTGTTCACGACGACATAGGTGTTGAAGAAGCGATCAAGCAACTAGATCAAATCCAAGAGAAACCGAAACGGTTTAAATTATGGATTCTCATCCTGCTTCATGGAGTTGCTAGTGCTACAGTCGCCCCATGGGCATATCAAGGTCGTACCATTGACCTACCTATCGCCTTCTTCCTAGGATGCCTTCTTGGTTTTCTGAGATTGTTCTGGGCCGCAAAATCCGATCTGTACTCGGCTGTATTCGAAATAGCCTCGGTCGCTATCACAAGCTTCCTTTCGCGCCTGTTCGGATCCATCAATGGCGGCCAAAAATTCTGCTTCTCGACATTAGCTTCATCATCAATCACCTTGATCCTTCCTGGGTATACAATTTTGTGTGCCGCACTAGAGCTGCAGTCACGTTCCATCGTTGCGGGCTCAGTTAGGATGGTCTACGCACTTGTGTATTCTTTGTTTATCGGCTTTTCCTTAACCATCGGCACGGCTCTCTACGGGATTATGGACAAGAACGCCACTTCATCTTCACAATGTCAGAATCCCATGCCAGCGTATTGGGCTTTCTTCTTCGTACCTGTCTTTACCTTCTGCTTGATGGTCATCAATCAAGCCAAATGGAAGCAGATGCCCCTTATGCTCGTAATCGCATTCGCTGGATACATAGTCAGTTTCTTCTCCGCGAGGGCTTTTTCGGACGTCTCGGCAGTGTCTTCGGGACTAGCTGCCATCGCCATTAGCATCATGGCAAACGTCTACAATCGGGTGGCATCCCGGTTAGACGATTGGCTTGGATCGACCAATGCCAAGATCGCCGAAAAGTTCAGACAAAACACTTCCCGCAAAGAAGGGTCTTTTGCCGATCCAGATCTCGAGAAAGGGGACACTACGAGCAAACCGGAACCGGAGCAAGCCGCTCAAGGCTCCAACAAAGGGTCGCCTTATGCTGATGACGAGCTTCCTACTGGTGAGCAGGGGCACAACCTGCAGCATGGAAGTGCAGCCTCTACACCAGACATATTTTCCAACGCTAAGGATCCGCCGACTCCCATCGATGACACACGTCGAAACGATAGTATCAACAGTGAACCTGCTGAGAATAATGATGTCCAGAACGAGAACGCTAGTGCGACCAAGGAGACGCCCAAACCTCGCGTCAGTCATTCTCTTGCCGCTTCAGCAATGCTTCCAGCAATCTTTGTACTCGTCCCTTCAGGGCTATCAATTCAGGGATCCCTTGTACAGGGGATCTCCCAAGCAGATCAAATCAGCAACATCACCTCAAGTGGTAATAGGACAAATGGCACTGGTATCGTGACGAGCTCTCAATTATCAAATGGCGCCAATGACCTTCAAAACAGCCTGGCATTTAGCGTTGGCTACAGCGTGATCCAGATTGCCATCGGTATTACTGTAGGTCTCTTCATTGGCGCTCTGGTTGCATACCCCTTTGGGAAAGGTGGAAAGTGGACCAAGAACATGAGGAGCGGACTATTCTCTTTTTAAAAGCATCTCTTTCATGCATTCTTACGGCTTGTGCCACTCTACAAGACAACGCATCTCATTCTGCAAAGCAAGCGAGGAGTTCGGGCGTACATCATCTTGGGGGAATCACTAATCAGTATCCATGTTGTCTCATCATCTGTATCGAGTGTTCTGCAACGGCACAACAGAAAAAGGGAACGACGGCATACGTCCCGAGTAGGTTGGTAGCGCAGTAATAAACGCCTTTTTATTTCCCATTGGTAAAAGCCTTATATCCAGTCCACTATTTGTCATTGCTTTAGCCAGTGATTCAGTATTGCTAACCATTAAATTCTTCTACTTTCCGGAATATGGGATATGAGGTTGCTAAGGTAAGCTCAAAAGCGCGAGTTCAGGCCAATGCTCCGTCATGTCTAACAGCTGTTTTGGCTTGCGTTGGAAACCCTCCTCCTCCGGAACGCCCTTTTCCTGAAGTGGGCCAAGGGCATCTATAGGAAACAGCCAGAAACCAAAAGCAGTCTTCACGGCTTTTTCTAGATCCTCATCCCGGTACTTCTCAGATTCGGCGCCTACCGGCCAGTTGAAAGTACAGTTCTTCAAAAGATTGGAGAAAGGCTTGTTGACCGTTTCTTGACCCTGGTCATAGGTATCCTCAGTTGTACCGACTCCTCTCCATTCATCGTCTTCCTTCTGTAGCCATCTCTTTGCGCTGTTGCGATCATGGACTTTGTCTTTTCGAGCGATCTGAGTGAAGGCTAGGAGAAAGCGATACTGAATCTGTGTGGGAGAAACCTCCCACCTCCTCAGCAGTTGCTGCCAGAGATGGAGCATCGTTCGC
Source organism: Astrothelium subdiscretum (assembly GCA_021030935.1). Classification (NCBI taxonomy): domain Eukaryota; kingdom Fungi; phylum Ascomycota; class Dothideomycetes; order Trypetheliales; family Trypetheliaceae; genus Astrothelium; species Astrothelium subdiscretum. The sequence continues at coordinate 47,108 of JAGFMW010000024.1, forward strand.
GGATCAGATCCCGCAACGAACACCTGTCTCAAGTCTTCAGCGATTGAACGTGGGTCGCGTCGCAGGCGATCAAACGTCGGTGCCTTTGCCATTATTGGGAGCGAGCGGTTTAATATCGTTTCGTTAGTGTGGAGTCCGCTCAAATAACCGAGAATCTGGCGGCCAACTCGTTGTATACAAACAAAAAAGACCTCGTGCAGTTGTGTGAGAGTCTCTATAAAGGCTTGTCTAACTTCGGCCTCGACATCCGATGGTTTAAATAAATAGAGATCGTTCGCGTTCAGGCTGTTGAACTTTACCGCCAGATTGAGCAGACCGACATGGCGGGGATCACGGTTGCGCTTTAGGTGGTAAAGGAAATCAACCAAAGTATCCCTCACTGGGCTACTTGGACGGATGAAAAGAAAATCGTACTCTGGATTGAAATAAAGAGTACCAGGTCTGATCATCACTTCGCCTGTTACCTTTTTCGTAAGCGCACAGGGAAGATGGACCCGATGAAACTCCAAGGCTGCCTGCCTTGATTCACTGTTGACGCGTAGCAATTTGCTTAGCACTTGGAATCCATGCACAATGGCACAATAACGCTCGCTCATGCTTGCCGATCCATCCTTTTCCGACGGTTGAGGGACTGTTTGCTCTGTCTGGGGTTTGAGCTCCAAGTCGATGATGCGGTGCCGCTGTAACGAGTGTCGCCATATCGCCAGACGAATCTCCTTTGGTAACAGAGCGAACAGAGTAAATTTTAAATCTTGAGTATCGTTCGTTTGATCGGGGTTAAAAACCTGCAGATGGGGTTGAGATGACATGATCTATGAGTTGAATGTGCACCTGGCCTGTTTAGTTGGATTCTTAGACTATATGAAAGAAATGCTAATGTTGTTCAATGCATTACCCAAGTCAGCTGATATGGAATTTTCGGGTGGTACCTGAAGTACCGAATAATTTGATGTTATGGAGTTTCCACTAGACGAGGGGAAGCGAGACGATAGGTACCTAAACATCAAATTATGCGGTAGGCAGAAAGCGCCAAACCGTTCGGCGTCATGATTGAGTGTTGCCTTGAAGAGTGGGACCGGAGCGGAAATATTCTAGGCTGCAGCGTACCTGGGACGGTCGGCGGTAGTGGCCAATTGGCCAAAAACTCAATTTTGTACGGAGTTCTCTCCACCCAAATCTACTAGCAAGCTACAAATCCGCATTTCGGCGCAGAGTAAGATTGCTAAATCGTCGGAGAGGCCGACAAACGAGAGCTATGGTACCTAGGCAGAGGCGCTGGGGTGAAACGAGAGACGGGACATTCAGGGGACGACTCCACTGCCGACCTCTGCACTCCCCGACTTCATCATCTCTGCAGAATTCGGAATTTCGCACGATGCCACACAGCTTTGTAGCTACGTGGAGTTTGGAGGAATGGAACGCTTCACTACCCTGCTGCGGTGCCACCGGACCTCTCGACATGGAACCTGTAGTTAGGAGACATGGAATCTTCTCTCGATACTGCCCAGGCGACGTCATATCTCATTCAATGTTGAGTATGTTCCGTCCAACGACAGTGGACATATCCACTCCGGAGCTACTGTCAGCTGCTGATCTAAACGATCATTACCATGGCGAACACGTCTTCGCAGACACATGAGATCGATTCTCGTGAGAAATCCGACTCGATGCTTCCATATATACCTGTCCTAGCTCTTCTGTTCAGTACTCCTTACAATTTCTCGTGTAGCTCTGAAAGCAAAACCTTGAACCATACACAATGGACAATCTGCTTCGTTTCTGTAGGAGAACAGGCGCACTGAAGTCGTCTATGAGAACCATTTTCTATCTCACTCTCCTTACTGGTGACGCGATCGCAAGCCCATCCACTGGCCCATTTGGCCGCACACGGATCGCCTCAGGAAATCGCACCTCAGGTGGTCAACCTATGGGAAATCGTACGCTGTGCGGGCCCGCTACTTGCGGCGCTGCGTGTAATCCTACTGCCGGGGGACTGCGTGGAACTAATAGCAGCGATCCAGTTCCTCCCTTGCCTGCAATATGGAATTCTACCGCTGACCGCGTAATTGCGACCATGACTACGGACATCTTACCGACCAAGAGCTGGGGCCTCATGGCAACTCCCTTCAACGATATTCCCTCGCATGGGTTGAATATATCGAATACCCCAAGAAAGCGCTTTCTTCCCTTCGTTACCGATGCGCAGAGTCATGTTGCTAGCTTGTCACAAGAAGTCACTCGACTAGAGACATGGATCCACAAAGATCGCGATGGAGGAACGACAATTGAGGCGCATCATACGCTCGACTTGGCAGGGCGAACTGCCGTTGGCGTCAAAGGCATGCGTGGATGTACATCCGTCGTAATCGTATCTGCGAGAGGTGTCTTCATGTCGCACATCTGGGAACTGCATGCTTTTGGAATTCGTCTTGGAGATCATTTCTGGCCAACCGACGACAATGAATTCTGGACCAAAACCTACGTTAGACTAAAAGAAGGGAATCCGTTTGACCCTAATCCCTTGGGACGCCTCGGATTACGTCGTCTCAGAATGAGAGGACAGATCCTGGCCGACGACGCCGATCCGATGGTTTTCATTATCACACCCAGGAGCACTGCCAGGGACAGGAGTTTAGGATTTCCAACGGGGCTCCGTTATTACGACAAAATAATCAGGCTTCAGCGTGGCTTGGGCGGGCTATTCCGGCATTCACCACCTCCGCGTCTTGTGGGATACAACACAGACTGGATAATTCCTTCGGAACTTGATCAGCTCGATAGGGCAACTGGGGCTGGCTTCGAAGGGCGCTGCATTGTGGAGATCGATGCCGACGAAGTGTTGATGGTCTATCCAGGTAGGGGGGGCCAGGGCCTGGACCATGCACCTCTTTATGGGCGCTGGAGATTATGGGTGCAGGACACTTGTGTCGGTGGGGGTTTTTATTGGCACCCTCGGGCTGCATTTCTTCCTGCCCAAGGGCACCCTCCTGAACGGCGCCCCGGCGGTCAGGCTGCTCAACAGCTCCCCGGCGGCCAGGCTGCTCAGCGGCGCCCCGGCGGTCAAGCTGCTCAACGGCGCCCCGGCGGTCAGGCTGCTCAACAGCTCCCCGGCGGCCAGGCTGCTCAACGGCGCCCCGGCGGTCAGGCTGCTCAACGGCGCCCCGGCGGTCAGGCTGCTCAACGGCGCCCCGGCGGTCAGGCTGCTCAACGTCGCCCTGGCCGTCTTGTCCCTCTGGGCCGTCCGCCCCGAACGGCCCGTCCGGCCGCGACCACTACCCCGGTCATGACACTACCTAGGTAAGCCCATAACGTCTCTTTCGAATTCACAATTACCACAATAGTAGCTCCTGGTTCCAAAAGGTGCCCTCGTTTGTCGGTGAAGCGGGTTCTGAACTTTATCGATGCTTTTCTGGCAGTTAGTATTAGAACTTTAGACTTTCAAGTTTAAGCGCAAGAGCTCAGTGTCGCTTTTGAAGCCAGAGGTGCAACTCCCTCAGGATCGTGGAAGTGGAGGTTAGGGACGGAGATGAATTGGAAGGTGCCTCACTTTGTATCCGCAAATTCCGTCGCTGTGCTACCTATCTATGAAACTATGTGTGCAGATCCAGTTTGGACCATGATGTAAGGGAAGCTGGAAGACAGGATGCAAGCTTTGTGTCACATATAGGAACCCGAAATACGTGCCATTAAGCGTTCGCCTTTTGGTACAACACTTTGTTCGAGGTCAACTCCCCACTGTCGGGTCTCCATTTTGTAGCTGAACAGTAGATGCTTTCTTGGTGAATACTTATATTGGTAAATGACGTAAATGCAGCAATTTTAAATAGATACCTAAGTCACTTGTAAGTTACGGGTTTTAAAACATACCCACCTACCAATGTGGTGGGTACCCAGGACAGATCCGGTCAATGATATCTGATACCTTGAGTCGCGGCTGCTATCATTAAGGATATAAACTCACAACGAATCATTAAGAAACAAAACATCGTGACAGCCTCGTACGCTCGTCAATGTTGATGAACCATGTCAAGAAGCCTTCGGAACTGGCTTCATCTGTTAAGCACGCTGCTTTGTAAGGCTTCTTAAAATACCGCACACTCAAGATGTTCGTCTGGTATCTTTGTACAACGCCAGACGCTCTATCCACGTCTTTTGCGGCTCTCCTTCTGCCCATACACCGTTCATAGGCCTCCACATAGAGTCATAACCCGTCGGGAGTATGCGGCTCCTCATGCTCTTCCATTCTTGACCACGATCACTGTCACTTACGTCAACATCGACTCTAGCAACAAAACGATACCCACATCGCTCGTAAAGCTGACGGCCCGCGGAAGTCGCTTCGATATAGCTCTCGAGGCCCAGTCTATCCGTCCACGCGAGACCCCAGACCATCAGGGCTTGCCCAATGCCTCTCTTCTGGTGTTCAGGTAGCACAACGCACCAGCTCAAGCCTACTTTCGAGAGATTAGCGCTATAAAGCCTGCAAACATCAGCAGATCAATAGTGGATAAAGTAACATACCTGTGTGCGGTCTCGACATCCATACCGCTCTAGGTAACAAGCACTGTCTAATGAATTCGGTTGCGAATTCCCTTCCTTCGCCTTCTGGCCACCATGTCGCCTTGATATCCGGTATACCGTGTGGAAAGGGATTGCGCTCATAAATGCGCCATTGGCAAGCCCCAACAACTTTCGGCGACTGGGAGGAAACATCGCGGACAAACACCCAATGACTGCTAGGATCATTCGTATGTTCACTCCATAGACGGCCTTTGCATTCACTAAGAGCAGCATTGCGATCGCTGAGGATAGGGTAGAACACCTTATGTGCGCTGTCGCAAGGTGCCATCACTGTCCAAATACAGTCGGCGACACCATCTAGTTCCTCGCGCGTTGAAACCTCTTCGACTTTGAAAGGAGCCATGTTGAGTAGGTCAACGGCTGTGCCAGGAAGGATCGTATCAATGGTCGATGCGATTAGGATGTGATAGGATAGTGGCTGCGGAGCGAAGAGCAATGTCCATACCCTGGGAAATTCGAAACTATTGAGTCAATTGAATCGTAACTAACAGTAGGGTAGGCTTGGATCGGCACATGTTCCTTAAAACTGCCGCACATTTACATTGCATGGTTTATTGATGCATCCATGGAGCAAGAGGCAGTCTAGGCTCTGCAATCCACTCACAATTGCCTAGACCCACTGGAGTATCGTACCTCCAATAGCTGTCTTAGCTGAGGTGTGTTTGCTGGTGCCGCTCTTATCGGCCTGATCAACATTGGAAGCATAACAGCCTTCAATGAGATTGTAAGTCTTGTCGTTGAAGGTTTCTATACTTCCTACCTATTCGCGTGTGGAGCGCTACTCTGGCTTCGGGTTCGAGGAAATATTTGTGAGCCTGAAGATGACCAACTTGAGGACGCCTCCTGCCGGTGGGCCTCGCCCGCCCCCGCCGCCGTCTCGGGGTTGCAAACAACGGTGCAACGTCATTGGGTGCAACTATCTCAGTTGCTGGCCGACTGTCGCCGATGTCAAAGCTGCCACCATGAATTAAAGCTCTCTGGTTCTCAGCATAACTGCAATAGGTAGTATGGTGTACTGTTTCGTACGGGCTGGGAAGACGTATCTTGAAACAAGGTTTAAGTAATATACGCTTCAAGCAAAGAAACGCTTACGCAGAAGTATCTACCAAGCCATTTACCAGCAGGATTCAGTAAAACCACAATAATAAGGGAAAGGCGTACTTAACAAACAGAGGCTGTTTTTTGTTCTACTCGGAGCCTAAGAGAGCACTCGCCTATTTTTACGCGTTATTGATCTTACTCGTAGTAAGATTTCCAAATTATTCCGATGGCCACCGCTCACAAACAGCGCTTTGAACGCTGCGCTCCCCCGAGGCAAGGTGATGGAAATCTGATGAGGGTGAGAGATATTAGGGGTGTCCAGATGCGCTATTCTAACCGGATCGAATCTCACGACGCTCATAAGTACCTGGCTCTCAAGACTGCCCTAGTACTCAAACAGGAAGGCGCTTCTAAAAGTGAATACCTAGGTACCTTAGCATCGGGGCTAGCTTCAGGGGAAATTTCCGCCCCACGCCATTTGAGCGGGGATCTTTCATTGACTTCATGCTTCTCCGTACCCAGGCACAGGAAAAGGAGATCTTGTCAAGGTGAGCGGGCCGGGATCGTACAGTCTTGTAGCTTTGACAACGTCAACTTCTCATTCCCGTCGAGCTCGTCTACAACTGTGCAATAACGACACACCCACAATGCATCAATTCCCCTGTTCCTCGTTCCTTCTTGCGTTTAACCAACGGCTAAAACGGCACGGCTCAGAAGTTGGTTTTCTTTGGATAATGATTTCTTCAACATGAGGAAGCTTTTCTTCCCCGCTGCAGCAAAATGTCGTCATGCGGAGCAGCCGAAAAAGCGATTAGGACTTAAAGATGTGCATCCAGGTAAGGAAGAGTCTTCCTCCAATTCTCATCGCTCTGCTTCAAAATGCTGTTCTATGCGATTCTGGTTTTATTGCTTGCTTTGGCGGCCGATGCTCAAAATGTTTCCGGGCAAATATACAGTCCTCCCATCAGCTCCGGCTTTGGCAATTGGTCATCGGCATACGAGAAAGCGAGGGCGTTTGTTTGCCAATTAAGTCTGACTGAAAAGGTCAATCTTACAACACAAACAGGTACTGGGGCGACCTACGGCTACGTGCTCGGCATCATCCCTCGATTGGATTTTCGTGGTCTTGCTATCGATGACTCCCCTACCGGAGTGCGTGGAACAGACTACTCCTCTGCTTATGCAGCGGGTTTAAATTTGGCAATGTCATGGGATCGAGAATTGATGTTTCTTCAATCCTATGGCAATGGAGCTGAGCACAAAGCCAAAGGAAATAATGCTGCGTATGCCCCCGTCGTTGGACCTCTTGGACGAGCACCTGAGGGAGGACGTATCTGGGAAAGCTATTCTCCAGATCCATATCTCTCTGGCATCGCCTTTGGTCAGTCAATTGCTGGCATGCAGGCCGGAGGCACGATCGCCATCGGAAAACATTTTGTGCTGTATGAGCAAGAGCATTTCCGACAAGTTGATGAATGGAATGATTACGGAATCTTGTCATTCAACATCACTCAACCGTATTCGTCCAATTGTGACGACAGGACACTGCATGAATTGTATCTATGGCCATGGTACGATGGTGTATACAATGGAATGGCAGGGGTAATGTGCTCGTATAATCAACTCAACAATACGCAGGCCTGCCAGAATACGCATCTGCTCAACGACATTCTCAAAGGCGAAATGGGCTTCCAAGGATTCGTGGTGAGTGATGACGGAAGCCAACATTCTGGAGTTCTTTCTGCCATAGCAGGAATGGATATGACCATCTTGGGTGAAACCTCACCAAATGGCATAGTGAGTAGGCCGAACATGAATATATTTTGCTGTGCGCTAACACCGTAAAGGATGGGCTCGGAATATCATTTTGGGGCCCAAATCTCACTACTTCTGTCTTGAATGGTAGCGTTCCTCAATGGCGGCTGGACGACATGGCAACACGCATCATGGCATCGTACTTTTATCTTGGACAGGATCAAAATTTCCCGGCGCTAAACTTTGCTCAAGGCTATCTCCCTACGTTTGGCTTCGAATACCCTACGGCGATGGTTGACTACACTCGGGTGAATGAGCACATCGACGTTCGGGATGCTCATGCTCAAATAATTCGGGCTGTGGGCTCAAACTCGATCGTGCTGCTGAAAAATGTCAACAATACTCTTCCGTTGTTAGCGCCAAGGCAAATAGCTGTCATTGGTGAGGACGCGGGACCAAGTATGTACGGGCCAAATGGCTGCTCGGATCGAGGCTGTGATAATGGAACTCTTGCCATGGGATGGGGGAGTGGTTCAACAAATTTCCCTTACCTGGTCGATCCCTTGTCTGCTATTCAAGCTCGCGCCTTGCGGGACCGGACCGTGGTTCAATATGTGCTTAACAACTATGCGAGCTCGACCATCAGCGCTGTAGTCCAGCAAGCCTCTGTCTGTCTTGTTTTTGCCAATGCCGATAGTGGCGAGGGGTATATCGAGGTTGGTGGAAACTATGGAGACAGGAATAATTTGACTCTGTGGCTCGGCGGCGATTCTCTGATCCAGGACGTGGCAGCCAACTGCAGCAATACCGTGGTTGTCATTCATGCGCCGGGCCCGATCCTCATGGAAGATTGGATCGACCACCCCAACGTTACAGCAGTATTATTCGCCGGCCTTCCAGGACAAGAAAGTGGAAATTCCCTCGTAGATGTTTTATACGGTGATGTGAATCCTTCCGGAAAGACTCCTTGGACAATTGCCAAAAACCGTAGTGACTATGGCACGGACGTGCTTTACCAACCAAATGCGCCGGTTCCGCAACTCAATTTTACGGAGGGAGTATTCATTGATTATCGCCATTTTGACGAGGCGGGGATCGAGCCTCGTTTCGAGTTTGGATACGGACTCAGTTACACAACTTTCCATTATCAAAGCATCCAGATTGACGCCTTGTCAAATAATTCGACGACGACAACATCGACGACACCGTCAACGACTGTCAACCCCTCCGTATGTCCGAGCCAGAGCCTCAACCCATCGGACTATACTTTTCCGGCTACCATTAGCTCAATAACAGACTACATCTACCCATACATTGCAGCGAACACAAGCATCTACGCCCCGCAAGCAACGCCTACGCCGACCATTAGCGCCGTATCAGCGGGCCCTCAAGGCGGTAATCCAGCTCTTTGGGACATCCTTTACCGTGTGCAACTAAAGTTACAGAACAACGGAACAAAGGCCGGACAGGAAGTCTCACAACTATATGTCAATCTCGGCAATGGCACACCGCCGCGCCAACTTCGCGGCTTCAACAAGGCTTTGTTGCAGCCCAATCAGACGCAAAGCGTCACGTTCGATCTCCGCCGGAGAGATGTCAGTATCTGGAGCGTTGAATCACAAAGCTGGGTTGAAGTGACGAGCTTGGGAACCGATATCAATGTGTATGTGGGTGCAAGCTCCAGGAACTTGCCATTACAAGGAGTAATACCAGCTCGAGGAACGCCGTATTCTCTTGGGTCGAGACGCAACTCTCGGGTGGTATAGATTTCATGTCCTGTCCTGTCAAGCAATATGTCATCGTGGATCAAAGCTGCTGACGGTGTTTCATTGTGCGTGCTGGTGATGCGTGCTACATAGAAAATATCGCTAGATATGGTAGGTGGTAGGTTGATCTTGAGAAGTGGAGAACATCACATCATTGGATCTAAAAATTTACCAAACGCATAGTCTAAGATAGCTTCGGCTTCGTCAATAGATGCAATGCCCACCTGCATAAAATGGTAAAAGCTTGACCCGTGCGCTGTTCCAATCCACTCTCAAGGGACCCTCGAATTTGATCGAGGCTCAAATTGGCTCCTGCGCAAGGGGTTCTTGAATCTTGGTCTGGTATTTCCGCTGATCGGGAGTTTTCCGCGCCCCGCGCAGTCGCATTCCGCGTTTTGACGCGGGGTCTCATGGGTCTTTTATGAGCTTTGGAGTGCTGAGCGTTTCATAGTAACATTTTCGTATGAATAGAATCTCGAATAGTTCCGCGATAGACGTTCAAATAACAGGCAAGTGGTTTCCGACTCAATTCGTTGCATCTCAAAGAATGAGCATTTCTTCCCCAAGCCGAAAGTAACATCACTTTCTCAGTTACATGGCTTTTTGTTAGTATCAGGCTTGCTTTCTATGTGACTTGATCGCGGCTTTCGATATTTGAAGTATCCAAAGATCTCATCATTCAGAATGCTCTCGTACATACTCAATTTCCTCTCGACACAATACCAAGCCCACCCTATCCTTCTTCCTATCCTCCTCGCCCTTTCCATTCCCCTAACCTACCTCCTCTACAACGAACACCTCCGCCACCGCGCCCGCCTCCCCTCCTTCCCCGGCCCACCCAGCTGGCCACTCGTGGGCCACATCCCACACATCCGGTCCAACGCGGCCGAAACCTACCGGCAGTGGTCGCGCCGCTACGGCGCCGTCTACCAGATCCAGCTGGGCAACATCCCCGTCCTCGTCGTCAACAGCGCTCGGTCCGCGCGCGACATCTTCGGGACCCATAGCCAGGCGCTGTCGAGCCGGCCCGTGCTGTACACCTTCCACAAGGTGCTGAGCAATACGGCGGGCACGACGATCGGGACGAGCCCCTTTGGCGAGAGCTTGAAGCGGCGGCGGAAGGGGGCGGCGAGCGCGCTGAACAAGCCGAGCGTGGCGACGTACGTGCGGCATCTGGACGTCGAGACGCGGGATTTTGTGAAGGAGGGGTTGGAGTATGGGAAGGCGGGGAGGGCGCCCGTGGACCCGATGCCGATGATTCAGCGGTTGAGTCTGAGTCTGGCGTTGACGCTGAATTGGGGCACGCGCATGGGGAGTCGGGATGATGCACTGTTTCATGAGATTACCGAGGTAGAGGAGGAGATTAGCAAGTTTCGAAGTACGACGGGGAATCTGCAGGATTATATTCCGCTGCTGAGGTTGAACCCGGTGAGTAGGGGAAGCAGGAAGGCGAGGAAGATGAGGGATCGGCGGGATGTTTATTTGACAAGGCTGAATCGGGATTTGGATGATAGGATGGAGAAGGGGGTGCATGAGCCATGTATTCAGGCAAATGTGATATTGGACAAGGAGGCAAATTTGAATAAAGAGGAGTTGACGAGTATTAGTCTGACAATGTTGAGCGGTGGGTTGGATACGATTACGACCCTAGTTGCCTGGAGCATTGCAAGGTTGGCGGAGAGGCCGGATATTCAAGACAGGGCGTGGACGGCAATCAGAGCGCACTACGGACCGAGCAAGCCACTTTGTGATGCTGAGGATGACCAGAAGTGCGGATACATCGTAGCTTTGGTCCGAGAGTGCTTGAGGTTAGGAACCCGGTCTCACCTTACCGCGTGCAGAAGCTGACCTCTAATTTCCAGATACTATTGCGTCCTCCGACTAGCATTACCGCGGGCAACCGTAAAAGAAATTACCTACGAAGGTAAGGTTATCCCGGCGGGTACGACCATTTTTCTCAATGCATGGGCGTGTAATATGGATCCGGAAGTCTGGACAGATCCGGAAGTCTTCCGTCCTGAGCGATGGCTTGAGACTGCTGACGCGCCACTCTTCACCTACGGTCTTGGTTATCGGATGTGTGCTGGATCCCTGCTGGCCAACCGGGAGCTTTATCTGGTTTTCTTGCGTATGCTTAGTAGTTTCGAGCTCATCAAGGCGGATAACGTAGACACCAGGCCGGTCGAAGGCAGTGCGGACCCAACGAGCCTGGTGACTATGCCAAAACGATACAAGGTCATTTTCAGGCCAAGAGACGAGCAAGTACTCAGAGCTGCTTTGAGTGGAAAAGAAGCATCGTGACAGATTTCGTACAGTTTCAAATAACGGTTCTATTGTCGTATCATGTAATCATGCCAAATTTTCAGAAGTCCTCGTGGCAGACGACTGACGCTGAGCTGCTTGCTACCCATACCGTCTCCAGATAGTTTCTGTTTTATCAGTACCACTGTAGTCTTTGCCAGGCAGAATTTCCCTCAGTATATCGTTGATATTCAGCCCGTGATCTCTACATTCTTTCCATTGCCTCGGATAACCCAGACTACATTCCTCAAACCTCACGTCGTCTCTCCAGTCTGTCCGCCGAATATGGAGATGGCCACTGACCACGACTTCGGCGTTGAAGTGTCGATGCCAGTTTTCGGTCTTCTTGGTTCCGCACCAGAGGCTAAATCGAGGAATGAAACGCAAGTTGACCAAATCCTCTCGCAAAGGCCAATGTCCTGCAATGATGAGCTTTACCCCTAACCCATATTGAGCTACAGTTTCGGTGAGTCGTGCTGCAGTTCGATCCACCAGCGTCTCGCACCATGCTTCGCGGGTTGGATATGGATCAGGATGGAGCATGAACTCGTCGGTGGCTTCGATATCGACCTCCTTTGCCCACGCTACGGCGTCTTCGGCTTTGACATGGTCAGGCCGAAACGAATAATCGTAGAGTGTGAAGATTGGCGCAATCAAGTACGGTTTCGCTTCCCCATTTTCCCCTTCGCACCACCAAAATTCGTAAGGATCCTCGGGCGTGATGACTCCAAATGCTCGAGCTACTTCTACGCAGTGGAGATATTTTGCCTCGCCTCGTAGACTTCCCCCTTCTGCTTGTTGCGCTGCGGCCAAGGTGTATAGCTCATGGTTTCCCGGCAGCCAAAAGACGGTTTTGAAACATTCTTTGGCCTTGGAGAAAGCGAGGGTGAGGTGTTCGGATGATTCGCCAACGTCGCCGGCAAGGATCAGGCCGTCGTTCGGCTTCGGTTCCAGTTCCTGGAGGGCTTCACGGTTCGGCTTGAAGGAGAGATGGATATCGCCGATCGCGTATAACTTCCCAAACGGTCTTGGAGGGGGCTCTGGGATAGGAGGCTTTGGGGGCGTAGTCGATGGCTCGTGAACCTCAACAGCTCCTGCCTGAGCGACAAGAGGGTCGGCCATTGAGCCTCGTATATCATTCAACGTGGAGGTCATAAGACAAAATTATGACCAACATTCCGTTGGACTAGGGTTCTGACGTGCAGCGGAAGGCTGGTTTTCTAGCGTCCGTGGGATCTCCATTTGTACAGCTACAATGAGGTGCAACCGCGGTGCGAGGACACGGAGGGGGTCCTACGTCCCAGCTAAATGATGCCATCCCAGTCGACCATCTGATACGCGAGTCAGTCCTCTTCAGTCCTAACACTTTTCGCCGTCGCCAGCGCTCCGTCCATTCTCAATTGATGGCCTTGCTGTCTTTCGTGGAGAAAGCACCGAGCATGAGCCGCATTCCAGAATGCACCACTCTACATGCTAGCCCGTCCAGGTCTTCGAGGTAGAGCCTACAGCAGGTCCCTCTCTGTGACCAATACCATGCCTCATCCGTCTCGAATATATCCCAGCGATGAAGAACTCGGAAAGCGCAACGATGACTACCGACCGAAGCGGATCAATTCGTGGCTGGGATGGAGGGCGAGACTGATGCAATATCGCAGGAGGAAGATCCTCGCCTTTCTCGTGGCAGGCCTGTTTATATGGCTGATATGGCGGAACATACCTGAATCGTCGAGTTTTAATCCTCTCGACTACCGAATAGGACAAGTAGCCAGGATTGTCGCGCACGTACAAGAGGATGATACCACCAATCCAAAAGAGCCCACGGGACCACCTCCTCGCATAACGGACGATGAAGCGCTTGCAGCCTCGGACCATTACTACAGTGGCCCAATACGCTTTTTCAGGCTCGCGGATTCCCTGAATGCGATTTCCAAGACATTGGGACACAGAACACAGAATAGAAATGTTTTGTTCGCGGCAGCAAATCTCAAGAGCGCGGCAACTCTGCTACCCATGGCATGTGAAATGTTCAAACAGCATCGCAATTTTGTGCATATGGCGGTAATGGGCCGGGACGGTTTACAGATTGATGAACTCAAGGACCTCAATGGGATCAACGATAAAGACTGCACTTTGCACTGGCATGATGCAAGGCCGGATTACTCGTCATGGAGCACAGATGGTCGGATGACTGTCAGTGTCTCCGCTGGTTTGAAACACATCAATCAGTACATGCATCCTCAGGCTATTTTCGTTGATGGGTCAACTCAAGAAGATGCGTACTTTTCAAAAGCAATGGCCACCAAGAGCAATGAACTTAATATCCCACTTGTTTGCATACCAGACGGAAAGCTCGAAGATCTTAGATGGGCAACCAAACTCGACAGTGGTTCCCTCGGCGCATGGTACAAACCGACGATTGATATTTTTATTCAAGCTCCAGCAAAGGCGTCCGGATCTCTCGTACGTCTACTCAGGTCTTTGGAGAGAGCCGACTATTCCGGGCTTCCGCCACCAAGGCTTACGATTGAACTTCCTTCTGACGCCGAAGACTGGACTTTCGATTTCATCAAGAAGTTTGCTTGGCCTCCACGGACAGAGGTAGGAAAGACGGATTCTTTAAAACGTAACGAGCTGAATCTTCGACATCGTATTGATCGTGAAAAATCTTCTCCTGAAGAGGCCTCTATCCGGTTCCTTGAATCCTTCTACCCTATCAAAGCTTCTGATTCCCATGTATTACTATTGTCAGCCCAGGCGGAGCTCTCTCCGCAATGGTACCATTACTTGTACTTTGCTATGTTACAACACAAATACTCTCCTTACCAAGTAGTCGAAGCCCCGAATCTCGCCGGCATCTCTCTGGAGAATCCTTCGTTTTACCTTGACGGCAGCACTCCCTTCAAATCACCCACTGTCAAGGACACCCAGGATGAATGGTACTCAAAATACTCAGACGATTCTGAGGTGCCCTTCATGTGGCAAGCTCCCAATGCCAATGCCGCATTGTACTTTGGCAACAAATGGGCTGAGCTGCATTCGTTCCTGTCGCATCGCGTGACTGCTTCGGCCAATGCCAAAGCCACCGGAGGATCTGTACAAAAGAAAAAATTGATATCTTCTACGCAACCCGCCTGGACTGAGTATCTTCTCGAACTCATGCGGGCTCGCGGTTATGCGGTTCTATACCCTGGTAAATCCGATTCTGCCGACGCCGCCGTCGTCCTGGATAACGACCCCTCGCGCCCTGCTGAAGAATTTGATAAACCGCCTTCCGATTCGGACTCAGATGGCAAAGCCGACTCCGATGATGCTTTCGTTCCAAACCCTAAAGACAAAGATACCCTCCTTACTGCCGAGTCCCTTCCCTTCACCGATGCTCAACCCGCTAGTCAAGCTGCAACACCCCCCGTCCACGCCCTCCTCCCCTTCGATGGCGAACTCCCCGAACTCGCCCGCACACTCATGCTCTCACACGACGGTCACCCCCTCAAATCCCCCTTCGTCTTCAAAACCGCCGATGATCTCGTGGACGAAGCGGAGGAAGCCGCTCTCGCGGACGAATCTCCCAACCAAATCCCCATCAAGTCCTCGACCATCCTCGCATCCAAATACGCCAAACACTTTCGCTCGACCGTCGGTGGCTGCTCCGACGCCGACGCCGCGCGGCCCCGCAAAGAGGTCCCGGGCTCGGCGCGCGACCTCTTCTGCTTCGACGACGGGTCCGACAACCAGTTCGTCGAGTCGGCGCGGCTCGGCAATCTCGGTGAGCCGGTGGCGGATGTCGATCCAAAGGAAAGTTGGACGAAGCCGGAGGAAGGAGACGAGGATGTGGAGAAGGGGAGGAACGAGGAGAGGAGGAAGGAGCAGAAGGTCCATGATCGGGCGCAGGGCAAGGATATCAAGTGGCAGGATGTGGGGAAGCCGGGGTGGGATAAGGTGCCGACTGTGGATCAGGCTGCTGGCGGGAATGCGGCGGGAGGAGGGGATGAAGTGGCGCAGGCGGTGCAGGCTGCGAATGGGTAGTTTGGGATTGACACAGAGTGGAAGTCTGATATTATGTGTGCATCGTAGAAGTTTTCGAAGCGAGCATTGTTTTTTATTGTCTAGTCTACGTGCGGAATGTAGTCGTAGAGCTTTTGGAACTCGAATTGAGTGGACAGCACTTGAAGTACGACTTTTCAACGGTCCATATCTTAACAAATGTGCAGATTCGATTTCAATTGATATTGTTCCGAGTAATTTTCATCTACCTTCTGCTCGGATGGACGACACATGCGCGTGAAGCAAATGAGCTCACTGAGGGTATCATATAGAATTAGCAAAACCTCATCATCCTCGCCAAAGACACCTTAGCTACCATTTATTTGTCTGCTCCTCCTAGGCACGTTTCGTCCTCTTCTTAGCCTTCTTCTTTCTCAATCTCGTCTTTCTCCTTCCCTTCCTTGCTTCAACCTCCTGGTCTCCTTCGTCGTCCTCATCGTCATTACCATCTTCATCCTCGTCTCCCGTTCCATCGTCCCCAGGTCTAGCCTTCTTGCCAAACCTCTCGTTTAGCACCTTCCCCTTCGCCGGCCCTTTCTTCCCATTTCCCTTATACGGCCTCAATCCACTCTCCCACTCCTTCCTCACACTCTTAAACAGATCCATCGCCGCCCTTGCATCCTCCACACTGCTATGTTCCCCGACTTGGATCTCGCGGCTGAGCACCTGCTTGGCGAGTCGGCGGAGCGAGGGCGTGCGGCCGCCGGCGAGGGCGCGGAAGGGCTGGTAGCGGGCAGTGTCGCGGATCGAGGTGTGTGGATGGGAGAGGTAGAGGGAGTGGAAGTCGTTTTTGAGGGCGTGCCCGATGAGGATACGGCCGGTGAGAAGCTCGTTGAGCTTGTCTTGGACGGCACGGAGGGGGACGAGGGGCTGGCCTTTGATGTTGGTGCTGTCTTCTTCTCCGTTGTCGTCTTTGCTCGTCCCTTTCTCGTCCGGGCGTGAAGGAGTAGCGGATCCGTTCATTGCGGGTATGCCATTCCTGGGAAGACTACTGGGCCGCTTGCGTCTTAGCTTCAGATGTTCAGGTCGGATCCCACTGATGGCTGTCCTGTAGTCGGTGATTTTGACCCCCTCCGGTGGTAGAACAAACGTGTCATACAGAACCACGCCGTGGTAATTGACCACAGAGACCCTTGCGAGTATCGAGTCAACGTCTGGTGTCGGACCGACTCCCACCATCTCACAGTCCAGAGCGACATACTTCTTGGCGGCTGTCGAAGATATTGAGGCGGTCGAGTTTGAGTTTTCCGATACCTGTCTGGTCAAAGAGGCAGGTGAAGCATCCTGAGTCCCATTTGAAAGTTTTTCACTGCTTCCATTCAATGTAGGGTCGCTAGGTACCTGCTTTGACAGAAGTCCGCCCATTTTACGATCTGTTGAGCTCAATGCATTTTTCGCGTTGCCGACTTTGGCATGTTTGTGCGGGATATGATGTCCGTCACTTTGTCTTTTCCTTTTGAGAGATCCTTCCGCAGACTTGTCCTCTTCCTGGATCCTCTTTTGTAGCGCTTTCCAGTTACTCGAAAGCTCCATGGATTGAGCTATCACCGCGACATGTTTGAAATCCCTGTTCAGAATGATCGGAGGGCCTCCCCGCCGCCCGTTTCCGGTTTTTCTCGAAGTGGACCAAGCGCGGATGGCAGAATTAGGTACTCAGGTACTCCGTACTCCGTAACTACCATTTTGTCCATACACCAATCTTGACAGTAAAGCAGTTTCCAATAAGTCACCCCGGACGCTTCAATGCAAGAAACGCAAACCTCTAAGAAGAAAAAGAAAGACTGATGTCGATTTTCGCAACGCCCCAACTTTTTATTTCGGCAGCAAGCCTTTTTCTCTTGTTAGGATGGCCGTCGCTGCAAAGGCCGACCTATTTGCGGGAGGCATCCTGGGACAATAAGTTCTACGCATGGCACTTGTGGAGAAGTGCGATGGGGACCTGCTTGCGGGAAGGACGTGCTCTATAGTGGGCAAATTTATTTAATTGAAGCCCTATTCAAATGGTTTGAAAACATGCATGTAGAAACCAATTCTTCCGTCAAAGATACAGCTAAATTGCATCCACTAAATTCTGAGCACTCCAGTTACTAATCACGGTGGAGAGCTTGCTGTCGAGTTGCTGCGCTTCCGCCGCCTTTCGCACAGCTTCAATGTACCTAACGGGAGACGGGTGTAGATGATTTAGTCTAAGGTTGAAGTCTTTGATTTTCCATCTCTGTATCTACGTGTTTGAGCTGCAAACTCATTCGAGGTAAACCCCCCCCTCTTTCTCAGTTTTAGGCGGATATACGCTTTCAGACTACAGTCTTTTACTCGTCGGGGAGAGCTAAATATTTTATATTAAATCGGAATGCATTTAGTAGTTCTTAAAAAAGAGGTTGGCTTTTATCAATTTTCCTAAAATCGACCGTATCTCTATGCCGGCCGGCGTGGTTACTCGGGGCGTGTTTTACTAACACTCTGGCTACCGTCAAAAGGTGTCCACTGAGCCAGCCTTGGTGGTTAGATGAGGCAAAATTGGAGCATTATACGTGTAAGTGCTTTGTTTTTGGTTAAGTTTCGGAGCGGTCGTGAAAGAGATTCGCGAACAGCTCACAAATCACATATCAACAGGGCGTCCATGTACAGGACGCCGAGCAGGAGGCAGGCTCGCAGGTGGACTGGAGCCAAATTCATTTTGATCTTGGATGAAGAGCCTTCGACAGCCATTTTGGGAAGGATAGCATGAGAAATTTGAAGAAGCTTCGTCGTACCTGGCTGTCGGAAAGCGTATAGCCTGCCATCTTTGCACTAATTTTTTTTTTAAATAATTCTTTTAACCCTATCGATCCCAGGTGGTTAAGGTGGTTACTCACATCAAAGGAGAGAATTGCCACTTGCGGAAGTTCTGAGAATAAATGACAATAGGCATCGCGATATCGAAGGCCAAGCCGTAGCGGATCTGGTCGAAGTGTCATTTATAGCGCTGGCTGGAGTAGACTTCAGAGTATGTAGCTTTCGAGAGACATTCTGATTTTTGATATCCTTTCGAACCATTCCTCCTACAGAGCCAGGCCAGGCTGGCTCGGCCGCTACGTTAATTCGCTATCAGCGTGATTTCTCAACCGGAAAGATCAGACCATCCCTGTAAACCCACTCGAGCGTGTTGCTCCAGATACCCGCCTTCCGATTCGCGACGAGCTGGGGTTTACAGTTGTCGTACCACCACCTGGGCGGTGTCGCCCGGAGCCGCGGGGGCGCCTTTTTCTTCTTTGAGACACCCTTGTCACTGCCGCCCTTCGCTGGTCTCTTCTGCCCGCCCGACGCGGTCTTCCTCCAGTCAAACAGTCTCGGGTCAACAAGAGAGTAAAGCCGCGCCCGGGGCGGCGTTTTTCTCAAGTTATACTTGGTCCGCCGGGGGGGGAACGCCCGGACCCCCGTGACCTTCTTCTCCGGATAGTCGTCGTTGTAGCAGTCAATCATCTCGTCGAAGTCCCAGTAATCGCCGGCACTGTACTGGAAAATCTCGAACTCCAGAGCAGATATCCACTCAGGCGTCAGGCGAGGGTTCAGCTCGGGCGTCATGATGTAGTGCGGGGCGGTGATGGTGGTGCTAAAATCGGCCAGCTTGCCGTCGATAATCTGGTCGTGTCGCGCATCGATGGCGATGAGTCCTAGCTGCTGCATCCGTATGATATGCCCGAGGATCATACGCGCGTCGCGTGTGTGCAGGTCCTGATAGGTTTGTCCAAACTCCTTGACGATGCCGCGGATAGGCGGGGGTTTGCCGCTCGGGCTCATGCTCCTAAAGCGTGACCGGAGGTCGTCTTGACCGGGTACGTCGAAATTACCGTTGAATTCGAGGTGGAAGCGATCCATCAGGGCGCACTCGCTTGCTTCGTCAAGGAGCAGGTAGCCGTAGCAGCGAACGGAGAGGTCCTCGTGGCCGGTCTCTTGGAGACGGCCAAAGGCTCGGCATTCGCAGCTGAACGGCTCCGAATAGTCGTAGAAGGTGCTCAACATCTCGAGATCCTTGGGCATGTCGCTAAGATCAATGGGTCCGCTGGGCTCACCATCATCGGATTCGTAGCGCTCGAGATACTTGAAGTCGTTTAGATCTGGACTGTTCAGCCAGTCGCTATCATAGACGAATCTGAACTAGGGAACCGCGTAAGTTAGACTGCGCACGCGCTCGCGGGGTCAGGAGAAAACAGATGTCGCCTTACGAGCTTAAGCGCGTAGTTCCTCCCCAGGATCTTGACTTCTAGGACGTGGGCATGGAGACCCTCTCCGAGATATTCGAGGAATTCGATTTGTTGGGGACTGCCTTGGAAGTCGAACGGCTTAAGTTTGGGCCCGTCACAGCGTGGGAGCGGCACCAGATCGGCGGCGGACCTGGGCCAGTCTGGATACATGGTGAAAAGGAAGGCGACGACCTGCGAACGATAGATGAAAGGGGGAAAACTGGGAACTGTTGTTGCCCCATTTTGTGTTCAACTGCGCTGGCTTTAATACTGTTGAGTGTGGGAGGTCAATAGCCATGGAATGGCCATGGAATGACGATGGCATAGCGATGGCATGGCGATGGCATGGTGATAGCATGGTGATGGGGATGGCAGTGGGTTGTCATTCCATTACTAAGCATTTTAGACTAGGTAATTAAAATTCGTGGGTCACGCCGCAAAACTTATCAATTATGAATTCCAATGCAAATTGTTTTAAGTCTTCCTATAAAAAAAAATAAATTCTATATATTTAAATGTCCTAGAACTTACTGTATCAATTCACAGAAAGTATTCAAAACTGGGTGCCGGTGATGGAATCATTTATGAAGAGAGCACCAGAACTAGAATATCCTAACGGCGAATTTCTCTCCTGAGTAACAATATATTAGAACAAAACGATCTGAGAGTCTAGGCTAGCAATAGAGCACTATATCATGGCCGCAATATGTGAGCATCGAAAGACGGATACGACGCAACTCATTCTCCCTGTTACCGAGGGGCCACGGCGCCTTAGAAGAAATACAACGATTTGTACCCTCATAACCCCATGTAGATACAATAAGCCATTCATTAATTGAGGGTAGAAGCTATTTTTCGAATAAGCACACATTTATTCGTTTGTAATATAGGCAGTGGATACAGTTACGGATAGAATCCTCAATTCCAGATACATCAATCAGGTTGGAGTACCCTCAAGCTTGATTTTAGAGCTACACCGTACACCGTTATGATCATTGCTCATTATTCTAACTCCTTTGACTGCCTTGGCCATTACAATACTGACAGGGGGGGCCTCAACTGAATCTGCCAAAGGTTAAGTGCGTTTCCTCGGCTTCCCCCTACCTTCATACGCCAAAATCATCGTCATCTCTACCCGCCAGCCTTCCAATCCTCCCTCCTTATACCACATCTTCCAAAAGCGCTCCCGGTCCCAAAAGAGCCAACCAAGGTCATACAAACGTCCCCGTATTTTATCCGTTCTTTCCAGGGGCGCCATCGTCTTCATTTCCATGGCTGCCCACGCTGCATTCGATTCGCGTTCAAGCCTGCCTTCATCGAACCATATAGGCGCCTGGTGTTGTCCACGCTTTTCAGACCCTGACGCAGTCATTCGCTTTCCAGGACAACGCAAAGAATGGAGTAAGAACAGAATTCTCGATCTCAGAAACGCGTGTGGACTGGCCCATACGCCTACGGGCGACTGCGTCGCACTGAAGAGATTCTGGATCTTGAATGCCAGCGAGGTCTCCGACAGACCCGGTAGCCAACTGGCGCCAGGAGATGCCAGCCATCTGAGAACGCTGTCCATCTCATCGAGCTCCCAGGGGGGCAAGCGGTAGAAGAAGCTGTCGCGCGCGAATGCAATGCTGTTTCTTTGCGGGCAATATATGGTAGCACCCCCGAAACATTCGTAGCACCATTGGACGTGAATGAGTGCCCGAACGATACGGGACCACTCTGTACCGGATACCTCGGCTTCTACGGCCTCGGGGTTGACATCTCTCAGTGCTCTGACGTTGCCGAGGGTGTGTTGCACAAATTTTTGGGCAAGCAGCTCTATGTCCTCAACAGTATCTGCCAAGCTCCGGAGTACATCGAATTTCTCGTCAAGATCATTTGTATCCCGGATTAATTTCACGTGAGTCGTGCTTTCCAGGAGCTGCGATAAATGATATCTGTAATAGGACCTCGAAGCAGGACTGCCTCTGGGTCGGTCCCGCCGAATGGAGACCAAGGCGCACAGGACTTGTCGGATTTGCCGCGGGTAGGCCGTGAGCGCTTGCTGAAGCATTGGTTCGGGAGCTGCTGCGTAGGCCAGCCTGGCTCTCTCGCACGACGATACGGCGGTATGGAGCGAGGGAATATTGCTACTCATGATCTGGAGTCTGAGTTCCGGAGGTAAGCAAGAGAGGGGGCAGCTTTTTCGTACTTGCGCTGCATCTGGTGCATCTCGTCTTCCCGCCATACGCTCAGGACTCAGGGGAGAGGACCGATTAGTATTGACGGCTCGAGCCACGAGTCTGGGCAGTGGTGACAGGATGTGCGTGAGTCTAGTGCTGAAATCTGGACGTGACATTGTGAACGAGATTTGGAAAATGATCAAAGATAGGAACCAAGGAGTCTGCAACTAATGGGAAGAAATCTTTTGGAAAGGAATCTTTGTGAAGGGTGCAAAGATTTATAGTAATCGTCTAGGCGTTTCCTCAATGTGCAAGACCAACAAGGTGTCGAAAATGGTAGACGGACATTAAAACTGAAGCTTCCAAAATTGACAAACGCACACACAAGGAAAAGCAACGGCGTAGAGGTTGCATACCTATCATCGAAATAGAGTATAGGTACTTCACGATGACACGACAACGTAACTCCATGTCACGAAGAAGCAAACTCCGTTAGGCTCTTGAGATAAGGGGTCAATTTCGGTACGGCAATGATTTTGACAATAGCTGAAATATAATAATCAACAGTGGTGAATGGATACAGAAATCTTCGGCGGAGAAAATAGGCTACCCACCAGACCAATTCGCGAAAAAAGTTTCCGATGTATCCAGATGTCTATCCTTTAAAAACCCTGAAATAACTGAAGCAGTCCGACCCTCGTCAATCTTTCTATCCTGCTATTCCATCATCCTCCCTTTTTGGCTCGACCTCCGCCTTCAGGCTCGCTCGTCCACTACTCAACCGGGTCTCCTCCGGCAACCCATGGAGGACGCCCTGCTTCTGCATCTCCTCGAAGAAGCTCCAATCCCCAATTTGCTCATCACAGAATTGATCTAGATCCAGACCCATCATCTCCCCTTCTCCACTCACCCGCAAATGCATGCCTGGGATGAACTTGAGAATCAGGAGCAAAATGGCACTGACAACGAAGCTATAGCTTGAAATTGCAGCAATCTCAGCCAGCTGCTTCGCGACTTGGACACCATTCCCATCGATGCCACCACCCGCCGCCGTCGCCCCATCCAGCAAACTGATCTTCTGCGTAGCAAAGATTCCCGTGAAGAAGCTCCCACACATACCGCCGATCCCGTGCAACTTGAAAACATAAAGCCCCTCGTCAACGCCCAGCCACTTGTTCAAGTCCTGCAAGCTCGCGCACACGATCGCCGTCAAGAACCCGATGAGCGCGCCAAGCCACGGCTGCACGTACCCCGCCGCCGGCGTGATGCCCACAAGGCCCGCGATCGCGCCCTCGCACGCACCCAC
This sequence comes from Astrothelium subdiscretum, assembly GCA_021030935.1. Lineage (NCBI taxonomy): Eukaryota > Fungi > Ascomycota > Dothideomycetes > Trypetheliales > Trypetheliaceae > Astrothelium > Astrothelium subdiscretum. The sequence goes on from JAGFMW010000024.1 coordinate 70,284, forward strand.
GACGGAGAAGCGACGCTGGTTGCGAAGATAGTCGACGAGGACCCAGCCGAGCGCGCCGGTCGACGCAGCGGCGTTGGTGTTGAAGGCGGCGAGCATGGCGCGCACCGTGCCGTTCAGGGCCGACCCGCCGTTGAACCCGAACCAGCCGAACCAGATGAGCACCGTGCCGAGGAAGACGAGCGTCGTGTTGTGCGGTTTGCCGTGGCTCGGCTCGCCCGCGTGGTGGCGCTTGCCGAGGACGAACGCGTAGGCCAGCGCGGCCCAGCCCGACGCGATGTGGACGGGGCCGCCGCCGGCGAAGTCGAGCGAGGGCAGGTTGTAGAGCCAGCCGTTGGAGTTCCAGGTCCAGCACGCGATCGGGCAGTAGACGATGGTGGCCCAGAAGAAGCCGAAGACGAGGCTGGGCACGATCCGGCCGCGCTCGAAGCTGCCGCCGATGACGATCTGGACGGTGCAAGCGCAGAAGAGCAGCTGGTAGAGGCAGAAGACGATTTCTGGGATGAGGGGGGAGCCCGGCGAGGGAGCGGCCATGACGTTTTTGAGGCCGAAGGCGGCGAGGTCGCCGATGAAGGCGTTGGCGGTGCGGGAGTAGGCGAGGGAGTAGCCCCAGAACATCCATTGGAATGTTGTGCTGAGGACTGTTAGTTGTCTCTCCGTTGAGTGGGATTATCTCTCTGGAGTAGTTCTATGAGAGGAGAGTTTCTGGATATATAGACTACTTACACAGCACCGACCATCAAGCTCTGGAACAACAATGCCAGACTACTCTTTCTCCTGGCGAGACCGCCATACATCAGTCCAATACCCGGTATGATGAGCCATACAATGAACCCGCAAAAGACTAGATAGGTGTAGTGGAATTCGAAGCCGGAGTATTGGACGTTGACGTCGACAGACAGGGGGTCTCCGCCATTTGGGCTGGCCGGGTCATATTGAGGCTGGAGTAGCAAACAGCTGTCAACAAAGCGTTTCAAAGCTGGCGAGTACCAAGAAGATTTCGTACCATTGAAGCCATTTAAGAGAGCGTTGGAGGCAGAGGGCTCAGTTAATCGTAGTTCTTACAATGACTTTGATATGCAAGGGGAAAGTATCATGCAGAAGAACTAGAACGAAGTCATGAGGACACCAACACCCGAAAATTAGTAGATAGAAGGATAATAGACTGTAGAAAGCAAAGAAAGACTGTATATCAACCTAGCAATGCGACTGAAGACAGGCACTATCTACGGCGTGTGGAGAGCGAAAATGTACGTGTCTGCTCGCGAGATATCTTGTGATCAAGCGAGCCCTAGCCTCTCGCCCAGACTCCTTCATTTCAATGAGCAAACCTAGCATCTCCAATGCTTCCCGTGTCCGAGAGATTTCGGAGTAAGGCTGATGCCATGGCCGGCGCGATAAGGACGCCGTGTCCAGGGGTCTGGCCTCGCGCCTGCGCTTGGCAGGCACGGCAGGCATTGCTTGGCGCCAGTCCCAGCAAGTTCATGGGAGTTGTATTACAGGCCGGGTCGCTAACATCACGGAACAAAAGCATTTGGGCTGGAGACTGGATTCTTCGACGGCGAAAAATTGATAAGGCTAACGGAAGATGATGCTCTTGGGTAATGCCAAGCAACGGATCGTTTGTCTAGTTCGGGATTAGTGGACGATAAGATCTTTGAGCCCCATCCCGTCTGGCGGCTTGGTCCGGAGAAGAAGCTGTATTTTGGATTTGAGGCCGGGACGGTTCGCTGTACGTAGCTGATCTAAACAACGGTATGGAAACCTCAAGGAGATTGGACCTACTACAGTGAGCCTGTGAACTACCCGTGAATCAAAGGCGAATCTGCAGAAAAGTGGCATTAAAGTTGTTCACATTGGAGGTCGAGCACAGAGCGGAATTTCTAGAGCAAGTTTCAAGATCATTGCATTCCCTAACTAATTATCAAAGCACCCAGTTCATGCAGAGCAAATGGTTCGCGAGGCATCAGTAGCCTGTAGCATCAGAGACTATCTACATCATCGGAACAGCAGCCATTCGAAGGCACCCTCCCAAAGTCGGGCAAGCCAAGATGAACGACTTCAAGTAGTCCTGTCCGAGAGTGGCAGTAGTATTGCTGCAATTACGAAGACGCAATCGTGCGACCTTCAAGCAGCCAGCAAGTGTGTATATGTGTGCAAGTAAAAGACCCCCATCACGTGTAAAAAGCCCACATTCATGCAGAAACAAAACCCCGTTGTACAGCAAAGTGAAGAGTGAATTCTGGATACAAGCCCCATGTGTGATTTGTTAAGTGTGTAAGTGTGTTTGGGAATGAGTGCTGGATGAAATGCCAATGTAAACAGAACTGGGGAGGGGTATAGATTAATGTAGCATCGTGCTTGAGTGTGGTTTGCCGAATTACCACAGAGGACAAGAAAATTGTGCGTACACTGCATGTTCGACTTCCGATGATGTGATTGAAGAAGGAAGGGGGGTTGAGTGTACATTGGTTGGTATGATCGCTCAGAGTAGTGATGCTCAAGGTAGAAACTTTGCAGAAAGCATTGCAGGGTGTACATTGTTTTCGTGAATTTTCTCGGTCTTACTGTCTTGCTTCGAAGGAGTAGCGAAGGAATCCATCTCTGCGTTGTGGCAGTCGCTCAGTTGCGTGGAGCACGCTTGGCTGGTTTAGCCCACTGTGACTTCTTGTGGGAGTTGGAAGTCTTTGGCGAAGCTTTATAAGTTCCAGCACCAGCAGAGTTCTGGGGAGCTGCGTTAGTCTTGTCGCGCGTGTCAGAGATCTTCTGAGCCTGCTGTTTCTTCAACTCCTCCAGTCCAAAGATTTTGCCATCACGGATAACTTTAGCTACAGCTGGCGCGCCGGTACCAGGCAGTCTGACCCAATATACCCAGCCATAGACAGGGTCATACTCCTCGCGTTCATAGTTTTGCAAGACAGGCTTCTTGATGGTTTCGGCGGCAACAGCTCGTGGTTGGTTGACTTTGGTGTTGCGCCAGGAGCTGAGCAGCATCATAGGCTTCGAGTCTTCTGCATCAGTAACGCTCGTGATTTGGGGAATTTTCACAGTCGGCAAGGATCCAAATTCGCGCTCCTCGAGAAGATCATCCACAGGCACCTTGGATGTCACAGCTGAGCTATCAGCAATAGTAGAACTGGCAGACTCCGCACCCGGGAGAGAAACCGAAACAGCACGGTGCTGGACATTGTCGTTGACGTTGAGAGGCTCTTTGGTAGAAGTATCGAGACCAGCGGCAGCACGAATATGAGGTGGTACAAAGGTAGTCTGCTTGCGTCCGCACAGTTCATTGATTCGATCCTGCCAGAGAGTGGTGTTCACAAGTGGCACTGCTCCTGCTGGCATACGCACCGGCATCTGGACAGCTGAGGATGCCTGTTCTTTGACTGCGACAGGCTCTGGTGCCTGAGAAGGCGGTAGCTTGACCACAATGGTCTTGGGAAGATTGACGCGTGGATTCTTGACATCGCCGTCGTGAGCTGGGTGACCAATCGATTCTGGTGGAGGAGAATTCTCCAGGGTCATCGTGGGAAAGAAACGAGAGGTGCGAACGTTGCCACCCGCCGCCTGTTGATGGACCTGCTGGAGTGCTGATTCATTGTGCATCGGTGAAGAAGCAGGCATGCTGACTTTTGGCGGCAAACCAGGGAGAGGCTTGGTCATCTGTCCAGTAAAGGCCGGTGGTGCGGTAGATACCTCAGTAGGTTGGCTGATTCGAAGAGCTGCTCGCATGTGCGGTGGAAGATCGGCCTCATTCTGCTTCTGCTCCGCGGGCGGGCTGAGGCCAAGAGCTGCTCGTAGGTGAGGCGGAAGATCGGCCTCATTCTCCTTCTGCTCGGCCTGAATAGCTGCTCGAATGTGAGGCGGAAGGTCGGCCTCATTCCGCTTCTGCTCCGCGGGCGGGCTGAGGCGAAGAGCTGCTCGTAGGTGAGGCGGAAGATCGGCCTCATTATCCTTCTGCTCGGCCTGAATAGCTGCTCGAATGTGAGGCGGAAGGTCGGCCTCATTCCACTGCTTCCCTGTAGGTGGGCTCGCAGAGCGAGTGCGTGGATGAGGTGGAACACTGGGATCATGCTGCTGAACTGGGGGGTGAGTTGCACCAGTCTGCTTGACAGCAGTCTCAGTCGAATTCATAGGGCCATCAGCCGGCTTCGCAGGGCCATCAGCCGGCTTCACAGCAGCATATTCAGTCTTCTTGACAAAACCGGTCTTCACGGCATTGCCTTTCCCATCAGACTTGGTTTGAATGAAGGTTTCTTTGATAGCTGGGCGTGCAGGCACGATACCATTCTTTCTCGCACGGCGACGCTGAAAGATGTTCAGAGCAACCTGATATTTCTCCCTCTCCAGGAAATGCAGTTTGTTGACAACATCATCGGGCAAGTATGGGAATTCTTGATCGTCCTCGCCGGTAGGATAGTCGTCCAAAGACTTCAGCGGTGCCATTGAACGAGGAGTAGGCGCTGAGGTAGATGGCTTCACTGCGCCATTCGGCTGGGCAGGAGTGGTGGGTTGATGACCAGGGTGCAGAGCATTGGGCTGCTGCTCGAAAGCCTGGCTTGAAGGCATGCCAGACGTAGGAGGAGAAACTCGAGTAGGCGGGCCAATAGGGCCAGGGCCATGCTGCTGATTGTTGGTGGAAAATTGGGAGAAAGGACGGGCGTGATAGCCATTGTCGAAGGTGCCATTGCCGAGAGCGCGGCCTTGAGTAGGAGCACCCCAAACGTCGGAGCGAGGTGCGACAGTAGCCATGTTGCTAGGTGACCAGGAAGAACGGATTGGTCGTGCTGGTTGGTTCGAATTCCAAGGAACTGGGTGTCGTTCCCTTGGTGGTGGCTGAGCGAAGCGCGACTTGTCGAAGTCGGCGAATTGATGTCTTCTGCTCAGGTCTTGAGAAGCGGGAGGCTGGAAATGAAGTTCTGAAAAGTTGCTTGGGGAAGAAGTAGATGCTGCGCCCGGCGGCAGCGGTGTTGATGGCGAAAACTGTTGAGCAGAAGGCGAAGGTTGCTGAATAGATGAAGAAAGTTGCTGGGAAGCAGAAGCGAATTGCTGTGTAGCAGGTGGAATATGAGGTTGAGAAGGATGTTCGGAAGAAGGTTTGAGAGGAAGTTTTTCGTCGCGCGAGGTAGTTTTGACGAGAGGCTGCGGTGGGTGCAACTTCATAGAACCGTATTGTGTGATCTCGCCAGAGGAGGCTGGTAGCGGGGGCTTGGGCGGTGACGTCGCTATTGTTGACGGCGTTGCTATTGTCGATTTCTCGGCCTCACTCACAGTAAGTGTTTCAGATGTGCCAACACGCGATTGAGGAGGCTGGGCTTTCGGCTCGGCTTGCGCTTTTTCGGGAGCTCGCTCTTGGGATTTCTTCTTCTCGGGCACTGGACCAAGGGACTCAAGCTTCTGTCGTAATCGCTCTCGTTTCTCTGCCTCTAATTTCGCCTCTTCTTCCTCTCTACGTTTCCTAGCCAACTCCCGCTTCTCACGCATCACTCTCTTCTGTAACTCAGCCATGTCTTCGCCGCCAGGACTCACTGGCATTGTTGTCTGTAACATCTTTTCATCGGCTGGTGACCCACCCGAAACAGGGGCTGATGACAATTGGGCCTTCTCAATAGCGGGTGATTGATGGTTTGTCCATTGACCCGCACCCATCCTTTGTCGTCCAGCCACCCCGTTTTCCGATCCGTTGATTGACGGGGAAGCCCGCGCATCATCAATAGCAGGGGAAAAGTCTTGTGGCCGGCTCATGGACATTCGCCGACCAATCTGTCCACTGCCCCCGCTCACCGTCGAAGAAGTCCGACGCCGCCCCCAAGGCATGCCATCAACTTGGGTGCTGGAACGAGACGTTTGAAATGCGGGTGAAGGCTCTGCAGGAGGTGCATGTCCTGATTGCGAAGGTCGCTGCAAGACTGCTGGCTGACGAAAGCCTTGGTCATGCCTCACAGAGCCACGACGGCCCTCGGGCACAGGCTCGTACTTGCCAGACTTGGAATCGAAGAGCTCTCGGTGGCCACGGTCATTATCACGCCACGATCTATCAAAGTCATCCGCAGCAATCTCTCGAGCAGGTGAAGGCTGTGGTGGTATTGACTCAAACCCATGCGCATTATTCTGCTGGAACCGCGGAAGCTGCGGGGGTGGGGGAGGTTGCGGATTAATTTGCACAGGTGAAACCTTGTCAACTGGTGGCAGTTGCGCCCAAGGCGATTTTTGAGGGGCAGGTGCCGTAGGTTTGGCAACCAAGGAGGGTTTTGCTTCCGGTATGCCCTTGAGTACTAACCCCCCCTTTTGCTGATTTCCGCCACCTGGCTTCAGAATCGTCTTAGAGGTACCAGTCACAGTAGGGCGCTGCGCAGACGCATCCGAGGGCCTGAGCGGCTCTTGTGGGGTTTCCCGTGAAATCGGAGCCGGCATGGACTCTTCCACTTGCGCAGGTTGGTTCTCGGCCGGAACAAGCATGGACTTTGTTCCGTCAATCCATTCGACTGTCTCTGGTGCCCAATCATCCTCATCATCGTCGATATCCGCCCACTTTGATTCTTTGCTATTCTCGTCCGCCTGCAGCCTGGTGGCCATGTGGATCCCATATTGCTGTTTGAGCTCTTCGTCTGTAAATTGTTTCGGTTGTGGTGGTGGAGTCGCTAGAATATCGTCAATCACTGTTCCCTTCTTGTTAATATTGGGTCACGTACGCCTGTTCTTGTTCCAAACCTGTGCAGGGTCTGGGCCTTTGGCTTTGTTGGTTTTTGGTAACGAATCTCGGAGTCCGCCACCTGACTTGGCGACTAGACGCGGTCTTGGTGTTTGCTGTCGAGATTCACTTAAAGTGCCGGCTTGTGAAGCTGAATCACGTCAACTGAGCAATCCGGCGGAATCTCCTATCTTGGACTTACTCTTGTCTCCGGCTGTTTTGGATGCCTGGCCGACTACAGCGGACTTTGCAAGAAAGTTTTTGGTGACGGATACAGTCTTGAAAGAGACTGGTTTCTTGACCGAGTTTGATCGAACATGTCCCGGCGCACCCTGGTCTCTCTGTTCAGTACTATCTGCCTTGCTTGTATCCGTATCCGAACCACCGCTCGCATCCAGCGCACTGGCCTGCGCAACAATATCCTCCACACTCAAAGGTTCTCCTGTGTCACCATTTGGCAAGGCGTTCTGTGCCGCAGCATTCGAACGGCTGGCCTGGCCAGATTCAAGGGTTCCGGCAGATGCGATGTTGTCCTGTTGACTATAAGTCAAATTTATCCCCGTTGCAGAAGATCCTACTCTTACAGGCTCCGAGTGTCGAGTTTCATGAGGTGTGAGACCGTTGGTGAGGCGCTCGGTTGACGGCGCGGGTTGGAATTCTGAGGGCACTGCATGGACGTGAGAGTCAAATATCTCGTTCGGCGCAGTATTTTGGGCGTGGTGAGCGGTTTTGCCGTTGGCGGCGAGATTGAGAGTAGTTTGGTTCGCATCAACGTCGACGAGCGAGGAATCGCCCATCGACTGAGATTGGTCTACCACATCGTGGTTGATCTGCTGTGCCATAACAGGTTCCGAAGCTATTATGACGATACCAGAGTCGCGGTCAGAAAGTAAATCTTTATCGGTTGATGATTCAGGTGAGGTAGACATGTGGACTGGCCACCAGGCTCCGGGCAAAGCCGCGGAAAAGTTTGCTACTGGGTTGGCGGGTAATAGAAAATCACAGTACCTAGTGTCAGATGTTTGAAGGCGCCACGGTCCGAGCGTGCGTTGTCTGCCTCGTTGCGCGAGGAACTCACTTCAATACGTCAATTACGTGGCGGGCCGGTCGTGACTCAGGCAAGCGCAAGTCGCGAAGTGCAGGGGATTAAGCAGAAAGTCGAGATGAAAGGCCTGAGCGTCCCTCAAGCAACTGCAAGAGTCGAAGGAACCTCGACCAAGCACCGTCTGTAAGATAGAGGGGGGAGATGTAGTGAAAGGGGACGAGGTGCGGTTGACTCTTGGACGTTTCGGGAGAGAGCGCCAAGAGACGGTCGAGCTGTATGCGGGTTCCGCCAGCCTACCCAAAGGTACCTGAGGCACACAAGACTACATGTCGTGAGATCAGCCGTGCATGACAGCACAAGCAGCGCCACTGCTAGAATTCTATACTACGCCAGCTGAGGCGTGGCGTTGGAAAGTAGATGTGCCTCGGACCATCTGTCGCATACCTCTGGAGTATCGTCGCCATCACCCGTGGAACGAATCCAAATAACACTGCGGCGCAACACCCAAAATCACAGCAAGTTCGAAATTGATATGATAGCTAGGCTCACATTCTTCTGCATTCTATTTACAGTACACCATCTGACTTGGGATCCGCATCGCCGGCAAAACCTTGGCACATTGCTCTAATGTGCGTTATTCTTGTGGTGTCCTAATTCAACATCAGTCAATTGGACAAAAGATGCATCATCCATAGTCACATCACGTACGCAGGTGGAAGTAGTAGTTGAATGAGTATCCGAGCAGAGTGAGACCGCCGATTAAGTGGACGAGAGCTGCGCCGTATCAGTAACCATCCACGGTCCGCCTCCCGAACCTCAAGTTCTATGCAGCATCGCAAGACTTACGCATTGCTGATGGATTTTCACCCATATATCGGTGTTGATATCGCTCCAGCAGGCCCTTGGGTTGGCGCTTCGGTGCTGGTCCCCGAGGCAGCTTCTCATAAAAGCTCACGACGCGTTGCATGCGGACGGCATCTTGAGCACCCCCAATAGCCTTGACAGAATGTCAGTTACGATTCCGGCCCCAGAAGTTGTTTAGAAGGAGTCGTAGCCGTTTAAAATCATAAGTTGTTGAGGTTCTCAGCAGCTCGTGGAAGGATAGGCATTCGAAGGTCATCCGGTCTCAAAGGCGTGGGAAAACCGCATTGAACTTACAGAAGGAGATGCAATCTATTCGAATTAGTGAATACGCCAAGTGAGAACTAGAGAAGACGGAATGCCGTACCTTTGGTGGAATAAGGGTTGAGAGTCCCCGGCGGGCGATGTAGCTCATCTTGGATGCTGTCAACATAGTCAATGATTTCCGTCCCGCTCAAGCTCGTGGAAGAGCGTTTTTCTGCAATTGCCGACGTACGTTTGCCAGCCTAGAAATCTTTTGGATGGTTTGCGTTGTCTGGAAGAGAGGAGCTCTGAAAGGTACTCGCGAAGTGTTCGTACGCCAGGAGCAAAGGTGCACGGACCCTTCGATGGAGCAAGTGCAAGTGCAAGCCAGTGCCACTTCGTCCGTATCGATGGCAACAAACTGGACAGTACCCGGACTCCTCACTACATCATGCAGAATATTACCCGATCCAGTGCCCTTCGAGGCGTACGAGTAGCCCGACTCTGCCCACAAATCAATCGTCAACGGCCTTTCTCGATCACAACTCAACAAAGGGCAGAAGGAGATCCAGCCATTCAACCTTCACCCAAAGCTAGCCCCGAGGATGCCCCGGCTGCAAGAGCAGGAGACTCAGCAATGATCAGACAGGAGGGTGCTTCTGAGGGAGAGCCACGGCACTCGCCAGATTACAATGTTGCCGCGGACTATCGAACCTCGTAAAGACTGCAATGTTTTCGGCATTGGCACATCTGAGCTAATTCTCTTCAGAGCATTTTCCCCAATCCCCATGAGAGTCATGGATGGAAGTGAGCCCGGCGACACTGTTCCTGCTGCCGTTCTCTCAGGTGCTCCGACGGACCTTCAGGCACGAACTGTCAGGTAAGTGTTTGAACCCGCGCTGTCGTTCGACCCAAGACGCGAGCTCATATTTTCTCCACTAGAATATTTAAGCCGACCAAGACGGCCACTCAATCCGGAGACTGGCACTCACACCACTGGCGCATGGATTGGGACGTTCTCGGCAAGGGACATCGATGGGAGAATCCGCTCATGGGCTGGCAATCTTCGGCCGACGCGATGCAGGGCACACACCTCAATTTCAAAAGCAAGCAAGATGCTATCGATTTTGCAAACAAGCAGGGCTATGAATACTACGTGCAGGAGCCGAACGAACGAAGGATCATTCCCAAGGCGTATGCAAACCAATTTGTACACAGCCCCAAGAAGTTGAAGAATATCAGGACCAAGTAAACAGAAAATCTAGACTTTGTGTACATAAGATATCCAACGCAAATGAATCTTTGAGAATTCAACCTTCCGCCCTATTTAGACTGTTGACCTCTAAAGTGCCTCAGCTGGGGAGGACATGGAAATCAACACGGTGCTAGACTTTGGCCCTATCAACGAAGCTCATTACGAATCCAAGTGCGAGTACCGTTTTATGATTTTTTTGCTCACATAGACAGCCTTGAGAGTGTTCCTGTTGGCCAAAGGTCACCTTGACTAGTGTGTTGACGTTCTTTGTCTGTCGCCCAGGTACACTCTTAGGGGTTTTTTGCGATTACTCCATAATCACAATGTTATTTGCCACTCCTGCTCACCCGAGAAACCATGGAAAGGGAACTCGACGTCAAAATTATATATAATGAAGAGCCTTCAGCTGTTTACAACTTGTTGCGTCAATTTCTGCGCACCCACCATTTATCAGCGCCTCGACGAACCACCGCATCACCAAAGAGGCCTGTCAATCTCATTCGACTTGCGAGCAATCCCGGCATCTCAACAAAGCCAGCATCTGCAGATCCTCCCAAACGATGACTCGGTCATTGACAGATCTACCATCCGAGCTCCTGATTGAAATCTTCAAATGCCTGGATCGTGTCCACCACGCCGTCAAGCTCTCGGGAACCTGCCGTAAGCTTCGCACCGTCTGGACGAGCAACGCGCATTTGATGGCCGAAGACCTTACTGCCGCAGAGATCAACTACGAAAAGATGTTGAACTATGACCGGTTACTCAGCCAGGAGAAAGAGAAGTGCTCGTTCAAGCACGATGACTGTAAAGTCGACTCGAGCCAGGAGCTTTACGAGGCTCACATGCGCACTGTGAAGGAAATTCTTGACCACGACCGCGAACTTGTTTTGTGGTTGTTTTATTGGTGAAGGTAAGTCCCCTTCCTCCTCCGCGCCCTCGTCCTCGCCCACTACGCCGCTTCAGAGATTCATGACCGGGTATCTGCCTACCAGGGATTTGACTCTTCAACTAGCTTGGCAAGAAAGCGTTAAACATGACGTAGTCCTGCAAACTGTTCATGGTCAGCAAGGTGCTCTAGAGCTTGGATGAACAGATAACAAGGGCAAAGCTGGGGTTACTGAAGAGCGTATTGATAATTCCAGTGTGAGATAGGATATAGAATGGTGGATGAACATCGCCAGAACATAGCTCCGAAATCAATCATGAAACAATGCAGCCTCGTGGCTTCCTTTCGAGATCATTTCAAGGGCCTCAGGCCATCGCAGGACATTATGAATGTTTCACAGCAATGCTTGATCTTGTACTCCGTACTCCGTACCAGGAGGGCACCGTAGATGGCCCGAGCTCCAAACATGGTTCCCTTGCTTTAGGCCCATCGTGCCTTGCTATTCACACCGCTGCGATGCACATCCCTCGTCCAGGCGCTGATGGACGAGACCTCCTCGAGTATCGCCAATTCAGTCGCATGAGACATGACCTCGAACGATAGGAGCGTGCCTTCACCGAATATCCCAAACCACCATGCCCAAGCGCAAAGCTGATGGAATGGACAACCCCTCGCCAAGCAAGTTTACTTGGGATGACTTGAAGCGTGAAATCCAACGCCAGGACGGCGAGAATCTATTGCCCTCTGCATATTCAGAACTGCCTGGATCAAAAGATTCCATTGAAGGACTCCAAGCACGCTTTCGAGCCCTTGGTGCCATACCACCTCAAAGCCGTCTGACTGCCGCTTTCAAGGAGCAGCAACGCTCTTACATTCAGGATCACGTCGACACCATTAACTGCTCGCTTGAGTTATATGCGCAGCAAGGCGACATGATATTGAGGCATGAAATTTATCCGTACCTTGAGCAGAATAGCTCATATCAAAGCGCACAAAAAAAATCACAGAGGGACCGTCAATGGAAGGTGCTTGGAGGACGTTGCCAAGATTGGACAACCGAGGTCGATAGAATCAAGTCGTTCGATGAATATGTCAGAGTCGAGGCCCGCCAAAGCTCTCGAGGTACCGGAAAGCTAGATCCAGGCTTTCTCCGCGAGTATAACCATTTTTGGCGTACCGCGAGTCTCAGAAATGACCCGTTGCTGCCAAAGACGAAAATCTGGCTGTTAAGAAACTTTTTCTTTCTTCCATTCAGGCGCTGGTGAAAGCGACAACCACAACTTGCCTTGGGGTGGCTGCTTTGCCAGCTCCTGGTATTTGCTGCATTCCCCAAAATGGTTTGCAGGTTGCCAGGGGCCAGGAGCTGCAGTCATCTTGCCCCTCGTTCGTGCTCGGTTACCGCTGAGAGATGTCTGATTCTTCCCGGCCCCGGGCAAGAAAGAGAGACTCTATGTACCGTTGGTATCAGAGATTGATGGGGAAGAACATCCGGTGGCTGTAAGCCTTGGAACCTAAACATGTTTCTGAAAGTGCCGTTCGGGGGCCTTCGTAGGTGCTCAAGGCTAACAATTATATGGCATGCTGAGGCAGAAAGTGTTTTGCTTAAAAGGGAAAAGCTGGTAGCCGATTCTCCAATACAGAGATTACCACAACCAGCGTACACCAGTGAAGGTCCCCAATGGCACTCAAGAAATAGACTCGCAGGTTGCAATGGTCTTCCCTTGGTCGATTTAAGAAGCTAGATTGAATGGAAAAGCGCTAACCCTCTAATATCAAGAACCGTGGCGCTGCCTCCACAACTTGCGCACGCGGTGCGCGTATGATGTGATACGAGAAGGCCTGCTGGCCTTCCCAGAGCGCGATTGCTCTGCTACTGCAGCCGTACTTGTTTTCCTATCACGTCCTAGAGGCCGGGACGAGACCTCTCTTGTCCGCAGGCTTGCATCTCGCCATCGCGCCAAGAATTTGCGTGATTGAATTGTGCATTGGTCATCAGACCCAAGCTGTTGCTCTGATTTCTTCATACATTCCTCCATTTTGGCGATAGCTTCGTGAGAAGCCTTGTATCTTCCAAATGCGTGCAAGGTTGTGCATATTGGCTAGTGTGTATCGATGGTGTCCTCCTAACACCTGTCTCGACGTCTCCAGGACTCGCAACTGAAGCTCTTCTGCTTCCTCCAATCGGCCTTGTTTCTTCCATGTGCATGCAAGGTCGTGCATATAGCTGAGAGTGTCTGGATGGTGTTCTCCCAATATCTTGTTTGACATCTCTATATTTTGCAACTGAAGCTTCTCTGCCTCCTCTAATCGGCCTTGTCTATTCCAAGTTTTTGCAAGGTTGTGTATGCAGGTGAGTGTGTATCGGTGGTGGTGCTCTCCTAACACCTGTTTTGACGCCTCCAAAACTTGCAACTGAAGCTCTTCTGCTTCCTCCATTCGGCGTTGCTTATAGCATATCAGAGCCAGATTCCCAACAGACTTCAGTGTGGCTGGATGGTTCTCTCCCAGCACCTGTTTTCTTACGTTCACGACTTGCTCAGTTAGCTCCCTGGCTTCCTTAAATCGGCCTTGCTTTCTGTATGATATACTCAAGGTGTCAACGACTTCTAGTGTAACGTGGTGCTCCCCTCCTCCAATCTGCTTAGTCACGTCTGCTACTTGCCTTTCGAGCTCTTCAGGTTTGTTCAGTGACGTCTGTTCGGGGTATGTTATACTTAGGGTAGAATTACTGTGTAAGGTATTGACTTGTCAAAGATGAGGAGCCAGCGTCCCGCACTACCTTGGCTTAGATATCGTTGGAGAAGCAGCTTGGGGTCAGCTTGCTCATCTCCATATTTAGGAACTCGCAACTGCTGTACGATATCGGCATAAGCCTGCTCAACAGTCTCCATGCTTATCGCCGGTACCCAAAATATAGAGCATTCAGGAATCCGCTCTTTTCTCCGATACGCTAACTCAAGTGCAATTTGCGTCTTCCCTACGCCTCCGAGGCCTGTGATCGAGACTTTTTCCACTCCACCATCGATGAGTAGCTTTCGCTCAAATTCCTCAATGTCGTATGTCCGACCAACAAAGTTGCTGTTTCTTGGAAGCGGAACATTCCAGAACGCCCCTTGGCATGAGTTGCTCGGATGAGAAGACCGATTCATGGGCATCCACTGCTCTAAGAAGGCTTTCGTACAAGCAGCTGCAGTGACAGCGGCGTTAGCTTACCATTTCTTAGTTTTGTGACTGTCCGCATAATCAGACACTGCCTTGATGGTGATTGTAGGGACATTGTCCCATACACCAGCTGCTTCCATTTCAAACGCAATTACTTTCTCCCTTTTCATAATTTCGTCCCGGCGGTGACCGGTTTTTATGACTGAATCACCTGATGCGATACGGCCGAAATGAACCTTTGGCCTGTACATTTCTGGGATGGTCCCTGCTGATACAGCGCTTCTCCTCTGCCTCAGTCGTTCGCGAATCACTTGTTGTGTTCTGTCGCACATTAGTTTCGTACAGGTTCGTTGGAGTGCATCTTCGCAGACGTCGTCCTGATGTCTGTGTCGATACGTGGATGTGTAAAGTACGTCTTCTTCCATGCCCGGGTATCCCCCGGCGGTGCCTTCCTAAAAGAGATCAACTCCATACTTAAAGATACTGTCCTCCAACTGAGCACGGCTACGCTTGCCTTCCAACTTCCGCAGAAAAGCACGAAGCTCTTGGCTAGGTCTGCCCAAGCTCTCCTCAAGTGTATCCTTTCTCACGATTTTATTTGAGTATAGCCGCCCAAAGTCGTACTGGATGACCCCAGTGCCGATAATGACATCACCGAGCAGTATTTCTGTGCCATCCGTGCTGGGCGGGACTCCCCCACAGATGCCAACTGGAAGACCAAGCTTGATTCCTGCGAAACTGGAGCGCAAGCAAGCAGCTGTACTTGCTGATGCGCTATTGCTAATGCCCGGTGGAAAGGCAAGGACCACATTGTGGTTGCCGACTCTTCCGGTCGTGTAGGCGTTCGGATCTCCTGCGGTCTTCCCATACGAATCAGCATCTTCCCAAGTCTCGTCAAATATATCCTCAATGGCGTCGGACTCAAATCCCAGAACGCATTTGAGGGCGATTTCGAATTCACCTCGGTTGCGGGGTTTATTGGGTTTCGGCATCGCCTCTACTTTACGCGAGACGGAGGAACGAATGTAGCAGCCAGCCCCCTAATTTCGTTCTTGATGAGGTCAAAATTTGCCGAGGGGAAAAGCCGGGCTCTCAAAATTTGTTGTGTCGTCGTTGTTAAAATCAAAGAATGAAGAAACTCAGCGTCTTTCCGCCGGCGATTTTAAGCTGGCTGCGATGGCATCATCAGCATTGACTGAGGCTTGCAGCGAGGCTGTGGCTTAGTTTGGGGCTCCCAATAGGTTTTACGAAAGCTGCCCTGAATCGCTCTTGGTCCTTGGATACGATGTTTGCAAAGTGAATGACAACTGTTGTGCTTTTGCGCCGTTGCTCAATCATATTGTAGCTGTCTGCGTCGATGAGACGAAGTTACCATGGTGCTTCTTAAAGTGACAAAAAGGATTCATGAAGTCTCGAAGATTTGATCGCAAGACTGTGAAGGATATGCCGTCGGCACGTACCTCACTACAGCAAGGAATTCCTAATGGTGGGCGACTGCATAACATCACCAGCTTCTGGCCGCCGGCCCCCCGAGCCATACTCAGCGTAACCCGATATTATTGCACATCCCTCAATTCCACTACACTTCAGAGAGCCCTGTCTAACTGCTTTACTATCCGTGCTGAACAGAGTATAAGCGGACAATCGGGCGCAAGCTCAAAGAAGAACGGGAGACGCGAATCGGCATGAGCATTAGATCCCCGGTGTTTTGACAATGACGGAGGACCACAGCGCGCGATAGAGACCGTATTGCCGGATATCATGCGTTGAAGTAGAAACGCTATTCTAGAATACCAACAGTACCCAGACAAACACTTACGTCATCTCCACCCTTGCTCCATCGTGCTCCAACAGCTCGTTGGCCAGTGCCTCCACCATTACTTCAACCTACACAGCCGAATCGAAGTAATACGGGCAAGGTATTTCTTCAATATCAAGACACCAAAATTGTCAGATCATCGGATTCTTTTCTTCTTGAAGCTCAAGAATAACATGGTATCAGACCTGAGAGAAAGGGAATGAGCCAGCTCTTTTGCAGGGGAGCACTCTAGCGAGGCAATAAGACCCCTGCAATCAACCAGGCAGGGGCCCCACAATCATTTCCGATTCTCCAAACCATTGAACAGCAGCTTCTGTATGCGACTCTGCTGCTCGTAGACCAGTACTGTGGGGCACCGGTGGACCTGGTGCGACATTGATGGAGGATCTGCAGTATCACGAATTCCATCGAAGTCAGACTCGTGACTACTCTTCACCTGTCTTCCAATGTCTACGATACCGTCTTGAGGTCCATAGCAACAGGTTTCGCCGCACTAGGAATGCTAACTGCGCTGCCCCAAGTTTACTCTGTAAGTGGATTATTTAATTCGATTAATAGGGTTTCAATTTAGTTGAGAAGTTCCTGGAACATTGAAGTAGTTGGGCACAAGGCGCACTGGCGCCCGGTGCGCATCTCGGCACTGTTTCAGCACGGCAAATTTTCTTAGAGCGATCTCCGTACAAATCAAACTTCATCAGAGGCCACTATGGCTGTCACTACACTCTCGTTTCAGAATTTTGTATTGCAAAGAGACTATCCTCGGCCAAGCACCTATTATTAAGCTGGACGAAATCGCTCTGTGAGTTGCAAGGCCAGGCTTCTGAAGAGTTGAAAAGTTTCCGATGGTCCTGCTGACTCTCCAACCTATTACCCGGCTCATAACTTATCCCCGGGGTCTATCGTAGGGGCAGGTTTCACTTTAAAGAAGAATTGCAGGGGACGATGAAGTTATCAAGGACCAGACGGAAACTTTGGCTCGGAATATATTAAGAATGTTGAAAACTGACCACTCTATCCCTGAATACTTCATCATTGAAACATACGGTGGGTTTTTCGAAATTGGGATGTTTGGAGTATTATTCCGTAGGTGTGGCAGTGGCGATGTTTTTCATGATTATGATCAAGAACCCCCCTAGCGAAAGATGAAGGAGATATATCACATAAAAAGCCCGCTTCAGGACCCAATCCAGAGTCTGAACCTTTCACAACGGTAGGGCATCTGCCACTCTTTTTGACATCCCGAGGCTCTACTTTCGACGCTCTTTATCGCTACTTGCACACACTCCTTTAGTTTTTGCAGAACAATTCGTTCCTTAGTACGAGAGTCTCGGAGACCTTTTACCAAGAAAGATAGACAGAATGCGCTTCTCGATCGGTTTAACTCTTGCCGCAGCTCTGCTTGGCGTCGACGCATATCGTGAGCATGGAAGACGGCCATCGCGTCACCATGTCCACAGCGGAGCCGCGCCGTATCCCACGGCAGTGACAGCCAACTCGACACTGATTCCCATCGCGTCAGCGCCTGCTACCACGTTCTCGACGCAGACCACAGCGGTCAGCGCTACTTTGTCTTCCATCAGCAGCGCCGCTGCAGCCGCAGTCACGAGCGCGGCCTTATCCTCCGGCCTAACCACCGACCAGCAGAACGCACTGAACGCGCAAAACAGCGCCCGCAGCGATGTCGGCACAGCTGCATTGACCTGGGATGCTGGTTTGGCTTCCGAGGCTCAAGCTTATGCTGAGAAGATTGCTTCCGAGGGCGAACTGGTCCACTCCGGAACCACTACCGAGGGCGAGAACCTTTTCATGGGCTACACTAGTACTCCTTTGGCCGACGCCGCCAACGATTGGATCACTAGTGAGAAATCCAAGTATAATGGGGAGGTTATTACGGAGTCCAACTACATGAACTTTGGTCATTATACACAGATCGTTTGGAGCACGACGACCAAGGTCGGCATGGGCTCAGCCTCTGGCTCTGATGGTTCTGTCTACGTCGTCGCCCGTTATACGCCCCCTGGCAACATGTAAGTCATCTCTTGTCTGCTGTGCGAGATTGTACGATATTGAGCTAATATGATGGACTAGAATCGGCGAGGCTGCGTACTAAATTCTACACGCTAGATACAGGCTGGGGCACGTTCCAGACTATGTGTGCGATGCAGAGACATTCATATGATGTTTTTCTATTCTTAGATATTCTGATTATCTGTGCTCGACAGTGAGCTCTTTTGGGATGGATTTGAGTTCGGATACAGCTACAAGTCAACAATCCGATATTAAAATTTTCAATTAACTCACCTTGTAACTCCTTGGTCAATCGTGAGGGCCTGGTATGGCTGTAAGAATAAGAGACGCATTTTGCTATAGGTCCTGAGGCCAGCAAGATCATAATGCACCCACTACTACTATCCTTCTGTCGGACTCCCAGAACCAGTTTTGAAACAACTCAGGCTCCTCAGCCTGAAGCTCCGCGCCAACCGTATAATAGCCAATTCTGAGTCTAACTTGCCTGCATTGCGCGTAAAAGTTAGCGGCACTTTCAGGACATTGCTATGCAGAAGTTTCAAAATCGCAAGGAGGATTCTGCACAAACGACTACACGTGAGTCAAATTCGACTTAGACAGCACTAACTGGTCACTCCTGCCGGCTCGATAACGAGAATGTGGCCAAGTCGCGCCACGTATAAATTAAACATTCACATTTCAATGTCCACATTCCCCCAATACCGGCAGTGTTGCTTCTAAACATCGCTGACGAGGTATATTGTGTCGGGTCTTTCCGTGGAAGGAAGGTACTTCTTCATAATCAAGACCCCGAAACCTTTCAGATCATCAAATTACTTTCGTCTTGAAGGCCAAGGGAAAAAACAGATCACACACTTAGTCTGCTCGTCTATCCAAGAAGGAAAGAATCGCGCAACGCGGAGTTGCTCTGGAGCCATCAAAACACAGCATCATCAACCATCTGCGGAAAATTTTCACTTTGTAGTAAAAATTCTTGCTGAGAGCGTCGAGCATTCTCGAGCAACAACAATTTAATGGTAGGAGAAGTCATTCAGTCATAATACTTCTATTGATACGTAATCAAATCAGTTAAATCGTCACTAATGCATTGGCCAGTCTCGCCTGTTCGAGGACCCCTCAAAACTGATGGAAATTCTCGTCTTTACGATCTACCACGTATTCTAATCCTCTTAAATCAATCGAATATCGAGCAAATGTATCCGAAATACCTTTCATCAGGTGCCCAAATTCCGAAAGCTAGCTATTTACGGTCGTACATTCTTTAAATTTCCATGGTATATACGTAAAATCTTACAGGCGTAGTTTCCATGCATTATATGTCTTGCATGAGCCATTGGAACTACTCCGAGAGGAGAGCATGATATCCCAGTACCCAAATATGGTGGCAAAATTAGGTTCCGCATCCTGCAATTGAAGCCGGCTCTCCGTCCGCTTGCGTGCGTAGCGTAGGGCGCCGCAGATGGTGTTTGTTCCCCTTGTGCGCTGTGGTTACTAACCTACCTAACTCATCTTCAGTCCACTACCTAATTCACCAGTATCATCCTACTCAGGTCTCAAGAACAGGGATAAGCATGCCAGGAGGGGAAGGAGCAGGGAGGGGGCTTAAGAGACATCATCGGAGGGAACTTGAGGCTCTAGATGCGATTTACGGCTGCGAAGAGCCTGTTTTGCGCCAGATGGATTCTATGGGTAGCACAGTGTAACAATCGGGTTTGACTATTGTACATGAAAGGAGGGAATCTGCAAGCATCGTCATATCGTGAGATGACACTTAGAATGCGTGCCAAGGATAACAAAGTCATGATCGAATGATGAAAATATTTGGTGCAAGCTCCGGCTAAGGTCATGCTCACTGCTGACTGCGACCACGACCATAAGATGTTGCTTCGTACCTGCCTTAGACATGTCCATGTGCACGTCTTGCATGCTTCTTCACCATCTTGCTCATCTTCAGTTTCATGGAGTCACCACAGCTGCCGAAACCCACTTGACAGCCATCTCCACAGTAATTGATTGAAATTCCACAATAACCGTGAGCCGAGCAACAGTTCCCCATCGCCGATCCCTGACACGTCTGCCCCGAGCTGGCACCACACGATCCATCGAGCGAGACCTTCAAAGTCGCCGAGACCGGCGATGACGGCGCAGCAGCTGAATACGAGATCGTCGCCGGAGGAGGCGGCACATAACCCGTGCCGCTAATGCTCGCCCACACGGAATTTGCGCTCGCGCTCAGCTTCGCCGGATCTGTATCCGCACCCTCCACGTTCCCCTTGGCCAGCGAGGTAGGGCTAGGCTGCGGCAGCGGCGACAGCGTCGAAGCGGGCGGAGTGAGATCCTTCATGTAGTCTGGCGGGCCCTGAATCTGCGCGTTGGCCGTGCCACTGCCGGATTGGCACTGGGCTTGGATGGCGTTGCATTTCGATTCCCAGATGCGGCAACCGGATGAGCCGGTTGGAGGGGCGGTGTCGTAGCAGGTTTTTGCTTGGGCCCAGCAGGAGTTGCTCGCGTTCCAGCAGCCGTCGATGGTGGTGTAGGGGGCGAGTTCGGTGCCGCACCAGTTGAAGGCAGAGAGAACACAGGATGGAGGCTGGAGACCCTCGTTTTGGACCATAGCAACTTTGCGTTCAGCAGAATCTGAGGTGGTATCGCCGGCGATGATCGCAACAGCAGGGCCGGGCATGGGATATGGGAGTGCCAGAGGTGTAATCCAGGTGTCAAAGTGAACAGGAGGCGACCCAGGTTGCACGTAGCTGGGAATGGAGACAGTAGTTGAAGGTTTTCCATTCCCGGTGGAGTTGAGAAAGAGCTGCGCGCAGCCAACGTAAAATTGAGGGTTCGAAGGCGTTTTATCAGCTTGGTGGAGAGCGAGCAATTCCGGTCGCGCAAGATAGTATCCGCCTTCCAGAGCGGAGGGCAACTTGACCGAGAAATGGCCATTGTTGTCTCGAAGTTTCTCTGTACACCACTTTCCCGCAGTCTCATCGTATCCGTCGTCCCAGATCTTGAACCAACCATCGCCAAGGGCCTTGTCGTTAATCACAGACTCCACTTTCTTCAAGTAGACGGCACAAGGGCCCTTGTGGGAAATGTCGATGCTCTCAGCGGAGCTGTCATCTGGAGTTGCACGATATTCGAAAGTGATGGTTGAGCCTGCATTAGCGGGGCATACACGAGCGACGCCAGTTTCTCCGTCATATCCACATGCCATCTCATCGCCTAGAAGATTGTTGATCGGAAATGTAGCGTTACTCGGACTCATGGGCATACGAACGCATGTTGCGTCGCCCTGACCGACCCCGTCGACGAAGAAGTTTGTGAACAAAGTATGCCCAGCAACCAGCTGGATGACTCCCAGAGTCAACGAAACGAACTTGAAAATAGTTGGATGCATGGTGTCGAAAATGAATGAATGGGTGAACAGATTTCAGCGAAATGAATGTCTATCTGCGCGTTGCCGGAGGAGTAGAAAGAAATCGCTGGCCGGAAAAAACCTTCAAGAGCCAAGTCTGAGGTCTATTGAAGAAGGGCAAAAGTTGCGAAAGAAATGACTTATGGAGAAAGCGGCCACTTTTTGCGGCAGCATGGTCACGCGTGGGCGTCAACAATAAACAAAAAGTGTGAATACCAATGTGTGATACGGACCACCCGCCTTCTCCAAAAAAAAAATAAAAGTCTGTGGGACGGTGTTATCCAACAGTTTTGAGGACACACTCATTTCAGTCCTTCTGTTTGATGCTTTTCCTCGCTCAGGGGGCCCTCAAATGATCTTGTCCTATGATCTGGCACCCACGGCGGTTATGTGAAGAATGGGCTCTGACAAGTTTCTAAGTGGTGGTGTTGGGCCATGTAGGGCCAATCAAGCCGTCGCACAAGGGCGCGAAAAACGCTGAGAATGCGCCTTGGCGCAACATGCAGTATCGGCGAACTTTTTTTGGTCCTGGGCGCTTCCCTCGATTTCACCCTTCGGAATCTTCAAAGAATTCAGAAAGCATCGTCGTCATGTTGATGCTATTGAGGTCGTCCCCAGGCCGTTCTGCCTGGAGGTGCCAATACCTCCATCACATCCTAGAAAGGTGCGCATTCATCCACAGGCACGACTGAGAGCTATTCGATAAGAGAATACGACAGTTTTGCAGGCCCCGTCTGTCAGTTTCGGAAAGCTAGCATATCAGCGAGATAATATCAAAAGGGGTTTCAGGACAAAGGAGTATCCAGGTTCTCAATACATGTATCGCCAGTAAGAAGGGCCACGATCTTCTATTTTACAAACGGTAACTTACCTTATTCGTCAGTGTGGTGCCACGGTCTGAGGTTTTGCATGCTTCATATATCCAACCACAGTACACCGTGGTTAGCTGCGCCCTTCCCCAAGTGGAAACTCAGCATGCTCAGCCCAGGAGTAAAGATCGACAAGGTGCTGACAAAGGCACTTGCGAAATGCATGGATGACGCCGGTCAGTCATGATTCCATTGAGATTCACCAGCCACCAGCCTCAGATCCCATTATTGCGCTCGCGAGGTCATCTGTTTTCCCTACATGCCGTCCCTCTGAACCGGTGATATTCCAAAGTAGATGTTCTCCAGGAACTGCCGTTGTTCTTTATCATCATGAAACAACTTCCATACATCCTTGATTAGAAGCTTAAGATTACTTCGCTGCATCTCGAAGCCTTCCTTTGCTATCCGCCCTTCCGGAGCGACTGGAATTCCACGGCCTCGAAGAGATTCTTGGATTCGTTTCCCTCGTCGGCCGTCGGTCCTGTGTCGACCCAACTCGTCAGGGTCCGTGGAGATTGCGCATTTCGGATGGCCGCTATCAAAAGCAATATATCATTCCAATTTGGCTGGATTTGTATTGAAACGTCTCTGAGCAATAAAATATCGTCATCTTGATCAAAGGACCGCCTTCCGAAAGTGGCCGCCAGCTGTCCAAAACCCGACCAGGGATCATCATCGAGAATGTCAGCAAGGTCTGGTAACGTCTTTCGTAGAAAAATCGGATAATATTCTCGCATCGTTCTCTGACGGTATCTTTCATTCCATTGATGACCTTGTAAAAAACCTCGACGTGACCGTTGCCGTTGATGCGCGCCGGGTTCGCGACGTCAAAGCTCAAGAACTTGGACGACCCTGGCAGCGCGGTCTCATCCTCATCCAATGACTCGGCAAACGTGGTCAACCACGATAACACTAGAAGGGGTATCACCAGCCTCTGGTATGTCAGTTGTCCCTGTTTTATCTCCTCTATGCAAGGGCACACGTCAGCTCCAATAAGAACCGTTACGTAGGCTCGAGGGGTAGACTATGTAGTATTAATGTACTTGAAGGCTCAGTGAGTTCGATCGATTTCTTGATTTTTATACTCTCCTTGTCTTCGCTACGTCAAGTTGGCTTCAAATATTTTGCACATCCTAAACACCAGCTGCGAGCTGAAATGTCTAGTGTCGAGATCTTCTATGAGCCTTCTGGCTGCAACTGCGGCGGCAAAACCCAATACAGTAAGGCGGATATCAACAATGCCGCCTCCAAAGCTCTTGAACTAGCCTCTCAAGGCCAGACTCTCGGTATTAGAAACGAACTCGACAGCAGCGGGTGTGGACTAAGACTTCTCCGTCAGGCAAGGACAAGTACCCTCACACGTACAACGACTATGAGCACTTCGACTTCCACCAAGCCCAGAAGCCCTATCTCGAGTTTCCCATTCTAAGTGGTGAAACGTACAACGGTGGTGAGCCTGGCGCAGACCGTGTAGTTATCGGTTCCATTGCCCAAGATTACCAGTCTGCGGTCTACTGCGCCACTATTACTCACGATGGCCAGAAAAATGATGACTTCGTTGAATGTCAGGATGATACCATGTGAGTATTCATGTTTTCGATCAGACTGCACAAACGCGGGACATGCTAACGAGATGTCCCAGGAATCCGAGAGGCAATGGGGACTATAAGCCCACGCCACAGACCCACAAGCACTACCACAGAAAGCTCTTGGACAAGATTTAGCCGCACTACATGAGCAATGACCAAGATTAACAAGTAGAGAAAAGAGGTACGAAGAATTAAAGAAAAGACGAATAACAAATCTCGGATATGGGCCTTTTTGCAAAAATATGCATATAAGTTGATACATGAAATATAGCTAGTTCTAGAGAATGGCAGATGGCTTCGATGCGGATGCTAGTTAGCTCATGTCCAGAACAATCATGTCAACTTCGAGCCCACTCAAGCCATTCTTCACTAAGCCTCCTTCTGCAAGCGTCCAACCTCCATTTCCCCAAAGGACACTGCCGATCGTGCTTGCGCTCCCAGGCAGATTCACGGAGACCGCCCCCGCCATATCCTCGTAGTCCAAGCTCACAACACTCACCAATATCTTCCCGCCAGCCACCCACACTGCCGCATCCACGTCCGACAACGTCCCATTACCCGCCTTGACCTCCACCGCCACCGGCTTCGCCCCCAGCAGTATCCCCGTCACCTCGGTCGACGTCAGCACCTTCGCCATCTGACTCGTGACCGACACCAAGTCCGGCTGCGTCGGAAACGTCCAGGCGACGAGCGCCTTGGCGCCGTGGTTCACGCGCAGCACGTCCATGACGGCCTCCTCGGCCGCCGTCGGATACCGGGTCCAGAACTGGCTAGCGCCGAACCCTTGCGGCACGCCCCAGTACGCCTTGGGCGGGCTCGTGTCGAGCCAGGCATCGTAGGTGGCCAGCCGGTCTAACCGGTCCGAAATGTCGCGGAAGGGGGTGGCGAGATGGCAGTCGTCGCAGCCGCAGCAGCCGTAGGTGGTGTTGCAGACGGTGCCATAGACGGTGGAGTAGGTGAGGTTGACGGCGACGGGGTAGACGTCTTCCATAACGATGTCGGTGCCGGAGGTGTATTCCTGGTAGTAGAAGTTGTAGCAGTTGAGGCATAGACTGACGGGATGGTACGGATCTAGAGCTTTGATGTGCGAGTATGCGATCGAGGTCGCGTTGAGGGGATCGGAGTTGCCGTCGGGTTCGTCACCGGTGTACCAGAGGAGTAGGGACTTGCGCGTTTTGATGCGGTTTACCTGCTCTGCAACAGCTGACTGGTTTTGGTACGTCCAGCGCATGTCATACATGAGCCATAGCCCCAGTTCATCCATGCGGTCGAGGAATTGATTCAGGACCGTGATATTGAAGGCATATTCACCAGCAGTAGATCCGCCCGGAATCAGATGCACAATGTTGTAGCCATCGGACTTAAGTGTATCGAGATTAGACAGATTAGTACTAAGCCAGTCCCAGGAAACGTAGTACGAGTAGGGGTAGAGCGGTGCCCAAGTCGTGGAGTTTGCAAGATAATTCTGAACCATGAGACCGCCGTACAGATGATCGAGCTTGGTGGTGCTCCCTCCATCGGTACGACTGGGCAATCTGTAGAGCTGTGTAGTCGCAGTATACGTTTGATTCCCATCCTGCGATGCGCCATAGAGAACAATATTGTAGGGGGTCGTCCGAGAAGTGAAATTTGAGAGCGAAAACTCGAATTCATTGCTCGTGGAGTTCACGGTCACGTTTGCACCGGAGACGAGAGCATTTCCACTGTCAGCATCGGAGATGTCGACATACAATGTCGCGAATGGCGAGGACGAGACACCACCAGTGTTTTGTAGACTTCCCGTGGTATTGTAGTATGGCGCACCGTGGATGTTGGAGATAGCGGCGTCAACGATAAAGGAACCCGTTTGGTCATCGGCAGTGTATAGGTTCATGCGTGGGTAGACCTTCACATTGAGTAGAGGGCTCGAAGAACTCTGTGGTGCGTCAAGCCATCCTCCGGGATTGAAGGAAGCGTTTCTGATATTCAAATCAGCTTGGTTGGAATGTGCAATTTTGAATTCGACTCACTCTGGACGATAGCTCTTTCCGCACCATATTTGAACGCCTGGAGGAGCATTGAATGCAGCCTCCGCTCCAATTCCAAGTGAAGCAACGATGCCAATTATCGTCGACCACATCGCAGCTGTCATCCTGGAGGTTGAGATGCCGAGTGGTCCTCAGTAGGCCATACCATCGCATGCAGCCGTGAGCAATAAGACTTGGAAACTATTCTGAAGATCATCTCGAAAGTTTCCTAATACTGCAGGTCTAAGTGAATATCCCTTGCATGCAGTGCAACCTGTCTAGGAAGTTACGGTGTATCATCCCTGCCCTTTTAGTTCTGACTCTCCGCATTTTATCGGCGAAAGCAGAGGCGGTGAACTTTTTCTGCCGTCAGTCCAATTTCACCCATCAAAAAATAGTCCGCAGTAGATCAGCATTTCTCGCACCCTCAAACCATCCTCTTGAAACTAGTGATGATGGGTTTAAGAACGACATGAGCAGAAAGTGGGGAAACCACAGCCCTGATGATGTGGAAGGGCATAAAGAGAAACGGCGAAAAATCGCGGATGGTCCAGCACAGCCGGAGGAAATTGTTTCAGCGCGTCACTTGCAGCAACTCTTAGTATTTTCTCAAGACAATCCGAGGGAGCTGCAAAGTAGTAAGTCCGGTCGTACCATGATCATCTTTACAATTCTCATTGAGATCCAGATATCCGGTCCTTCAAGAATTTTCTTGATACCGTTCTATACATTGATGACGAGAATCTCAAGAAACAGCGGCGAGCTCTGCTGGAGGAGTACCTGGACTCCCAAAGGCCAAAGCATGAAGATCATGTTTTCCTCCGCGATCTTGGACAAGCTTGGAGTTTTGCGAGCCAAGTCCACAATGACGGTCTATTTTCCTCCATCACAACTGTCCTGGCTCTTCTTTTCAGAGTCATTGGTGGCATCCTGGACTTGCGGGACTTTGGCTTCCTACTCGGTCGGATGATACTTCAATTTAATGAGATAAGGCTTGTGTCGCGAGGCCTATCTGCTCCGCCGCATAAGGAATTCGTGATCTCACCATGCCTACGGCTGCTCACCGAAATAGCATCTTTTGATGCCGGCGCCTTGGGTAGGCAGTTGTATGGCAAAAGAGATTTCACATTTGACACCAAAATTATGACACGTAATCTCCATCTGAATAAGAGTCATGCCGAAGTCGCTGAAGATGATCCCAAAAGAAAACAAACCGTCAGGACAACGGCTGTCCGATACCTTCTTGCCCATCTGAAATACCAGGATGAAGGCGTCAAGATAGATATCCTTCGGAATGGAAACATTGTGAGAGCTTTATTTGGTCACCTTCAAGAGGACCCTCACCATATCGCGAAAGAAATTCTTGCCGTCGTCAAAACCTACGTTCTACTGGATGACTCGATACCACGACAGACAAAGAGTCAAATCATGACTGATCGCACCCTCGCCGACATTGCGGCCCTGTATCGATCAGATGAAGATTCCAACGTCGACGGGATGCCCGTCCATAAGGTAACACATGAGTTTCTCTTGCTTGTATGTACCAAATTCGATTTCGGGGTATTCCTTACGACTCCGGGATGGTATCCCCCTGGGACCGAACGAGAGAATTTCATGAATACTGGATCATACTCGCATGCTTCTGAACCCAATGGTGGTCACTGCGAGAAGCTTCAACCTATTCCATCAACGTTGCCTGGTGGTTATGAGCAGCCTGATACGACCATTGACCTTGGCCTGGACTCTATTGAATGGTACAATAGCTTCCAAAAAGAGGTTCCTGTCCGTAATGCGATTCTGGCCTCATTCATTCAAGGTTTACGACCATTCTCAAACAATTTAGAACGGGAGTTACTCATCACAATCTTCGACGCAGCGCCGGAGCTTGTCGCCGATTATTTCTTCAAGAAAAGAAGTTTCCACTTTGATCCTAAGCTTACTGCTACTTGGATCGGCTATGCAGCAGTTCTCTTCGAAACCGTACAACTTTCTGTCCCTCCGTTCTTTGGAAGGAGAGCATCCTACCACTCGGTTCCGCCACCTCTCTCCATCGCTCTCGAAAGCATCCTGCCGCAACCACTGTCACAACGAGTCCTCAAAAATTGTTTGAATTTTAATTCTGACATGATCACGTTCTTCGCCGTCCGCATCCTCACTCTTGGCTTCGAAAAGCTTAGTCGAGTATTGCGAATGTTCAGGGATGCAGGACGAGAGCGTGGAGACTTATGGAATCAAGCTGCAGCACAGCTTATTCAGGCTTTCTACGACAGATGTCCGTCCGTGAGGGATATCATCGCGATGTTCCGACAAACTCCAAAATCCAACCTTATGCGGCGAGAAGTAGTGACACGGCTACTGGCCAAATGTTTCCAAGTCACGCCATCAATAGCCCTAGATGAGAAGTTTGATATCGCATCCGTCTTGGCTGAGGCGCTCCAGAACCTCGAGAATGACGAAATGGAGCTTGAGACACGGCAGATGCGTCTTCTTGAGCTCTCACATTTAGTTACAGTTGCGCGCTTGTCACCCAATATGAGATGGTTTAATAAGCCACAAATTCTCCGCTTTTCTCCGTTCATTACTGTTCTAAAGCTAGTTATTCAGAGTCCAACCGAAAATTCAACAGGCGCAATAAGAGAGCTCCTACTTTCCATCGTCAAGGAACACGGCATACTTCAAATGGAGACACAAAGATCATCGCTCGATGTTCTGATCCATATGTTGTCTGGATCACCGGATCAAAGCACTCATGATTCCATCTTTGATTTTCTTGACGACTGTGTCCTAAGATTGATACGAAGGTCTTTGAAATATCTAGACGACTTGGATACGCTTGAACGGGAAAACACCATAGCAATAACAAAATACCCTTGTCCTGTGAGCATGATACTGATTCCAATACTCGAGCAATGGGCTTTTGTACCAAGGAACCGACCCGAAGAAGTTTATGATATTGGCCGCCTTATTGGTGCATATTTGGATTTGTCAGAACGGATTGGAGAGGATGAGAACGTGATCGCGATACTCAGACGCAAATTCAATGAGATCGCAGCTGAATCCGCTCTTGACCAGGCGCAATTGGCAGGCTTCCATCTGGTAGACAGCTTCCAGGTTGATGGACAGGAACAGCAGCACGAGCAAGCTATGTTCACCGAAGCGATCAGCCAAAACAACACACTCGAGAGCGAAGTCGTCGCTGAGGATCAATTGCTTACAACTGACGCCCCAACTGCCGAACCCGAGTCACATCCGGAGCTTCTACGCTGGATACACAAAGACGTTGACTCCATCTTCGAAGAGAACCTCATCGGTGAACTCGTCCTCTGCCTCTGCTCGCACCAACTCAACATCCGCAAAGAAGCGCTCACCAACATTCGCAAGCTCGCGGCGAAAATTATGGGCAGTGCCCACCCCGAAAAAGACCAGCTCCACCTCATCCTTCTCGAGACCGCCGAGACCGCCACTGGCTTCATCGATACGGCGCCCCTCCCTTATATCGCTGGCGTCTTTGCCGCGCGAGCTGCCACTGTCCTCGCTGAACCTACCCACTTCTTGTATTCGAAGGTCAACAAGTTTCTCAACAAAGGCCCGACGTGGAATGTTGACCGTCTTCCCTCGTACTGGATCGAGCGGATTCTGCTCCAGCCGCCAGAGGAGGACGATGCGCGGGAGAAGGAGGTCGTCTGGCTCCTCGAATACTTCTTCGATGCGCTCCGCACGCCAAGTGACATGG
This sequence comes from Astrothelium subdiscretum, assembly GCA_021030935.1. Classification (NCBI taxonomy): domain Eukaryota; kingdom Fungi; phylum Ascomycota; class Dothideomycetes; order Trypetheliales; family Trypetheliaceae; genus Astrothelium; species Astrothelium subdiscretum. The sequence goes on from JAGFMW010000024.1 coordinate 99,880, forward strand.
AAATCTATCGGCTGCGCAGCGTGTTCGAGCGCGTGCTTGCGCTGTACGGGGCGCCATTCACGTCGAAAGAAGTGAAGGGGAAGATCTTGGGCCTGGTCAGGAGAGCGACGTGGGTGGAAGGGGCGAGCACGACGCTGGTGACGAGGGTTGGAGTGATGAGTTGGCTGGATGGGCGGATTGCGGCGAGAGATGGGGTGGTTGCGGCCATGGAGAGGCTCCGGGCGAGGATTTTGGAGACGTGTGATCGGGAGAGGGTTGCTGAATGGAGTGCGGGCTTGCTCGTTGGTGACCAGAGCGCTCAAGTTAATCGGAAAGCGGAAGTTGATGGCGTAGACGGTATTGTTGCTTCTGAGATACCCTCATAGCTGGTGCAATATCATTTACATTGTCTATTGCTTCTTGTTAGGTATTATTTAATTTCTATGTCTCGGCGCCGAACAGACCATCTGGGTTGTTCTAATTCCTAGGTTCTCGGAAAGTCCTTTCGTGGGTTTTCTCCAAGGATAGCATGTGTTTATAAATTCCATAACGGTGGACCATGTGGGTTTTGCGATTCAACTTTTTCCGAGTCTTCGATGGTGCTGCCTGATTCCACGTTTGTATAAGATGATACTCTGGGAACTACTCTTGCGAACGCACTTTCACGTGCACTTCTCGGGCTTTTGAGGAGTCCAGATCAGAATTTCCGAAGGTCACTGGCTCGCTCTTTTTCGATGGGACCTCTCTTAAAGCACTAAATACTATGCCTAGAGTATGTGAGATGTTACGCATGAACGAACACTAAACGAAAACTGTTTATCATGACTGGGTAGAGATTCCCTAGTGACCAGAATCAGATAGCGTGGAGTCGTCTTCGAAGGAAGCGTTGAGACGAAGCTAATGTGCACAATGTAATAGAGGCGTGCTCAGCTTATGGTGGCAGCACGCTTGTGACTAGTTGGAACATGACGAAGAGCGAAGTGGGTAGCATCAATTGCTTGGTACCACGTTGAATGGAAGCCGCAAAAGGGGTTGATGAAATTATTTTTTCTTTGATATAATAACTACGATTACTTAGGCACCTATGTATGCGCCGTACAACAATGCATTCTTCCCATGCATGTTTACAATACGAGACCAGCCCAATGGTATTCCACATGAAACAGGCTGATAATAAAAATCCAACGCCATGATACCGAGAGCATGTCTCGTGACAACTCAAGTCCTCATGCTTCGGAAATCATCCAACCATCTCAAGTTCCTACTCGAGATATATCTTCGCAGAGCCTTCTAGACCGCAGATTTCTCGTTCTGCTCCTCTCGCCCTCGAGCCTCCTTCTCCTTTTGCAATCGCTTGTGGACGTGATCAGCTGCATGGCTAGGCCTGCGACCGCTGGCTCCAACAGCGAAGCTGTTGCTCCTGCTACCACCACCGGCTATGGAATTGTTACGTGAGCTTAACCCGGGAAGTGAAGAGACTCTGCGACCGCCAGCATTCTCCATGCGTGCGTCCTGAAGCTGTTGAGCGAAAGGCGAACGCTTCCGTAGGGTCGGGCCTTTCCAGTAGATGACGTAGACGGCGATGATGAGAAGAGTCGCAATACAGAAGAGGATCGTGGAGGCGTATTCGAGATTGCGGCCCTTGCTTTTGCCGATGTTGGTATAGAATGGTGTTGCGGGAATCGTAAGGACACCAGCAAGAAAGTCACGCGACCATCCGTTACCGCCAGTTGCAGAGGCGGAGTAGGGGCCATAGGCACAGATCATGTAGTCAATGGTTGCCATATAGATACTGTAATTTGCGATACCGATGATAGCAGAAAAAACCATGGTGCCGATCCAGTGGATAGGAGGCCCGAGGGAGGTCCATGCGAATCCAATCAACCCGATAGGAAGGCAAGGCGCGGTGAATAGAAGAAACCACAGACGAGATTCATATTGTGCTTGCTCGTCATCGGGTTTCATCGCGCGCTCCTTCTTGTTGCGCCTGATAGCCGGGACAAATGCAGCCCAGGCAATGAAGTAACCGACCAAAATGGGTATGAAGGCAAGACCAAGTTGGTAGTCGGAGAAGTTCCATTGCTTGTATACGAGAGTGAAAGATTGGATAAACATGAACACAAGCGCATCACTGAATCCAGAGAGCAGAGAGAGCGTAAGCACGATTGGCTCAGTAAGGAACATCTTGAAAGGACGAATCCATGTGATGAGGATTTCCTTGGCGCTGAGCCGGTCCTTCCACGGAGCGAGCTCGCCGGGACCATAGAGGTTAGGATGAGTACCTGCTTTGCGTCTCTTCTTTGCGATTCTGTCCATTAGGATAGTCGCTCGAGTCTCGGGGACTGTCGCAAAATGGAGTATCTGAACGAAGCCACCGAAAATGAGCTGGATCCAGATATTCCATCGCCATGAAAGATATTGTTCGACGAAACCACCAACAACAGGTCCAAGAATGGAACCACCAACCGACGAAAACACGATGTACGCGACGGCGTATTGTTGCTCCTCTGGCTCGAATACATCTGCAATCATACCGAGAGTGACGGAACCGCCAGCGGATGAGAGACCGCCCAAAGCTCGGCCGACCATGATTGTAGCGAAATTCTTTGCGAGAGCGACGGGGAGCTGCCAGATGTTGACGAGGAACAGGGACAGCTGTAAGATTGGCCATCTACCGAATTCCTCGGACCAGGGAGCCCACAGTTCACAACCAAAGGCATAGAGAACCAAAAAAATCATAGCACCGCATCGTGCACCCTGTTCACTGACACCGAATTTCGTCGAAATACCATCGAGTGCGTTCGAGTAGAGACTGGTGTTGAAGTTCATGGACACCTGGACGAGGAAGATGACGGTAAGGATCCACCACTTTTTCCAGGCCGGCCAGCTGAAGCCAAGCTCGTCATAGCAGTCGTCCTCCGTGATCTCAATTTTGTCGTAAGTACCCGCCTTTTCCAACTCTTGACCATAGTGAGAGGTATCGGCAGGATGGTTCATGGCTGGATCTTGGTTGGAAACCGACTCGAGGCCTGTAGCCTCTGCCGCTGTATCCGAAGAGCCTCCAGAGTTCTTGCCCGCTTTCTCGTTGCCGTTCTCCCCATTGAAGGGGTCTTGAAATCCGACCATGATGGAGACGTTACAGACGTTGCCGGAAGGCTAGCGGAAGGTGTACATGTAGCGGGCAAAGCAAAGATATGTAAAACCTAAGTTTACCACACTCGTGACATGAGAAAAATGAGGGGAGTCACGCGCCGTTATTGGATTGAACAGTGCGCCAGAAGAATGTGTAAAATCACGCAGACGAGGAGAGTGAGGAAAGTGGATTCTAGCGTGAACAAGACACCGTGGGGACGGATGGCTTCATATTCGCATAGGGTAGCAACAATGAACCTTGTCCAGCCCGCGTGCCACGGTAGCAACTAATTCAGGCTTACAACGGTTACGTTTTTCTGAATAGGATCTTGGCATTTGACCTGGCTACTCAGAGGATTGTCGGTCAGCATTGACGGCAGCCCGCACATCGTGTTAGACGGGGGAGATCGCGGCGTTTACTGGACGTTGGCTGGGACCCGCCAAACCGGATGACATACCCATTCACGATCACGGTGCATCCGTTCATCTGTGCGGCTAGCAGAGTTTGCCTTGCCCGTCGTGCTCGCGTTGATGGATTCGACTTTCGCCGCCTGGTTGCGGGGATTAGTCGTCGTTGACGTCATGGGGCTACGTTTCGGAATTGCGGGCTCTGCGCCGAAAGCGGTTAGGAATGCATCCCAGATCGTCCTCAACGCTTGCAATCGCAAATTTTACCCAATATTCCCAGCTCCCTCCCCCCACGGGCTGCGCACACGAGCGGAAGCCCGCAATTGGAAAAACGAATGTGGAGGGGCGGGATGCTTGCTTTCGCTGTGATAATATGCGTATGCATTGTATGTGCGGCTGCCCATCGACGTCATAAGCACCGTGGCGCATGAAAGCACCAAAGGCTCAACTATGGAAGGCAATAATTGAAACCATTGGAGGTGAAGGTCACGATGTCCAACCGAATCCTCGGAACGATCCCGATTGACATTTTTCCAGTCCTGTCTAGATTCTCTTCAGGATGCACAGGATCGTCTTTGTGTGGGATGGCTGGCACCGCTGGGAAATTATGTGAATCTACGGAGAGGAGTACCTACACGTACTGAGTTTCGCGACCAACATTAGACGGTGATACGTTCATCGGTGGCACTCACTCGCTGTTGGTTTCCTCAAGGCTCACGCACTCCGCACTTGGCGCACGCTCTCTGTCCCGTGCGCCTCGCAGAACATTAAGCTTTTGGCGCCCTCCGCTGCTCCTCAGCATCCATGTCTGCTCCTGCGGCAAGCGACGGCCTCCAAAGCTTAGCTACACTTCCCCCGCACAGGGTTCGTCGGATTTCCCCAGAGTATCTAGAGATCAGTCTCCGTACAAGCAAGCGAATCATTCGAATTCATGACCGCTTCATTATCCTCAAAACATGTTCCAGCCCACGACGGTGCTTGTCTAGTCCCAGCGAGAGCGAACAACAGGTTGCTGAGTTTCCAGCCTTGGCACAACATCCGGAAAAGGATTTCATAATTGACGGTGCAAATAGTCTCAACTTTGTCATCCGGGGTTCCCCAGAAAACTCTCCTAAGTGCGCCGTCTAGCCCCTAAACCCTAGAGCGGGAGGGCGCGAACTACTCGGAGGTCTTATCCTGAGCTTACGTTCAGAGACGATCAAGGCGGCCAGCTTTCTGATATTGCTTCAACCATGACTCGCTTCAATGTAGCTTTACTACGTGGTTGCCGGCCTTTGCGCATCATGCCCTTCTTATCCACTCAACCGATGTGCATTACTATACGCAGCGTCTTGCGATTCTGACAAGAACTCGACCGACCCCATGTCTATGTCAAAAGTCGAATGCTTTCTCCGTAAGATGCATCCCACCGAAGACGAGGTTGCAGGGTTTCGTATTAATTTTCAGTCTTTACGCGCTGAAAGCTAGTAGGTGTCGATCTTTATTTGCACGTGGAGTCTTCTTTTTTCTTATCCGTTCACAAGATCCGGAATTCGTTAGTTTTTGTGATTCTCAAAGTCGTGAAACCTAATGGAGGTCATCTATAATTTTCTTACATCAATTTATCTGGGGTCAGTTGTCTTGAGAGTGAGTCACAAGCTTCGTTTCTATCTCCTCGTCAATCAGATGGGATATCAGGGGGATCTTTCATATACCTGACTTATCCAGCTATGGTTTCATGGTCGACATCCCGAAATTGTCAAGAATTGGACCAAAAGTGCCCCACCAAGCTCCTGCTCCCCTCGCTGCGGTGCCGATCGCCACCTCTTTTTTTGGCTTGGCTTCCGACCTGTCCTCCAGACCCGAATACGCTTGCTGCACGAACTCACTCAATGGTAGTGGTTTGGGGGATCTTTCACCTAACATTGCTTGCATCTGCACTCTGGAGGACTTGTCGAAATCCGTGTCGACGTACGGAACCACCAGCTCAGTAACCGTGATGGGCGTATTCGCAAGCTGTCCACGAAGGGTGCAAGCGAACATGTGGATCGCCGCCTTGGTTGGGCAGTATGATGGATAGAGCTGAAAGGGGATGAAGGCAAGACCAGAGGAAACGAGAACGATTTGTGCGGGCTTATTCCTCGACATGAAATATGGAACGATGAAGCGCGATGCCACCATTGGGAAGGTAACGTTGGTGGCGACTTCGGAGGCAATATGCGCATCGCTGGAGCTTGAGGGATCCTTGAAGTCGAAAAAAGAGCCTTTGCCCGACATGAGAATAATCTGATCAAGGTCAGGGAGGCGCGTGACGACTTCTTTCATCTTTTCTGGAAACGACGTGAGATCTTCGACATCCATCTGTGTAGCGTGAGTATGTCGTGCTCATCATAACGAGGCTATCAATGATACGGACTTGGATGGTTTCAATGTTTGCCATTTCATTCTTCATGGCCTGGAGACGCTCCTCCCTACGTCCAGCAATCATGACTTTCTTGCCCGCCTCATAGTAACGGCGTGCCAGACCTGCACCCAGTCCCGAGGTAGCGCCGAGGATGAAGACATTATTGAACGGGGTCGCCATTGTAATGATGCTCGGCAAATTAAAGAATGCTAGGTTTCTACGTGGACTTACACCTTTGAAATAGTGCAATTACGTGGACATGTGCAAATGCGCTTGAGAATGCTAGTCTGACGTGATAGACTCCATAGAAAGGACGAATCGTTAAATACATCGAGAGTAAGGGTGAAAGGTGAAGACGGACATATGAGCACTCAAATTCTCCGTTCCAGGATAAGTGGGTCATGTTCTACGAGCTTACCAATCCAGATTCTACATTTGTCAACTACCGGTGATGGACATGCAATAAATTAGGTGACACGGTGAGGCAGTCCAAGCTTGGTGAATTCTCCTCCGACGCGATTCAATCTTGGCCAACATTATGGAAAGATCCATGAGCTTCTACTACCAGCGAATTTTTCTTGGTTCTCTATCACACTGTCCACATCGTACAATTCCCGAAAGGGCATAAAACTTAGTGTTGGCTGGCTTTGATGGGCCAGAGATAGATTGTCGTGCCTTACTCCGGTGGTCCGTGATTTCATTGGATGTTCAACCATCGAGAAACGGGAATGAGCATTGACTGTTCGTGATTTCTTCAAAAGCTTGCTGTAGCTGATAAGGACAGAAGGGCTGATGCTAATGAGCCACTGTACCGTGACTGTAAGGATTATCTTCAAATATCGAATACCTTCCCGCAGGAAGCTGCTCGTGCATGATCTTTATTACGTGCATGTGCAAACGCTATTTGGAGAAGTTTTAGTCAAGCTGATTATCTTCAACATGATGAAATAGCAGTGGTAGATCGAAAGATTGAGTCTTGAAATGTTGCAGGTCAAGCGCGGCCCCTTGTGCACAAGGTGGCGCTTGTGTCAGAATAGCTCGGAAGACAGCCGACTTTTCGATAGCACAAGTATGCTAGAAGTGGAGAAAACAAACCCTGGCAAAATAAAGACAAGACTGAACAGGAGCGAGCTTACCAGACTAACTGCATAGTGCACACGATGAGATTTACGTGGAAAAAGTGGTGGCACACGAACATCAACATTGAAACCATACTCTGGTGATGTAGCTAAGCGGGAGTCAAAAAAAGAAGGTGTGTATAATTGAAGACCGTAAATTGAAGAATCGACCTTTCATTCTGCTGTCCAGACCATTTCTAACTTGGTACGGCACAATTTACATTTGTGCCCGGGTGTGCGGTCTTAGTAATATCTGGAAACGCATTGCGTGGACACGTCCTAATAGCGCATTTATTCCGTAGGTACTGTGATTCGGGAGATGGGGCGAAATTCTACCTTCGTCCATAGCTAGTGCTTCATCGAAGCACTCCGTCACAAGCTGCTCGAAGGCCACTCATCTCTCTCCATGGCTCCGTGGTTGCTATTACACAGAGCAGCGTACCGGCTATATTGGTAATTTGCAGGGCCTAAACATACCCACATGGGAATCTCAGGTGCTCACCCGTATGAGGGTGATAATCTGAGGCCGGCATGGCTGGAAAGACATGGGAGATACTGCCGAGAGTCCAAAGATTCGTGTCACCAAGCTAAGGCATAGCAATAGTCTTCGCTTGGTTCATATGACGCTCTAAACATTTGGAAAGGAAAGTCTTAGAAGTCGGTACGGTAACAGATGTCATTTATTCCGGCAGGAATTGCCCTCTTAGCATACCGCAGCCGTACCTTAATACCTACGCAACGGATACCATAAGCGGTATGTGTCCCAGGCCGTCAAAACCTCCGAATTCTAGAGACTGCCAAAACAGGCCGCTCATAACCTTTGCTGGAGGTTTCCGGCAGATCCGCAAACTCCCATGTTCTCCTTCTGGTGGCGCAAAATGGTGAGAAGGACTTGTAGTTTGAGCGGAAATTCTGGATGCTGAACTCGATAGTTTATTGCGATTTAAAATGAAAGCTGAAGGCGTGGATGTTTCCGATCTCGAGGTCAGATGTTGTTGCGTAAGTTCCACGGCAGGCGGATTTGGTGGCTTGACCGGCGATCGGTGGCCACCCGAAGGCTGCACATCGGCCAATTTTCACCGACCTTTCATGCCTAAACAAGAAAGCCCATTATTAAACCAAGCCAGAGACCATGATCATGGACTCTTCCCTCTGGACCAGCAAAAATGCCATTCTGGCAGGAGCATGACACTTGTAGGCATGACGGAGGCCGATGGGCTCCGCCTGTCAAATACAAAAGCCTTCCTAGATGGCTCCCCCAAACGCTACACCACAGCTCAGTCGAACCACAGCGCATCCCATCAACAAAATTATCTGGACTCGGCACTGATCTGTAGCTCAGCCAATCTCGTCATCACAGACGGGAGCTAAACTCTAACTCACATACATCTGCGACTAAGACTGCTCACTGTGGTAAGAGATCGACATACCTTAAGGCCCAGCTTCGGACCGGCCCCACGATACTCCAAGGACGTGAGTGTCGCCATTGTCGCGAATTTGCCTGGGATCAAACAAAACTGCGGATTGTTGCAGATTTTTCATTCTTCATTGCTTGACCCTAGCTGTTGCCGGTGGCATATACTTTCGTTTCTGAATTTCTCGTTCAATTGGTCAAAAAGCCGCCATGTCTGGTGCTCAGGTACTTTTCTCTTTACATTCATCCACAGATCCTAACATTACCAAGCTGACAATTCCTCCATGTAGGGAGCACCAGGAGGTCCAGGAGGTCCAGGAGGTCCAGGAGGGATGCCTCCCATGAGTGCTCCATATCCACCCCAGACGCAAAGCCTGGGTGGGATTCCCAGCGTTATTCCTGATGTTCCTATCTCGACCGTTTTCCTCGTTCTTTTTCTCGCTGGTGGTGCGGTGCACATGAAGATCTTCAGAGGAAACATGAAAGAAGGAAAGAAATTCATCATGTCTGGGATGACGTTCGGTATGCGATCGAGATTGCTTTCAAGACTGACCCTTCCATCATCCCTTGTTGCTTCAACTTACTTTCTTACAATCGTGGTGAAACTTACAAGCCCGTAGGTTTCTGTATGGCCCGAGCTGTGACCTGCACTCTCCGCATTGCCTGGTCCACGCGCCCCCACAATATCAACCTTGGTATCGCTGCTCAAGTCTTCGTGTACGCTGGTGTCGTCCTGCTATACGCCATCAATCTCATCTTTGCACAACGCTGCATGCGTGCACAACACCCGCGCCTGGGATGGTCCCTCCCTTTCAAAGCTTTCTTTGCTCTCCTCTTTTTCGGCATCGTTGTTACTCTCATAATGCTGCTCACGGCTGTGATACAATCTTTCTTTACCCTTTCTACATACACGCACCAAATCGACCGGGATATCCAGCTTTACGGCGGTACTTTCTACGCCGTCATCGCCTTTTTGCCGCTCCTTCTCATTGTGATTGGCTTGCTCATTCCGCGACATAGCTACATCGAAAAATTTGGCGTGGGCCGCTTCCGTACCAAGGAAGAGATTCTCGCGCTCGCTTCCTCCCTACTTACTCTTGGCGCCGCCTTCCGTGCTGGAACCAATTACTTGAACCCTGTGCCTACCCGCGGCCCAACCCCGTGGTACTTTTCCAAAGCAGCATTCTACTGCTTCGACTTCACTATCGAGATCCTCGTCGTCATCTTGTACGCAGTCGGCCGCATCGACCGCCGCTTCATCATCCCGGACGGTGCGCACGGACGGGGATCGTACAACCCGGAGCACGAGAAGCGCATGAGTCGGATGTCGCTGGGTGCGCGAGAATGGCAAGAGTCCTACCTCGAGGACCTGAGACGACAGTGGCCACGGCCGTATCTGGCGCAACGCGACGACCCGACAATGGCTGCGCTCGAAGGACACGACGAAGAGGGCCAATATGTGGGCGGTATCCCCGTGGACGCAAGAGAGATGAGTTTGGACAATACCAGTGGACAGTGGAAGTTACGGCCTATGAGTGTGCTAAGTGGAAACACGGGTCATACGTCTCAGACGTATGCGGTTAACGATACGAAAGACGCGAGGAAGAGCCTGGCGAAGAGTACGTATTCGGGAAAGAGTGGAAGGAAGAGCTGGAGGCAGAGTGAATACGCCAGTATGTATGAGAGTATGACTGGAGGACAAGGGAGCGCGAGAGACACAGAAGCGGCGTCGACAAGTCAGGCCTTCGAGACGGAGACGGAGGCAAGGTCGAGTCACCGAGCGAAGTCAGAGGCAGGTTCAGCACGGTATCCTGTCTAAGGCTTGAAACCTACTTTTGAACCGTTTGGAAATACGAGATGGCGTTTGGAGAGTTGGGGATCGGGGAAGCTGGACGTGTATTGGCGCGAGGCGTAGAACTCTGGTGTTTCTTGAGCTCTTCGTTATCTCAAGCTTCCCCGGGAAATTTTCTATGATCATGAAATACGGAACGAAAACCAAAATGATGTATGCTATGATTTCGACTCGTCGCACTGTATTAGAAGATATCTCCAAGGTTCATAAAAAAGAGAGCAAGATTTCTAGAAATTTAAGTCATGATCTAGCTCAACGAGAGCAAGGTGGTGGGGAGAATCTGATCACTTACATATGGTTCAGACGTGTAAGTCCCCAAGCACCTCCAACCAAAAACTCGCTGTTGTACCTGTTTGGGGGTGTCCGCTGAAGGCTAGCTCTTCCTCAGTACTTTAATTCCACTTTCTCTTACGGCCTCGGCCGTCTTCTCGAAGTCATCATCCTCTTCTTCATCTAGTCCCTTCTTCATCTTCTCCATCACCTCCTCTTCTTTACTCTTTGCACCATCCCCATTCTGCCCCTTCCTCCATTTTCCTTCTTCTTCCCATTCCTTCTCCTCCAATTCGTCAAATTCCTCTTTGCGGTCTATCCACCGCTCCTGCACATCGTTGATGTCCATCTCCGCACCCGCCCCTTCCCTCATGGCCACCTGCCACACGCTCTCGTTCACGCCCTCAGCCGGGCCAAAAGCGTACCCACCCGCTCTATCTATCGCCCTCAGCAATTCCATCATACTTCGCTTATTCTCCACCGCCAGCGTTTCGAACGAGACAAGTCCGAAATCCTGTACAAGCCCGCAAATTGCTTGGTTCAGACCCTCAAACTTGCCGCTGCCTAGCCTTCCCGGGTTTTCGGATTTGAGGTGCGGAAGAAGGTACGAAAGATCTTGGACTTCGGCGTAGAAATCGAGATTAAACGGGAGAGGCGGGTACGAATGGAGTTTGTCGATTTTGGTAATGACATTGAGGTGCGGAAGGTCGAGCTGGAGCATGCTGCGTAGGGCGAGGAGTAGAGAGGATATGTAAAGGGATGGAAGCGTGAGAGTATGAGAGTCAAGGAGATGGAGGACTACGAGCTGTATGTGGACAGGTCAAGTCAGCCTTTTGATCTTGCAGGATGGTAGGAGCAGGGAGGAGGCAGGGCGGGTGTGGAATGCGGACTCTGTACCCAAGCTTTTCGAGACGGAAGAAGATATTGCGGAGGGATGAATGGTGCGTGAAGAGCTCGACTTGGCCGGGACAGTCGAAGAGGATGTAGTCATCTGAGACGTTGTATAAGCTTTACCAGTCCGACCCATGTCGGGAAGTGAAGTTTACCTCCAAGCTTCTTGAGACCATCTTCCAGCCATTCGATGTTGTGCTCTAACTCTTCAAGCGCATATAGCACCCCTCCATTCGGGCCAAGCTCTTCTGCCTCCATGATCTCGTCCAACGTGACCAAATCTCTCACATCCAGGGCAGCTGGGTACGAGGTATGGTCGTTGGCGGGGTCAAGGTTGACGACGGAGCATTTCCGGTGGATGGCACCCATAAACTGCTGCATTCCATCGCAGTAGGTAGACTTGCCCGAGCCTGGAGGGCCCACGACAAGCTGTGCGAAAGGCATGCTTGATGAGGTTTATGGGGAGGGAAGAGGATGTCAGGGGAGGGGGGCTCAGAGGCTCAGAGGCCCAGAGGCCCCTGTTGGGCTTGGAAAGTCGCGACGACGTGGGGCAGAAAAACATGCCTTGACCATCAAAACAAAACCACCTCCTCAGCAGTACACAATGCCTAAGCAAGCCAGCGAATCAAACCTCTCTCGTAAGTCGCATCGATAATGTTGAAGGATTGCATACTGACTCCTATCAGCTCAAATAGAATTGAAGGAACCACCATCGGATGCCATATCTTCGCTCAAATTCTCTCCCTATTCGACTACACGGTTACTGGTCTCCTCCTGGGACAAGCACGTCTACCTCTATGACACATCCATAAGCGAAAGAAGCCAATTGATACGGAAATTCGAACATCGCGCTCCGGTCCTCGACATTTGCTTCGGCAAGGATGACAATGAAGCTTTTTCGGGAGGCCTCGATATGGACGTCCGGAGGTCAGTCACTCTTTTCGTCGTCCCACATGAATACGTACTGACTGAGATGATGGACCGCAGAATCGACCTTTCCACCGGCGATCAGACCGTCCTGAGCACGCACAACAAAGCCGTCAAATCCCTCATCTACTCGGCCCAACACGGCATGCTCATCTCCGGCTCCTGGGACAGCACCCTGCACATCCACCACCCCGAGCACAAGCCGGATTTCCCCGCCACCATCCCGCTGCCCTCCAAAGTCTTCTCGCTCGCACGCACCGCGACCAAGCTCGTCGTCGCCATGGCCTCGCGCGCCCTCTTCATCTACGACCTGTCCGCACTATCCCTGCTCTCCGTCGACGCCGTCTCGCCGCCGCCCAACGTCCTCAACGCCGAGCCCTGGCAGCGGCGCGAGTCGAGCCTGAAGCTGCCCTTCCGCACCGCGGCCTGCATGCCGTCGGACGAAGGGTACGCCACGGCCAGCATCGAGGGCCGCATCGCCGTCGAGTGGTTCGATGCGGGCGAGGCCTCGCAGGCGCGCAAGTACGCTTTCAAGTGCCACCGCCTCGCCCAGCGCGACCCGGCGTCCGGCGAGGACGTCGATGTCGTCTACCCCGTCCATGCGCTGGCCTTCCATCCGGTGCATGGCACCATGGCGAGTGGTGGCGGGGATGGGTTCGCGATGCTCTGGGATCCGTGGGGGAAGCGGCGGATCCGGGCGTATGCGCAGTTGGCGGCGAGTGTGGCCGCGGTCGATTTCAGTCGGGATGGGTCCTTGTTGGCGATTGCGATCAGTCCGGGGTTTGAGGATGGCAAGGAGTATGAGGCCGAGGGTGGGGTGAAGGTCTTTGTCAGGGAGCTGACGGAGAATGAGGCGAGGCCGAAGAAGAAGTAGCATATGAAGATGGATGGTTTTGTGGGTATAAGAGCACAAAGCATGGCGAATGGAGTTGAAATAAGGAGTTGTTAGGGGGCAGTAGGCAGTTTCACTGGATTGATTAATTGGTACTCCATACGATGGCTGGCTTCGTCAAAGAGGGTTCAGAGCCACACGAATGTATATAGAGCTATATTGCCAAATCAAGAGGTGTTATCATGGTTTCTATTTTCTGTTACATCTAACGGGCGGGGACACATCAGCCTCCTTCCTCCACATTGAGGGGCTGAAGAGATAGCATAGAATATACGTCAAGAAATCGTAGCGGGAATTTGCGATTTTGGATAGAGAAGCATGAAAGCCACAAACACGCCTAGCAATCAAAGCGTTCGTATTCATGGCCGTCACAATGATAAACATTATGGTTTTTTGAATGGCGGATGAAAAGGCAAAGATGGCATCCTTCTTCGGTTAGTAACTTTACCTCGCTCTGAGCTTGCATCTCTCTTGAGTGGAATCAACGATTTTGGGGTACACTGACGGGTCTCCGTCGTGGGATGTGGCGGCGGCATGGATATGCTGGGAAAGTAGGTAGTATGGGGTGCTGCGACGGGAGTCTGGGGACGCCGTCTTTCCTTGGAAGGCATTCTGAACCTATTGCTAAGTGTGATATTTTCTCCTTCGTTTGCTGATCCAGAGACCAACGCTGGCTCTCTGCTGGAGCATGGGCGGAGAACTTCAGATTCGCGTGATGTCTCTGACTAAATTGTTAGCGACTTAATGCTACCAGGAGAATGTCAGAACCTGTGCTCCTGCTATCACGTAAATATCCGCGACGGTCATTTTCTCCGGTGCTTGCTCCTCGTCCCCCTGTTAGAACAGATGGTATCGAGCAACCGGAAGAATCCGTCTCACGCTGGAGTATTCGTCTGTCGAGATCTCCTCCCCCTGATATTTGACCCTCATTAGTTCACGAAGTAGAGGGAGAGTCTCAATGAGTCCGAGGCATAGCTTGCGACTCACCTGGGGAAACCGAGCTTTCAGGAACGTAAATTGCGGTATTTGAAGAACGTGCGACTTCGACGCGAGCATCGTTTGTACTCCTAAACGAATGCGGCCGGCCTAAATTCGTCCGCACCGATGCTGAGTTGACGCTTGTCTGTGCTTGTGAAACTTGCTCCGTTTGCCAGTTGAAAAAAGAGCCCGGATTGTTGGGTGTGCCGTCCTTACTTTTTGGGGCTTCATTTTGAACCGATCCATCGTCGATGATATCTTCTCCCTCTTCCTTCCAAACCCTGCTAGCCTCTCGTGCTTTTTGAGCATGACCAGGTCGGCCTAAATGCGATTTGCGATGGACGAATTGTTCAGTTGAGAAAGTCGAATCCTCTGAAACCTCGTCTTCGAAAGGTTCCTGATCAGATTCCAGACCATGGTCGGTAGTGTCATGTTGCTTTGGAACGGTGACATGGGTGGGGGTGTGAGCCATTTTTATGATCGTTCCTACAAACTCATCTATTAGCGGCCGATCCGGTTGAGAGTATTCGGGCGGCGAAGTGATATCCAGCTCAGTTGCTCGGTCATCGCCTTCTGTGGTTATGTGTTCAGCATCACTACGACAATTCGAAGTGCAAGAGGAAAGTAGGTCATTATCGTGATTGGCTGTGCTGGAATCCAGACTGCTCTTCTGTGACTCCCCTGGGACTGTAATATTACAGAACTCTCGATCTATTCTTTCGTCTTCCCCGTATTTAGGCGATTCTGACAGCATCTTGGTGGGCTGACATGACGCCGATCCGGATCGTGACTGAGACAATTGTGGGTATAAGTGAGTCGAAGGAAGGTTCATAAAGTCAATATCGCGAAGGACCTTGTGTGGCCCACATATACTGCCATTTTCGCATTCTCGTTCACATTCCTTTACGTGAGAGGTTTTGGACCGAGGCGACGACTGCTCAGCAGATGTGCTGGGAACAACGACGAGGCTGCCAGTGAAAAGGCCTTTTCTTTTCCGTGGCAGCGCCTTCTGGAGTCTTCTCCGCTGGATAATCAGTTCTGAACCAACGAAGCCGTCACAAGTGGGGTGGCTGTCCAAAGCATCACGCTTGTTGTGGTTTACATCATGGGGGAACATATATTCATAAGCGTTAGTGAGCTTCCTCTGAGGTTGGTGGAGAGGAAATTTGATGTTCTTTTGGATTGCACTCAAAGATGATCGCTTAGTTCTGAGTTGCAGCGGGCGTGCTTTGGGATGACCAATACGCGGCTTTGGCCCCAAATCTTCAATTCTATCGGTTGGGGCATCGAGACCGTGTCTGTAATCGGGCATGAAATCTGTGGGCTGGGTCCGTCATTACTGTCAGCGAGCCCGAAACTGAGTTAAGTTACACAGGTCGCGGGCTCGGGCTCACTTCGGATGCGTGCAGCGAAGGTACTAATGTAAGGCCACCAATAGGCACTCTTCGAGGCGTAGACTTCGCCTTGTGTTCTTGATCATCTGATTTTTGTCGATGGTTGTTGACAGAACGCAGCACTTCTCTAGCACCTTCTTTATCTTGGGAGCAAATCTGCTGGGGCGAAACGAAAGAAGATGACGCTTTTTCTGGGTTTTGGTCAGTACTGTTGTGATGGCTTGATTGTGGTGATGATGGAGATCTATTCGATGGTTCCTCTCTGGTTGGAGTTGTAGCCTGTCGGTTTGTTCTGCTCTCTCTGCGTGGTTTGGGCTTGCGTGAATATGTGTACTTGACGAGCCGAGATCCTTGCGCCTTGGTCGTTGACATTCTGATAGACACCATACCGTAGTCCAGATTTACACATTAATCTTCGTTGTCTGCACCCCAGACTCGCATTGCGTGGAAACGTTGCGGTCCTTGATCTCAGAAAAGGAAAGTAGATAGATCATGTGGCCTGATATCTGCTCGTAGTTGCCTTGAAGACACGTCGCACTGCAATACATCCATCATGTGCAGCCAGTCAGTACGGCCATGCAATAATTGGAAGAGTGGCTGAAGGCGTGGGCGTGGTGTCGGAGAGAGGTCGCCCCAGGGAGGCGCCGATCGCAGCTGTTCTAGTCCTAGCGCGGCGTGCGTGACTGCAATTTCATCCAATGTCCTGCCTTCCTAGCTAAGGTAGGTAGTTTTAGGAACCACGACATCGGATTTTGACATCGGTTTTCTTTGTCCCGTCCGTCTTTACTTTGCGATGCTATGCCTGAACCTTCGGGACCTGCGACTCTTGCTTGGGGGTCCCACATAGACGGAAACATGCCGACAATCCCCCAAATCTACGACACCGATCCATTCACCGACGTGGTGAAAAAGTTATCGGGGTATTATAGCTGATACAAAACCAAATGAGACAGTCAAGGAGCAGCTAAAATTAGGACAGGTACATAATCGAAGTAGTCGAGGGTCCGCAGACCTTTGAAGAATTGCGCACAGTTGCGTATGGTCGCAGACTTTCCCCTCTGATCGAAAGCCTGACTGAGAATGTTCACCACCCCGATATCGTCTCGGCACTACTGTACTGTCCGGTCTTCTCTTCTTTTTCATCCAGTCTCTAATCCCTTCAGGGTTCTCAAAGCTTATTTTTCCTCAATCGAGACGAATGATGAGAAAGCCATCAACGATACCAGGGGTTTCGCATGCGAAATCGTTGCTTGGCGTTTTGTTGCACAGTTGTCCGAGCGAGAAAGTATCGATTATCTCCTTCATGATGTCTTGAGATCTAATGAGCAATACTTTGATGACGAAGAAGGAGGTGCTGCTAACTGCAACGGTGCCTTTGCTAATACTACCGAGTCTCATGAAGAGCCGACGAGATTGGACCAATCTAACCATCAAGTCGAGGACGTCCCTCACGGTAACGGCCATTCTGATTCAGATCATGATATATCAAATGATACATCGAGTGAGCAGGAATTTCTGTTGGCTTTCGAGAAAATGAACGCGCTTGAAATTGCCGTCGTCTCTGAGGCGAAGAAATTTCTCAGCCAAAAGACCGTCCAAAAGATTCTGAATGGTATCTGGAACGGGGATATTGTATTCTGGGAAAGCATGAGCGTGCATTCTAAAAAGGAAGCGAAGATTTACAACAGACAGTAGGTGTCAAACGCAAATTGAGGGCCTCCAGTCTTTGCGTTCGGCTGCGCTGACCCCATACCACAGGAAAGCCGACCCTTACTGCAGACTACGTGTTCCCAAATATCTGAAGTCTTTCGAGGCCGCCTTCTTTGCTTCATTCCTCGCTCTTTACTATGCGGTGCTGGTTGAAAGAAACGCACACAAGATCACCGCTACGGAAATCTTTCTGTACATCTGGATAGCAAGCTTCGCGTACGAGGGTAAGTAGCAGCGTTGAGAGAGTTGATAAGACTGCGTCACTTATCGAAGCCTCAGAATTCGGAGAGTTCCTGGACGCAGGAACCATGTTCTACGCCGCAGACTTTTGGAGCTTATGGGATATTGGCATCATCCTTGTTGGAGCAGGATTTTTCCTTTGTCGTAAGTCCACCTCGATCCGATGTTGTAGCTTACAACGCTCGGGGGGCACCCGAAACCAATGGCTCTCCTTCACTGCATCCGCCCCAGAATTTTGGAAAACACTACTCGGTCTATGCCTTGCAAAGCCTTGTCGCGGCAAATTAACCGATCATGTTTCCAACATGTCGTTTCAGCCATTTTGTGCCGCGGCAAGGCGGAATTGAATGCCTGGGTCTGATGATGCTGAATCTTTCTAGGTATGATTGGACTTGCGAACGACAACAACCGTGTAATTGATACATCCTTTGACGTTCTATCTATTGAAGCTCTATTCCTGGTACCGAGGTAAGTAAACTAGACCGCCATGTACATGCTGCGGACCAACATAGCCTCAATTGACGCTATACGCAGAATTTTCTCATTGTTGAGCCTGAACCGCTATGTCGGGACGTTGGTGAGTGCGGGCAAGGAGAAGCTGAGCCGACGCTGGCGTTAAACGCGCGATGTTAACAACCCTGGCAGATTCCGTGCCTCAAGGAAATGGTAAATTTCAGGCATCGACGATCACAATGTTGGAAGAATCACAAGCTGACGTCAATAAGACGAAAGACTTTGTCAAGTTTGCGGGGCTTGTCATTATTCTCTACCTAGGTCTGTCTGGTGTTGTTTGAGTCCGCAATGCACTGACAAAGCTAGGTTTCCTCACAACTTTTACATTACTTGCACGGAATTATTACACGCCTTTGGAAATGTCATGGATCCTTGTCAATGTCTTCTTTGGGTAAGAAACCCCTCGCTGGATGGAAATTGGTCTGTCACTAATGAAGCCTTCAATTAGTTCAAGCTACCTTGGCTTTGTGAGTCCCCCACCACATATGATGTGACACATACAGGGGCTTTTCACCGACGAGCGGTGGCTAATGGCGGCGCGACTAGGATGTTGCGCACAAGGTACAGTCTCCTAAGAGACAAACGATGCACAGCGAGGGCATATCTCAGGTATCAGTCAACTAACGGAAACAGATCAGTCCCATCCTTGGCCCTCCACTCATGGTGAGCGAGCTACTCTGACCGCATCGCAAATCCCTCTTCTGATCTGGTGGCTGTGTTAGATAGTCTTCGTCTGCTTGACGAACATACTTTTGATAACCAGCCTGATATCTCTTCTGAGTAATAGTCTAACCAAGGTAAGGTCTAGCGTCAGTTTGCGTCTGGTTTGCTTTGAGTCTAGCTTCGGCGGCTAATCATGATACGCATACCCGCAACCCCTTGCTCACCGACATTGGTTGGCTGGCAGTATTCGATCGCTGAACGTGCATATAGATTATGGACCATGCTAGTGAGGAGTTTTGCGTAAGCTACCGAATAACATATCGCAATAAACACCGCCGCGGTACTGACAATATCTCGTGCAGTTCACATACTCTATCTTCGTGCTCGAGGCGGCGACGTCGAATAGACTGACATATTTTCTACCGCCATTGGTAAGTCATTCCACTCCGCGCCTGCTCTGGCGCTTGTGGTGGCTATCACCAGCATCGCTGGAACCTGAAATTGTGTGGCGTTCACGTTGAAACTATCTGTGCCGTACCGGCCCACAGGTTCATGGCCAACAACCTGAGAGTCGTTCCAGCCTTTTCCAAGGTCTACGATCTGTAACATCTTGTCGCAATTCACCGCTCTGAATGGCGGACGCTATATCATCATCGGCGTTCAACCGTTGCAAAGCTCACGCAAATTCAGGCGGAGCTTCTTAGTGAATTGCGGACCGCGCCGAGTTTCGTCTGAAACCCACCTACAACACGTTGGTGTAGGAAAATTCGCTGACTGGTTCGTTCACAGAACCTCATGGCATTAGCCTTTCGACCCTTGAGGCTTTGCGTCCCATCTGAAAAGTTGCGCCGGGCGCGAATTGTCCTTCTCAAATCCACGCATTTTCCGTTTGTGGCAGCTATAACAGCGTACGAGTATGGGCAACAACTCGTGGCCAACCGCCAGACACTGAAGGCCTCCTTGGTCTCGTCATTTGGAGGTCCGGGCACGAGGACATTGTCATCAATTCGGCCACGGGATATGGTGGTGGGGAGAGATGCGCTTTTCAGAAGATCGCCTAGCTCCACCCGGCCGTTAACAGCCGCTAAATCTTCGCTTGCCCGAGCCAAACAATTTCACCTCCGCCGATCATCCTCTTCCGATCCGTACCAGACTTACCAAGCGCCGACACCCCCGTCGGCTTCGAGTGACGAGTTGCGGGATCTTCGCGCGACCGTTGTCAGGCTTGGCGCCCAAGTCGAAGAACTTACGGCTGTCGTATTGCAGCAGCAGAGGCAAGATACGGTGGGCGAAGAAACATGATTGCCTATATGGAGGTATAATGGCATGCGAAGGAGCGGTCTGGGTGAGATGGCCCTGCGGGCTGAAAGATACGTTGTAGGTATGCAGACGGCACAATGACAGACGATTGACAGGTCATTACCCCTCACGGATAGGATAGCACGCGCGGGTGCGTGGGCGAGCAGGCAGACGCGCCATGTGCAAGGCGTGCACGAGCCGCTCGTGAGCGCGGCTTGCGGCAAGATGTGATTCGACTCATTAGCGTGCCGTTCCGCCGGGTAGCGCTAGACCCGTTTGCGAGGTTGCACAGCTTTTACCAGGTGATGGACATGGGTAGGTACTGGTACATGCATGCTGCTCTTCCTCCAACGCTTCAGCAACGCAGCCTCGTTTGCTGCCCCTGCCGGGGAGCAGTCCGTCATTTGCCGCCCGCGGCTCCATATTGACAACCCGGTCCTGATTGACCTATTTCTGCATCGCTCCATGCTAGGGCTGTACGTCTGCCTCGTGGTAGTGAGACCTCCTCGACCTCTAGATGGCACCGCCGCAGCTCTACAAGAATCACCCGCGATCCAGCTGTTGCTTTCCCTATATTGGACTGCTGAACTGCCCCTCCAACCTCACTACCTTATATTTCTGACTCCGCAAACACGACCGAAGCATTGACATCAACTCTCACTTAAGGTACCTCCCGTTTCTCCTCTTTCACTACGCTTTCCGTGATATCATTTCAGTTCCAATATTTCACTGCTGTTTCTTTCTTTTACCATTCGAGTCAATTCTTCGGTTATCGGCCTGACAATGAGTCAGAGGCATCAGCGGCCTTCTTACCGCCAGGGAGATACTCAGTCGAGATCCTATAATCCACCGTCGTTCGCCTCTACTGCTCCCGCGCCGAGGCAGTCATCCTCCTCACATCCAACCGGATTGGGCTTGTCATTTTACACGACCAGCATGGCAATGCCTCAGACACAGAGCCCTGTCCCAGTCCAAGGGCTCTCCTATTATCAAAGGCCATTCTGGGACCCTTCGTCTACTCTTATTTTCGACCCAAGTCCCGGTACAGATGGGATGGAACGTGGGAAGAGCTGGGAAGAAGCATACGATCCCTTTGCTCAGTTTCATGCCATAGACCATCCAGCGGGCGACCAATACCTTTTATCCACCCCAATCTCTCAATCTGAAGAGATCCGACGCCTTTCTGAACCGCCGAGCCGGATCGCTTCTCAGAGTGTTCCGCCCTCACAAGCTGAATCATTCTCATCAGCCTCATATCCGCCGTCCGAAAGCATTTTTCCACAACCTGACGTGAAGTTGGAAGATCCCTTAGATTGGACCAGTGCTTCTCAGCCAGAATTCCAAGCGTCAAGATCGTCGATAGAATCCGAATTCTTTGTACGACCTGGTTCACTCTGTGACCCTCAACGGACCGTGCATTCTCCCGGCCCTGCAGAGCCACAATTCTCGCCTTACACAGGTTCGGCGCTGGGGAAGCATCGCAGAGAGGATTCTAGGACAAGTCGAATTCCTTCTCGCCTGACAAGTGAGGAGAAAAGGCGTTTCGGCTACAAGCGAAAAAGAACGCCGCGAGAGAATGCCAACTGGATATGCGAGATTTGTGATATGCCTTTCGAGCGTAGTTACAACTTGAAGTCGCATCTAGAGACGCACGATCCCGAGAGGCCAAAACCTTTCAAATGCGAATACCAGGGGTGTGCTCGCGAGTTTGTGAGGAAGACCGATCTCACAAGACATGTACAAAGTGTAAGATCATGCACAAGATTGAAGGCCATGGTGCTGACGCTCGATCAAGGTTCACGTCAAGTCTAAGGATTGGGTGTGCTCGCTTTGTGATCAAGCTTTCGCACGCAAGGATACATTGAGAAGGTTAGTCTCTGTGAACTTGGTGGAAGCTGAGCTAAATTCAAATCACAGGCACGAAGAGGATGGCTGTGCAAGGCGGTTTGATTTGAAGTCCCGTGAGGCGCCTCGAAAGAGCATCTCGAAGTCTCCAGCCATGTTCAGTCCAATGCATCAACGACGCTCTCACACGGCAGAAGCAGCGACGCAAATGTCGCAACATTCGGTGCTGGCCATTACGACACGTTCACCAAGGCATGACAACAATCATTGATCCTTTTACTTCAACGAGTGGGGCAAAAAGCAATTGGAAGCATAATAGATTGCGCTGTGGACAATAATCCTTCATTTGGTGCACGGAGATTTTCCTTTCTTGGTTACGCTGACATGAACTTCGGGGCGATTCAGCATCTCATTGGGTCAATTTTTGGGTGGCCTGTTTCTATTATTTGCAAGATACCATGGAGTGGCAGTCATCCTCCCACCTGAGCGTTCGAATCATTGCACATGAATCATCCTATCTTTCATAGCCTTGAATTATCATGGGCATCAAGCAATCTGTTTTGACATCAATCTCAGCTGCAGAGGATCTCATCCACAAGCTCACGATGGCCCACAGGGTAAGCAACTAAGTATTGCATCCTTGGTCCTGCTGTCCCGTCAGCCATTGACTGCACTCCGCAAGCCAACTTTCGAGATCTGCTGACAAATGTGCGGCATTTTCAGCACATACCCTAGAGTGTAAATTGCCATTTGGAGCATACGGTCAGTATCGAACCGGCAGAGTGACGCCAACTGCTGCGTGTGTCTCCAGGTCCGACAAGGGTAGTTGTCGCGCGACCAATCAGGTTGATAGGTTAGGTCTGCCCCGCATACTCGTCCAAGCGTTTATGTGGGCTAGTGGCGTGGGAAGACTGAAGACCTATACCATTTTTAGGGATTGACGGGGCAATCTCTGATCGTTAGGCTCATGCTGTAATCTGTGCGCGACAAATAACTTCTCAGAAAATTTTTTTCTTCGTTGTTCCGGCCCGAATGTTGGGAAATATAGAGAGGTGCGTGAGATAAAAAGATGAGGTACAAGGGTGGGTTTGGACGCTAAGAGCTATAGTGGCTCGCCAGGAAGCGCCCGTTTATTTAGATTCCCGCATGCTGCAGGTCGGCTCCCGCGCTTCCGCCAACCAGCGTCAAACCGTTCTTCCACGCCCCACGCCCTTGCCCCGGCTCGCACACTCCCGCGTCTTCCTGAACGATCCAACACCAATCTCTGCTGATGTGCTCACCTGCTGAAGAAACTGCAGTGCATCGTGTTGTGAGCGAAACACCGGACTGTTCTCGGCTATGCACTTCGCTACAAATGGACCATGGCACGCGCTCGTGCCTACTCCAAGGTATCCCGCCAGCCGACAGATACGATAGTTTGTCAGCGGCGTTTTTTCCCTGTGAACAACGTGCTCTGTATCACAATCTTACCTACTGTCTGTGCGTCATGACTTTTCTCAGCTCAGGTAGCGTCGGTGCTTGATTCGGGACACATTAACTCCTTTTGCAGCTCGATAATATCACAGACAACTGGTATCAATTTCGGACGGCGAGTCTTTTCACTGTCCGTTCTTGCTTCCCAGACCTTTTCCCTATCTAGGAAAGGCTACTATTGTGCAGGCATCGGAGGTTGAATAGCGAATGGTATCCCGACCGAGATCCGTGGACAAGCGCCCAACAGGGCTTTAACTGCTGATGGATAGACTGAGCCACCCAGATCGGCGTTCTATTTCACGAATCGCCGTATCACATATTTCATTGGGCAATCGCAACTGTGCCACATAGCTGAGATTTAAGCTTAATTTGGCTGCCGTTGCCTTCACCCACGTACTACCTGCTGACCTGGGAGCTACGTACAGCCACCGATGGAACCTATGAGATCGTCAAGGCTGAAGCTAAACACCGAATGGATGATCAATCCTCTACTTACTCCAACGTGAGCAAAGAAGAACCGAAGCTATACATGAGGTGCTCGTCAGATGGTCTCGCATCTCGAGATCGGCCATGCACGGAGAGGCAACCAAGGTATGCAGGCTTCATACCCAGCTTGCAGCGGATATGCTTGTACCATTGCGAGTTCAATCCCTTCGCTAAAATGAATCAAATTTCGAGAAAGCCGTGTGAATGCGTGCTTCAACGAATTACTACTTTGACTTAGCCACTGGCCTTTGACCGGCGGTTGGACGTCTTCATTGAGGTGTACATATCTCTTGTGGCCTCCGGGGCCCGGAGATACCTTAGGCATCACCATATTCGAAATCGAAATTGCTAGGCTAAGCAATAAAGGCCATCTTTGAAACAGCGATTTCCGGAGTGGGTTTATGGAGCTTATCGATCGCCGCTCAACTCGGCGCACAGCCCTATATGCGTCTCCTTTAGAGAACACTCCACGCTGACACCGTGTGGCCTGAGCTTTGCTCCATGCCACGCTACAGCCAGGTTTATCGCGGCAGCCAGCCATCCGTGCTATCGTGGCAACGCCCGCATTCATCGGAATTATCCAGACTGTGGCGTTGGATTGGATGGAGCTCCTCTCAGCCTAGCCTTGTAATCAGACCTCGGTCTCGGCCTCACTCAGCTTCTGGGATCTCGACCGGCTGCCGTCGATGGAAAGGGGTCACTGGAATCATTGTACCAGGCGAAGTACCGGTACATGCAGAGGGTATCTACCTCTTCTGGCAGGATGGAGCGCGCGTCTAATCCGCATCATTTCTCCATTTGTGTGGCAACGGTCAAACGCGGTGCTAGATTCACCAGGGAAAGCTATCACGAAAGTCTCCAGAGTTACCTGAAGCATCACCACCCTGAAAATATCATATATACAGTTTAATTCACTCCAAACTTCTTGTGCATGCCATTGCGGATTACTCTGTACGTGCAGAGCAAATACCGTGCTCAACAAGACGCAATACCTCGCGCAGTGTAAAGTGAATACATCGCTTCGGAGCAGCACGTGCTTGAGTCCCGGTCAGAATATGCTTAGAATACCCGACTTTCTGTGGTTGAGACTACGTGTGTAGAGAGATGGCCAGAGGATTCGCGTAGGATCGTACTAACGGTCCACCCTTATAAGCTAAATCTAATACGATCGCGATAATGGATTCTGTTAGCACGCTTTGGTAATTATCGTATAATCCAATTCTGCTAGCACGCTTGAGTAATTATCTTGTAATCCAATTCTGCAGTCAGGTGTATCTTCAACAAGGCAAGCGTGACGCCGTAAGACAGGGTGCCACAACACCCATACCACTCGCAGACTCAAAGCCAGCGGCAAAATTTTTGGCCTGGCTTTAGTTCAGCAATTTGTGATTGCTGTTCATTCCACAATGGATGTATCGTTTGACGACGCACGTTGCAGATAGGTCCGATTATCAATCATCCCTGTGCTAGGTAGAGCAAGTTGAACCAATAGCTGGAGATCTGGACATGCAATCTGTCGAAGCCAACGCTCTCAATTCCGTCAGACCCAATTTCAGATAATAATAAGCTATAGATCCGCACAAGGCTAACTAGAAAGACGTCAAGATTTAAAGCAACCAACCACCTAAGGCTCAGGTGTCAGGGACTAGGATGGCCGGGGACAGTTATAGTTCCCCGCTTAAAAAAAAGAACGGTACCTGAGACTTACGGAGTACGGACGGGAGTTAGCTGCACCTAATTACATTTTCAACTGGAGGGGCACAGAATCCATTTATTTCATCAAAATTGAACAGCCACCTTTGCCATCGCAAGGGACACCACGTGTTTCTGGGAAGACCTAGGTAATTGCAACGTCTTGTCACATCGTGTTTCCACATTGATGCGATTACCTCCTCAGACGTTCAACGTAATGCTCTTCACACGGCGATTGCCTCAAGGCGAAACTCTTTTTAGAATAAATCCCATTATGGATTAGTCCCGGTATTGTTCTTGTTGTTCTTCCCCGCTTCGTCATCCATAACACCTTGACCTAATATCGCATTGACCAACCAACAGCATCAAGTTTCCATCTCCACTTGGTCACAGTAAAGCCTCACTTTTGCATCCACCACTTGGACCATTGGTTTTTACCTTCAGCCGGCAGCCACCCAGACCACTGACGACCCGCCCCCCAGACCTTCCTCGGATATGTCAATGTTGTATTAATTTTTCGGTTGAAAAGGATACTCTATTTTAAACCCAAGTCAAATGCCTTGCACAGTCCAGGCCAGCCATTGGCTTACTCGCGTATCTGGGATGAAGCGCAGTGGTGGGGGAAAAGGTGGATGAAAAAACTCGCCATCAGAAATCAAAATCGTAAGTTCGCGATAGCATATTTCCTTAGGAAGGCCTTCTCGGTTGAGACGCTGTTCTCGGAAGAGTCGACTCAAATTAGCCGTGACTCACTACTCCGTATGTGATGCTACGATCCACAACGTAATCTGCAAATCCTGCCACTTAGAGCGATTGAGGTCTTGTGCACGAGAATACATTGAGCACAAGTGCGTCAATTAGCAACCCCCCATCGGAGGTAGGGTAGGTACCTTATGCATAGAAGGTTCTGCGATTCCTTTTGCGGGCCTTGACGCGGGGTGCCTAGGCAGACAAGCCTGCCATCTTTTCATGTCCGATACGAGAATATAGCAAAGCTATCAACTTCCGACACAATTTCCTGTACGTGTCACCCCAAGCTGTCACCCCAAGCTTCTAAAGGATGAAAAGCGGACCGGCGCTATGTTTTCATGGTGACCGGTGTTGACAGGTCTGCCTCTAAGCGCGTCTGTGCAGTCGCTCGCGGGGATGACACACAAAGCGTTCGTGACGTCCCGAGACACGTAAACTGTGAGGCCCAAGTCCTTTCTTCTCGCAGACTTACCTCTATGTCTCGCTATCGTGATTTTGAGCGAGGATTCATCCAGGGTATCAATGCCAGGCTGATGGCGATGATGTGTAACCAGCCGTCATAACCTTTGCGCAATGCTCGGCGAAAGACGTAGAACATGAAAGAATAAAGCCACACTCTTTATACTGAAAGTATCTGTTTCGGTGAGAATCACATTTGGGACATTGCGGTTCCCTCACAGATGCCGCTTTCCCTCCGTGCGTCTCTGGTCGTCGTTTCCGGTTGTGAAAGTTAGTGATCGAGTCATCACAAAGGGCGCCTTTACTTGACTCACCTGTGTCTAAGTATTTATTTCCCTTCATTTCCTTCGAATCTTTTCTCCCTCAAGTTCAGATCATCACCATCATCATTGTCATCGCCATGGTTTCAAAAGTACCCGGGTCCCCCTCGACTGAGGACCAACATCTCACTGCTCAAAAGTGGGCAGCCCTGATTACAGCGAACCTCAAAAAACTACACACATCCGAAAATTCCAATGACACAGCCATATCCTTAGACATCGATGAGGAGATCCTCAAAGCGCCCCGTCGCCGTTCGGCCAACTCCGACGACGCCTGTCTCGCCCATGAAGTCGCGTCGATTGTATTCCCGGGTTCGCCTGCGAACTCTCTCGCGCCGATCATCAAGTACGAGGAGGCTGTGGTCAAGCTACGTCGTCTGATCCGGGAGAAACGCAAAGCAGTTATGGTTGAAGCTACAGAAAAGAACGCGCGGAGTCATTGGATCACTCGCGTCAGCAAACAAGGACCGTGGGACGAGCACAAAGACCCGGTGTCGCTCCGTGGCTCCCCGAGTTTGCCGATGCCTGTACAGATCAGCGATGAAGATGATCTCAAGCCCTTTTTCAGGCATCTGCGTGTCCATCCGGATGATAATACTCTGCATTTTGATGGCGCTGTCGACGGCGAAGAACCGTATTATGGCACTCAATTGACCGAATTCAAGAAAGGCGTTCTCTACGAAGATGGGCGTCTTGACCTTTGTAAAATGGTTGTGGGACCACCCCATATTGGCAGTCTAATGGATAGCTTGCGCTCCAACAATTTCGTGCGCCATTTCTTGCTCGGAAATAATATTGTTGGACCCTCTGGAGCCAAAGAGATCGCCAGCTTCATCAAAGAGCATCCGAACAAAATGGAGACATGGTACCTTGCCGGGAATTGCATCAACGAGGCGAGCTTCAAGTCTCTCGTCAACAGTTTGATTACCTCCGAGACAGTTACGAATGTCTGGCTCAAACGCAATCCGCTTGGCCCATGGTCAGCCCACGATGTATTTCGTTTGATAACTCAAACAACAAGTCTCCAAACCCTCGATTTAGATCAGACCGAGCTAGGAGATGCCGGAGTTGCAACAATCTTCAAAGAGCTCACTGCCTATGCAGAAGTCAATCCCACGAAACATCTCCCTCTCCGCAACCTCTACCTCAACGCCGTTGGCATTGGCACATCCGCAGCTGCAGAGATCTCACGATATCTGGGGACCCCTAATTGCGCGCTTGAATCGCTTTATCCTTCAAACAATCCTCTCGGCGATGCCGGTATGAATGCACTCGCTTCCCAGCTTTCTCATAATACGTCCTTGCGCCGCCTGTCCCTACAATCAGTTGGCCTCAAAGACCCCGGCTTGGTGGCCCTTTTGAGCTCTCTTACCGGCCACCCAAACCTTCGTTCCCTCGATATTGGTCAGAGTTACGCCACCGAAGATCTCGGTAGCCGATACAACTGGCTCACGGCCGCCTCCGTTGAGGCTCTAGTCTCCTTCATCTCGCAGACTCCCCATCTCGAATACCTCAACCTAGGCTACACTGCCATCCCGCAAACCGCCGCGGCCACTGCTGACACCTTCCCTGTGATTCCTGGGGGTCTTCCCGTTTCGGATGAGACCGACGAGACGATTGCGCATTCCACCGGCGGCTTGGCCCGAGTATTCATCGCCGTCGCCAAGTCTCCCTCGCTCCTTTTCTTCTCTGCCAAATCGATTTACTCCGCCACTAAAGGGTGGGCGGCTACGAAAGCGGGACAGTGCGCTGCCCGCCTCGAGGCCAGGGCTAAGAAACAGCTCGCGGCGAATGTGGATCGCCGCTTCGATGGGATGAAGTATGACCGATTTCTAGCGGAAGAGAAGCGGTGGTTGATGAGCCCGGAGGACGTGAGGAAAATCGATAGCGTCTATCGAAATCGTGATGCAGGCGAGGCAAGGAGAGGGTTGAAAATATTGGACAAATGGTGGGATGGCGATGAGGATGAAGACGCTTGGGAGGTGGTGAAGGGATCGAGAATTGCCTGAGAACTTTGAAACCTACTTGATGGACCCCTGACGTTGAGTTTGAAGGTCAAGCCATATGAGAATTTTTCGGAGATGATTTGATGAGGCGTTGAGGCGTTACTATCTCATTGGGGTGCTCCTGTCTAGCTTAGAATTTTGATGGAATGAAACTTTTCTTTCGTCGCTACTCGGATCCAATCTCGACTGCAAACATTAATGTTCACAAAATATTGTGGTCCGAGCCTGATTTGGTCTTGTGTTGTGATGTTGATATAAATTTGACTACCGACTTGATGACGGATAATTTTGCAAATTTTGACTTTGGAACTTTTCCTTGTCATCTAGTTCCGTAGCATAGATTGTAACTGCTCGCCCGCAGGCATTGCATTAAATCATAGTGTATTTCATGGTGTCATGATGCCAATGTTCTCTGGCGCTGACATAGGCCGTAATGGGACGGGTGAAAAGATATGGTATATACTTGAATCATTCAGAAAAGTTCCTTTATTGATACAAAATTGACGTATGACCTCTTAATTCTACAATGATCTCACTGTCCACCTGGCTCAGCCAGCCCAAAATTCTCATAATGCATGTCATGCCTCTTCTCATAATCTAGCTCCACCGGCCCAGGAACTCCAGTTTAACACCAACGTCCCACATGACCATGCATCATCGTTATCCCGAACTTTCTACGATCCAGCTCCCCTCCCTCTAGATAAAATCCCCACTCCCAAACCCCGAAAACGGATTCGGCGGTCCTCCACCACCAAACCGTCCTCCCGGCCCCCTCGGAATCCTCCCCCTATCCATCGGCGCATCGCCCGGTCCCACCGGATCATACCGCGCTCCCGGTGGCGCATTCCCCGGCATCCCCCCTCCTCCATATCCTCCTCCATACCCCCCACCACCACCACCACCACCAGCAAACAACGGATCGTCAAACGTCGGATGCATCCCCCCACCCAGCCCCCCTCCCAACCCCGGCCCGACCCCACCTCGTATCGGATCCCGCGGCCCCAAGCCCGGCGGATACAAATCCTGCTCCCCAACATGGCCGCCCGGCGGGAATGGCCGGCCCGCGCCGCCACGTGGACCCCGCAGGATCTCGTGTTCGTCTTCGAAGCCCGGGGGCGGGAAGTCGCCGGCGGGTATGGGGCGGCGCGGCGGGATGCGCAAGGGGTCGTTGTCGTCGAAGAAAGGGTGGGGCCGGGCGGGAGCTGGGTCGAGGGGGTCGTCGCGGAGGGGGTCGTGGGTGGGGGGTCGGGGGAGACGGCCCGGGGGTTGGTCGTCGTTGGTGCGGGGAGGGCGGGATGAGGAGGACGAGGTGTCGTTGTTGGTTTGGGTTTCTTCGTAGCCGTCTTTGTTCAGGCTGGGGATGAGTTTTTGGATCATGGAGATGCGGAGGAGGGAGCCGAGGTCGGTGAGGCGGCCGGGGGAGATGAAGATGTTTTGGATGGGTTGGAGCGCGTCTTCGAGGGCGGCGTCGTCGGGGAGAGGGGTGGCGGGAAGAGAGGATTCGGAGATGAAGTCTTTGGCGACGACTTCGAAGGAGGTGGTTTTGTCGTCACCTAACGCAAGACCCATGATGACTGCTTTGGAGCCAAGTCGGTTGATTTTGACGAGATACTCCATGGAAGATTGAGAATGAGCATAGCGGAAGGAGAAGGTGGTTGATGCGTTCCATTCTTCTGGTAAAGGTTGCGGTTTTTCTGCGTCGGAGTGTGCTTCTGCGGAATTGTCAGTGGCTGCTATTGCCCGCAGAGTCAATTGAAAGGACTGACCTATCCTGTGTTCTTCACCAAGCCCTATCAGCCTGAATCCGACCGAGAGCATGCCAGCATTGATGGCAAGAGCGATAGCTTCATATGGATTCTTGATCTGCGGGGTCCGATTTCGGGGAAGGCTGATAGCTATGAATGAAGATAATGAGCCGGCGCTCAGCGGATTGCCGCCCGGGCTCGAGCTTCCAACCATGCTTGATGTATGTTTTTTTGAGAGGATCGAATGCAGCAGAAGGCGGGGAGGAGTAACGTAGAGCTGTAATTTCCGAATTCAGTTGGAGGAGGAGGAAAAGGATATTTCAATCAGGAGGGAAGATGGTTAATGGAGCAGGCAGACGCTCAATGACGCCGACGATGCCTGCACGGCCCCGCTAACATTAAGCTTCCCACTGGCTCCGATCGGGATCAACCTTAATGCCTGACACTCGGAGATTGCGCTAACCACTGTAAGCAACCTTGGAAGTACCTTAGGGGCCCTAGGCCTTTATTAGGTGCACTCTTGACCCAATTTTCTCAACGAATTTGCCACACGACACGCTAACTATATTGATATTATTGCTTGAGCTAGATATTAGATTTTTAAGAGGGATTTATTTTATCAATAGATAGATTTTAGTTTCAAAAATTTTTTTATTAGTTAAAAAAAACAATATTTTTTGAAAAACAATTTTTGTGTTATCAATATCACGAGTGTGTCGTGAGTGTGTTGTAAAATTACAAATATCACAAATTTATTTGTGAGCTGACTAAGCTAAATGTGGGTCAAGTGTGGCTGAAATTACCCCACACTCATACCCTCGGGAAGACTCTCAACCAATCACGATCAACGCTATAGTCAAAATAAGCTTAGATTTGGACGATTTGAGCTGACAATCACTATCAAGGGTGCCCCTGCCAAGCTACCCTTGTTGGTGAGCCTAGCGTTGAGCCTATCATTGAGCCTATCATTGAGCGCGCGCGCGCGCGCGCACGTTGCTTCAACTAATTTCTAGCCTTACACGACAAAACCTTGGCCAAAAAGGTCAATTTGCCAAATAATCTCAAGATGGCCTCACGACGCTATCAAGATATCTGATAACAACAATAATAGTTTATAAACGGTTGCCAGAGGTAACATTAAAAAAAACAACAAACGTTGCTGCGAGCGCCTCGTAGGATAATTAGGGGCTTGCAGGCAACAATGACCCAGGGCCCCTAAGGTACCTATTGTCTTTTCCTAATAAGGTACGTAGTTGATCTTCCGTGTTCGCGGGTACGGCGTACGTGCGTGCACACATTTCCAATGGCGAGATGGGTACTTCAACACTCGGTATTTTTGAGTAAACGATTTCTTCCTAAAAGACGCTCAATCGCTATGCATCGCTCGTTGCGAAATCCTAACTGAAGTTCATCAATGCTGTATAAAAGTACCCTCATGGTCCTAAATTACACCACGCCGCCAAATATCAGCCCCCGCAGAGGCTGCACGTAGACTTGACGCTCGAAAAATGTTTGCATGACCTATTGGGCCAGCGTTGCTCAGGACGCGAACTCGGTCATCTCGAATACGCGAAAGTCTTCCCTGCATCTTGCACTACTGTATTAATCATCTGCGTTTGACCTGCCGAGACGACTAGTATCCTCGAGCAATCTATCAGGAGGTCAGTTATACAAGTCCAGCACCATAGAAAGAAAAGCTCTGGCTCACGAATATTGTTTGACCATGGTACCTTCACCGCCAGTTTCGAGGTCGATGTTGAAGACAAAATAATTCCCTTCGCTCGTAACGACCATGACCTGCGGACCGTTGCTGCTCATTGCAACCACGGTTTTGATTGAACTAGTCCCCGAGGTCGACTTTGGTATTCTGACCCACGCAAAATCCCGTTGAGGCTCCCAGATCTCTGTCACCGCGCTAGGCATGTAACCGCCGACAGCCGCAGCCACGCTTCCTCCAATGTTCTGAGATGTTCTTCTGAGCACACTCATGAACGTGGGATTCTTCTGCGGTCTCGATCCATTCCTTGCCTCGCTCTGATCGAGATAATTGCTTTCTCCTTGGTCTTCGCTGCTGGGGCTGAGACTACGATCTCGCGAGCTTCGAACGGGTCCTGTTGGTGAGGCTGGTGGTGATGCGGTCACGGCGCTGGATGGACGTGTCTGCGCTGATAACCGGAAAACGTGGACAGTCTCTGTGGCGGAAGAGACGCAAAGTAAAGTCGAGGTTGTGTTAAAAGACATGCTATATATTCTCGAAGGCATGGAGCCTCTTCTAAATTGGTATAATTTTTGAGCTTCTGGCACGGAAAAGACTCGTATTATGGTCCCTTTCTCCGAAGCTGTTGCGAGGAGTGTACCGTCGTTATTCAGCGCGATGTGGGACAAAGGTGTGGCATGTGCTTCGATAATGTTGATCTGTTCTAGTTTTGTCGCATCGTACAACATAACATCGCCGCTCGTAGGCGCAGGGCGACTAGCGTTCGGTGGGGCATGCGGAGGGAGTTCGTAGGTCGGCGATGCAACTTTCTTGGAAACAGGGTATGCGACATAGTTGTTTTCGGAGGATGGCGAGAGAGCGCAGATTGCTTCACCAGTGTAAGTCATCAAGTCACCGTCGTGGAGTATTTCGGATTACCATGAATGTTAGGGGCACTCTCGATGGTAGCAAGTAATTTCATGTTGCTAATATCGTAGAGGTATATTTGATCTTCCAGGACGACGACGAGTCGCTTCCGATTCAGCCGAACAGCTAGGATCATGGTCGGGAATGTGAGCTCGCATATTGTGGATTGCCGCTTGTCGCTGTTAGTATGTCCTCCTGCCCAGAAATGATTGTCTTAACCACCCACTTTGGTATTCTGTATTCGGAGTAGTCGGGGAGAAAGGATCAAGGCCACCAGAGAAGTTGAGAATAGCATTTCAAGGATAGAGACGTCTCCCTCGAACGTCTCGAATACCTTGGAGAAAGGGTCTGTGGAATATAGTCGAAAGCCTCTGGAGGTTCCTGACATGTGAGTTAATTGCCTGATGCGTCGTGAAATAGGGCTTCAACATACCAACAGCGAGGAGGCTGTAGTCCTGGTTGAAAGTCACAAAATTGAGCGCCATCTTGCCGCAGTATTTTCGTATCAGAGCAGGCTTCTGGACAGCAATTTGAACGAGGGGAAGAGATGTAGCACAATATATGACCCGCCCCGCATTACCGCGGTGGCTCACGGGTCGTGCGCAAGTACATTAGAGGTTTCGCCAGTTTGACCATAGAACGGACTCGGCGCGGATCAATGCGGTCGGTGTGGAGCGTTTGAAAATAGTAGGCTTAGGAGGAGAGGAGCGTAGCTGCAGCCTAAAGGTACCGAAGCTCTGAAGCTGTGGAGCTCCACTGAAAGCCACAAGCTCGCACAGACCAAGAGACCCTTGAGACATTTTTCCATCCGTCTTGATGGATGATCTGCAGGTACTCATATCTGAACGAGGAAGTCTTTTCTACCTACCTAGGTAGGTATCCAAAAATACGAAGAAGTACTCCAAGCTAGACTCGCCTCCAGACAACGAATGCGCCTTGCTATCAACGTCTATCATGGCTGTAGAAGGTAGGTCCACGACAATTGCCTACGAAACACCCAACAAGCAAGATGATGCAGTGATGGAGGTGAGTCGCTGAATGACGCTGCCAGGCGGCCCTTTTAATCACTTTCTACCTAGACGAATGATAGCTGTATCGTGTCCAAAAGAAGCGTCGAAAAGCTCTACCGTTCTCAAGAACCAGAGTTTATCCGTTATTTTGTCAAAAAATTCCAGCGGAGATCTCCACTGATTAATCGTGGCTATTGGATACGCATGAAAGCCATAGAGCACGTAGTACTCAATTTTCTCAATTCAACATCACCGAAGCACAAATTGATCATCAATCTCGGTTGTGGATAGTGAGTGGGAAGGGCGCTCTGTCTTCAGACCCAAGCTCATTATCAGCTTTTGCTAGTGATCCTCTTCCTTTCCGTTTCTTGAAAGTGTACCCCCAACTTTGCTGTAAAGCTTCTTTCATAGATGTCGACTACCCTACCGTCATCAAGAGAAAGCGGGAGATCATTGTCAACACAGATCCTCTTTGTGAGGCCCTGGAGGGTCTCGACACGCTTAGCCCTCAGGATCCCATTATGGTTCGAGCGCACAGATACCTAGCTCTCGGCTGCGATCTCAAGCAGATCGATAATCTTTCAAAGGTGCTCGAAAACGAACTTCGCGTCCGGGAATGCTCTATATTGTTCCTGGCAGAAGTAGCCCTTACCTACATGACTTCGGAGGATGCGGACTCTGTGATCAAATGGGCGGGTCAATTTGGTGACGGTACGTTGTAACCACTGATACTTATGGCTTCTTATATAGCGCTTGGCTATGCTAATACGATACAGCAAACTTCTGCTTACTTGAGCAGCACTTACCTTCTGGACGGGAGCATCCATTCGCGCAGACGATGCTGAAGCATTTCGAAAAGCTACGAAGTCCTCTACGAGTCTTGAGCAAGTACCCACAGATACGGGATCAGTGCAACCGGTTCCTTAATAACGAGTGGTTTAGGGCTGATGCCATCGATCTGTGGAGCCTGTTTAGCCACGATGGCTTTTTGAAGCCCGAGGAAAGGCGTGCTCTAGATCTAATTGAACCCTTTGACGAGTGGGAAGAATTAGCTCTGTTTGGCGGGCATTACTTCCTCCTTATTGCTACGAATCCGCCTAAGAATGGTGAGCATGGGACACTCTTCACCCTGCCTGTGACCAAGGATTTCTCCCCGCCCTTGAATCAGCATGATGCAAAACTTATCTGCAAGACGTACCGAAACGGGCAGAGAAATCGTAGATTCGGTGCTGCAATATTTATCGAGAAGGAAGAAGAGTGGCCTGATATTATTGGCTACCACGGAGGTATGGGCCAGAAAAGCAGGCTCACAACTTGCGACATCTACACGGATATGAATCTTTCCGACCAATTCCAAGGACCTCCAACGGAAGCTCTCATGAATCACACGATTACATATCATGGGGATTCGAGATACTTGTTTGTTGGCGGACGGTCATCTCCAGATAAAGCTCGCGAAACTTGCTGGTTACAGGACGACGGACTTTGGCGAGAAGCCGATAGCCTTATCCCTGGTAGATACCGACACTGTGCTGTCCAGGCAAGGCCCCAAATCTCATCCCCTCGATCTCGCCATCGTATCCACGGTGTTCTCGTCTTTGCAGGCAAGACTAGTAACGGAGAAGTGTTGGGAGACTGGA
Source organism: Astrothelium subdiscretum (assembly GCA_021030935.1). Lineage (NCBI taxonomy): Eukaryota > Fungi > Ascomycota > Dothideomycetes > Trypetheliales > Trypetheliaceae > Astrothelium > Astrothelium subdiscretum. The sequence goes on from JAGFMW010000024.1 coordinate 135,992, forward strand.
TGTTTTGGGAAGCGGAAACTGGCTGGCAAGAAGTTACAGCTGCTCATGGAATGCCGGAAGCAAGGTTTGGTGCAGCAATGTCGTCTTTGTCGAAAACGAAGCGACCGTGTGGTTATTTGACAGGGGGAATGCGATCTGATGGGACAGTTATCCAGGATCTTTGGAAATGGGAACTCGTTTCCAAAGACGGGCTCAAGGTAGTATGCAAAGACTTGACAAAGTACCTTGACCTTGCTCGAGTGACCAGCATCTTTGGAAGATTCGGAGCTGCTCTTGTGATGTCGGAATGGGGAATGCTCTTACTGGGAGGCGTTACCAATGGATCACCACTACCTCAAGAAGATGAAGCTCTTATCTTCGAAGACAAGTCTGAAGACATGGACATCTGTTTCTTCTCGAGACTGCAATTGGATGTACATGGTCCACGGCCGTTACTGGTGGGCTTTGGGGCTGCAGCCATCCCAGACCACGGAGTCCTCATTCTCGGTGGTGGAGCAACTTGCTTCTCCTTTGGCACTTATTGGAATACGGGCTGTTACACTCTTACGAATCAAGAGGAAACGTATAAGGCCCCATGGCATATTCATGAGGACAACATGGAAAGCTTCGCAACCATGCCTGGAAAAGAAAGTTCCACCATCGGTGATGTGGCTCAAAGAAGAACGACCACTGACGAGACACTTCTAGAAACTGATGATGACAGCCGCAAGCCATCAGTAATTGCGCAACCAGCGGCATCCGCCCAAATCCCGAGGCTGGGCATCTCATCGCAAGCGGACTTTAACAAAATCATTGCCCAAGGCCGTCCAGTTGTACTTGAGCGTCTCTCCCTAGGCGACTGTACGGCGAACTGGGACTCCAATTATTTGAAAGAAAAGATAGGTCCAAGCAGACCTATCGTTGTTCATTCTTCGCCATCAAAACATATGAATTTCCAGAGCAAAAACTTTTCCTATGTCAACATGCCTTTTGGAGAATTCATGGATAGTATTAACAAGGGTGCGAAACTCTATCTTCGCGCTCTTTCCAGTAGCAAGCCTGCAAAACAGGCTACCAAAATACAAGAAGATTACCCCGAAATAGCGGCAGACTTTCGCATCCCGCCAGAGCTTGAGCTGGTCAGCTCTCGAATGCATAGCTCTCCGCTGAGGGTATCAGGGCCAGTTTCCATGTGGCTTCATTACGATGTGATGGCCAATGTGTTGTGCCAGATCAAAGGCAAGAAGAGGCTCATCCTATATCCTCCTACTGATGTTCGATGTCTCAACCTTGCGCCAGGCGCCTCGAGTTCAGAGATCAATGTATTTACGGCGGACGTGACCACTCACCCTTCGCTCGCTCGCACGCACCCTCATGAGGCCATACTAGATTCAGGCGACGTTTTATTCATTCCAGCGTTCTGGATGCACGCCGCAGCTCCTACAGAGGGGATGAGCATCGCAGTCAACGTCTTCTTTCGAGACCTGGACAAAGGGTATGCCGCCGGACGTGATGTCTATGGCAATAGAGATCTTGAAGCGTATGAGAGAGGGCGGCAGGATGTCAACAAGATTCTAAAGTCGTTCGATGAATTGCCCCAGGATGTGCGAAGTTTCTATCTTCAGCGGCTCTTGGATGAGTTTCAAGAACGTATCGGGGAGACGACGTGAATGACATCTCGTATCAGATCCCGAATATGACTTGGTTCGTTTCGTAGGTGACTCCAGTTTTGGCCCATGTCCAGAGATACCTCAATAAAAATTTTTTCCCCGAGATTGAGGTCGTTGCCATTTATAGGTGAATCGACAGGGATATAACATGTACCTAAGTTGAATTAATGCACGCATCAAACCATACGGAAGAAAGCCACGACAATCACCGAATCTGCGCTGTTCATTGGCTCAAATCAGCAATTGGGCTCCAGCTAAATCGTTTGAGACTGGGTAGATATCCTCACCCGCATCCTGCCATGACAGCGAAGCATTGACCTTGGAAGATGGGTGGATCGCACTAATGGGGCCTGGTGGCGAAAACCCCAGATTTACAGAACCCCACTTCAAGCCTACATTAGCGGCTGCGATAGTGAAGGAACGGCGTCCGAGTTGCCGCAACATCGGCCGATAAGTGAACGATTGATGGATTGATGGATTGATGGATTAATGGATTAATGGATCAATGGCATCATTTCACGAAACATTCTTCGTGCGACTATGACTATTGGCATGCGTCGGAGTGGTGAAGCTGGCGAGCCACTGGGTGGGGCGGAGCCAGTAAAATAAGGCTGCGCAACGGGGGTTTCGACGATAGATAAGACGAGACCCTGAAGGCGGACCTGGTAAAGTTTCAGTCCACGTTCCTCATGCAACGCGTCTTGGCGACGAGCCAGTACTCGGTAGGCACTCGGGCTGATGCGGTATCAATTGGATTCAAAGGAGACTAGAATCGTCGCTCAGACAGGCAGATTGGGAAACGGAGTCAAAAGGGAAGTCGCGCAAACGACTGATCGCCACGGCTGGCGGGAGGAATTCCCGTGAGTTTGGGCAACGAGCATCGCAGCATCTGGGGCTGGCGGGGGGGGCGCGACGACAGAGCGCTGGGACTGGTCCACAGCCCTCCCACCCCTCGAGCCCTCGCCCATCACCCACACTGACCCACCTGCACCATGTCTGATCAGCGTGGCCCACTCCCAGGCCGTCTTTTCTTTCCCTCCTCCATCTCTTAAGGTTCCTACCTTACTCCGTACAAGAGACCCTTACACCCTTACTTCGTCCCAATTGACCCCTCCATCGCCCGCCTCTTGCTTGCTGTCGTCTTCTGTTCCACAACACCTCATCCCGTTATCACGCATACCGAGATCACCCTCCTTCCTAGGCGCTACCCGCTTTCACGGGACACTGCGGCATCGTTACTGCGCCTGTCCGCCAGCATACTCTTCTTCCAGTCCTTCCAAGCCTGTTCCGATCCATTGTCACTCTTAATCGAGTTCTTATAACTCGTCGCATCCACTTCTTCGTGTCCACAACCTCACTCTTTCCATCCCGTTCCTTCCCCGCAACACGCTGCCTTCGCTGCGATCGTAACCACTCCAACACCCCAAAGCCGCCCTTACGCGCTGCCACTACACGATGGCGACAATCGTAGCAAGAGTACACGATGTCCCAGCTCGGTCCGCGACGCCACCCCCACATCTATCGCTGAACACCTCAACACGAGGCACTCCTGCCGCTGTGCCTAACAAGCACATTCCAATCTGCTCTCCTGGACCACAACCAGCTGGAAGACCTGATACCCCACCTGCCTCGCCGCCTTCTGCCTCGTCCGTGATCGAGACACCATCCCTCCTTTACCCTCCCGATCGATACTCCAAGCTCTCCAGCGACCCGCCCACCTACGCCATTTCTGCCTCGGAGCTCGCCGCCGCACTTGAACACATCTCTACACAACCTCTTCCAGATCCCCGCCAAGTCTTCCCTTGGCTCCACGGCCTCCACGCCGACAACCAGATCCAACTTGCCTTCTTTACTGCGCGTCGAAAGTCGCTGCGACGTGCACCAAGATGCATCCGTGGTGTCACCGTTGTAAAAGCAGGAGGGGACCTTTCTTCGTCCAAGCTCAAAGGTGCGATTGGGCCCGAAGAGCTGCTCCATTGCACGCGGCCGTCGAGCCCCCAAAGCCCCAGGAGTCCTCGGTGCATAGACCAGCAGGAGGAGGAGATTGCGAATTTCCTCGAAATCGATCCAAGAGATGGGTTCGGCGTGAGGAATTTTCAGATACAGGCATGTAAGATGGCGACCGTGTCCGATATCGTAGTATACGGTGATGAAGGCGTTAAAAAGGAGGATGTGCAGGCCTTGGGTAGGAGGATTGCAAGAGCTCAGAAGGCGTGGAGGGAGAGGAGTGAAATGGCTTCAATCGGAAGTGAACATGTTTTCAATACCTTTGTTGTCACGGGTAGGTTGCTTCTTGAGGGGAACTCGGATCCTTTGCTCATTATGGACTAGATCCTTTTTCCAAGTTTGAGATGGAGCATGAAGACATTGTCGCGATTGATTCCAAGGGTGAAATGACTGGCAAAGTCATGGACTTTTGTAAGTCTTCCGCCAAGCGATGCAATTTCACCACTAGACTGACTGTGCGATAGTCCATCGGGAACGTCTTGAGATGTGCGACATGTCCAAGGCTTCTGAAATCTCTCCTAACGTCTTCCTGGGCCCGACTCCGGATCCCAGCTTTGATCCTTCGGATGACGATTTGAACTACGATCTTCTAATTGAAGCTTCCGACCTCGCCCAAGTACCCGAAACCAGCACCCTTAAGACGCTGGAAACGCTCCTTGAAGAACCAGACCATGGTGTTATCCAGCTGGAATTCCCATCCTCTGGAAGTATTATGCCACCCAATTGGTCCCACACTGAGGTCGACGGCCTGCTCGAGACGTGTCGATGGATCTACAACCTCGCGAACCCCTCCACTTCTTTCCCTTCCACTCCTAGCCCTACCTCACCGACCCCATTCCCCGCCTCCACCGAGGCCCTTAAGGACGCCGACGGCGACAGCATCATGCTGTCTGCCCCTGCGTCTATTCCTCTTCCCTCCGCCGAACCCTCTCCCACCCAAGGTCGCAAAATCCTCATTCATTGCTCCGACGGCTACACCGAATCCACCCTCCTTGGCCTCGCCTACTACATGTACTCGCACGGCGTGCCATCCCACACAGCCTGGCTACAGCTTCATCGTGACCGCGGCCGCAACTTCTTCGCCTACCCTTGCGACGTCGCGCTGCTGACCTCGATTCAACCCCGCATCCTGCAAGAGTCGCCGGCCTCGTCCGCCTCGTTGGGCCGAGTCGATAGTCTCCTCGGCAGTCCGGGCGGCTCGTTGAACGTCGATCGTCTGACCGAGGAGCCGGCGTGGCTGCAGCGCATGGATGGCAGCTTGCCGAGTCGGATCCTGCCGTACATGTATCTGGGGAACTTGGGACACGCGAACAATCCGCAGCTGCTCAAGGAGTTGGGCATCAGTCGGATCCTGAGCGTAGGTGAGCCGGTGAATTGGAGGGCGGAAGTGGAAGCGTTGGCGGATGGCGAGAAGACGGATGGAGGGTGGGGGAAAGAGGATTTGTTGTTTATTGATCGCGTGCAGGACAATGGAGTGGATCCATTGACGGAGGAGTTTGGGCGATGCTTGGAGTTCGTTGGTATGCTGCGACTTTCTCTACCCCACCTTTTCCCTCTCTTTAACAAGCTCGTCCTGCGGATGTCGTCGTGACTTAAGTGGATTTTGCTGACTGTGTCCACATAGAACAGGGAAAAAGGGATGGCACTGCAACGCTCGTCCATTGTCGCGTTGGTGTCTCTCGCTCTGCAACAATCTGCATCGCCGAAGTCATGAACGAGATAGGCCTGTCTTTCCCTCGAGCATATTGTTTTGTTCGAGCGCGCCGGCTTAACGTCATCATCCAGCCGCATTTGCGATTCTCGTAAGTGATCCCCAAATCCCTCGCGCGCCTCTCAATGCCATCGCGATCGGGAATTGGAGAGTTGTGCTGATGCATCAAATGACAGCTATGAGCTTCTCAAATGGGAAGAATACCAACATGTTCGTCGCGGCGAGCCGGTGCGGCGTGAGCTGGAGTGGGCGACGATTGCGCGCGAGATAGCGCTGATGAATAAGCCCTATTCGCGGCAGTGAACAGGGCGCTCAAGAATAGCTATGCCTTGCAAACCTACCCTGCTCTGGTTTGGAGCTTGGCGTGGCAGTCTGAGTGGCATCGTGGCTGATGTGTGAGAATATTGCGATGAATCTTTGACGAAGCTTCTGACGATGAATGACTTGAGATGATGGATGAGCCCTCCCTGGTACTCATGGGTATCGGGCTCGGATTGAGCCTGCCCGATGGTGTTCAATCGGGCGGACGGAATGACGGCGTTTGGGAAGATTCATGCGTGATCCAAGGCTCCTCTGGCCGTTCTTTCCAAGGATGTCATTTCATGTGTTTGATGTGTTGATGCGTGCATGAACCATTTCGGCGGGACCGGCTTGGGTTAATTTTTCTCGGAAGGGAGAAAAAGCAGATCTTCTTTGATTTTATGACACGTTATTCGGATTTCTGCATTCATGTCTTCATAGGTATCACTTGCTTTTAACCTTTTATTTTCGATACGTGTGTTCATTCAGGTAGCATTTTTCAATTCCGACTCGTTGATCAATAATGGCTTGCAATCAAATCAAATGCTTGAAATTAAGACAACTGCTAAGTGAAGACCCGTGGACTTCGCAAAGATTACTCTTACAGATGAGGATTCAAGGTCGAATTGTGTTGTAAAGGTAATCGCTAGTCACAGTTGGAGGGAATACGAGGGCTGAGACTTTCGGAAGGGCTAAGAGAGAAGGGGGCAATGGGGGGTCCTTTGTGGTTATTAGGAAATTGTATGGATCTTGCGGTCTTACGTGCGTTCTCAGAACGCCTGAACTGAACCACCGAATACGCCATTGCAATCCACAGGGAAGTGGCAGTGCACTGTGAGGGATTCGCTCTTACATTTGGAATTTTCTTTTCATGATGCGAGACGAAGACACGACGCGTAGAACCGCGCCACTGCTGGTGCCTCCATTAAGGGTAGTGATGGACAGGGACGAAGGCAACAAGGCAGCAATTTGCGGGGGATTTGAATAAGCTTCCTTTTGTTTGTGGCTGTGGCGCACGCTGAGGCTTTGCCTGGCTGGTTAGGTACCGAGTACTCCGTACGGAGTAATGCTGTACTCTCTCGGCTGATTCCGGGCCCCTCGAAGCGGTCGACGAGATGCCTTGCGCGTGAGTTCCAGCGTACGTGACGATTTCACCAAGTCATTAAGCTTGACTACTCTCGCTCCACTAAAAATCTCCGGGCACAAAGCAGGTTCGCTGGTCGCAGGTAGCGACACGTCTGAGATCTAGTGGAGCCGGGTGCATGCACGCTGACGACAAGATGGGTCCTCTATGAGGCATATCTTGCGAAATGAGCCCAGTCACCAATGGGTCTGCCAGCCTCATCGCATGGTGAAGACGGCGAAAGTCAGACGGCTGTGACCTGTATCGGTCTTCAGTCACCTAGTCTAGTGCACCGTTCGAAGCGACCGTACGGAGTACTTATTTGTATTGCTGCAACCGCCGCGGTCAGCTTCCTGGTTGCCAAGTGCCAAGTTCCGGGAACTCAGATTCCAACGGTGTTGTCTTGGCGCGCGTCTCCCCCAACTGCCATAGCCACTAATACCTTGGTACTCTGCACTCCTTACTGCCCAGTTTTACCTGTCACCTCGATCACTTTCTTTTGAGGCCCAGTCCAGGCATCGCTGGAATCGACGCAAATTTCCTCGGCCCTACACTCTCCCTCCGCTTCTTGTTGTTGCCTCTCGCCTGTGACCTCTCCGGCATAAAGAATAAAAACCATCCCGTTGGCTCATACACCTCGCGTTTGAGCTCCGAGGCCATCGACGACTTTCAAACATTTGTTTCCTCAATATTTTCTTCTGCTACCACACCTGTCCTTGCCATCGGCATCAGCTCCTGCTTCGGTTCCTCTCTCTCAAAACCTCATTCAAGAGTTGCACCAAGCTGCAGCATGCGTAAGCCTTCTCTTTTACTCGTTTTCAATGTTCGTTCTGTTCCACCGATACTGATCATGATCAAAATAGACGCTATCAAATATAAAGCTCGTGGTTTGGCGCGGAGACACGAGGGCGATACGATGAATCTAAATCCCTTCGCCCGAGTTTCCTCGCGTACCCATAGACCGGATGAAGAAGAAGGTTTGCGCCGCTCACACTCCGAAGGTCTCTTCCAATCCAGCCTAGAATCCGACAGGATTAGGGATAACCGGGTGGAGAGACATGACTTTGGTGGAGTACCCCATGCTGACACCGCTCCGCCTGCTTCAGCGACCTCCCAAACATCGCCCGTAGATTGGCCAGTGCCCCAACCCCAGGAAAGCGAGCCACCCGGTGCTAACGCCGCGCCTACGACATCTACGGCTGCGCCGGACGCTGAGACAGGCCCAAAGAAGCGGAAATTCTTCAGAATCGGTAAGGGCAATGATGAAGAAAGCCCAGAACATCGTGCGACGTCCGATCCGGAAAAGAGGGGACGTCCGCGGAAGAAGATCACCGTAATGAGTCAGATCCGTGCTACCGTTTTTGGCTCTTGGATTAATGTCCTGCTTTTGGTGGTTCCTGTTGGTTTCGCAGTCAATTACGCCCACATCAACGGTGTTGCCATCTTCGTCGTCAATTTTATCGCAATCATTCCCTTGGCCGGTATGCTGAGTTATGCGACCGAAGAGCTGGCTTTAAGGGTGGGCGAAACGCTTGGCGGTCTTTTAAACGCAACCTTTGGGTAAGTTGGCCAGTCATCATGAAGTTCTATAAATTAATGAAGGGTTCAGAAATGCCGTCGAACTCATTGTAGCCATCATCGCTTTGGTCCAAAATAAGATAGTCATTGTTCAGACATCTTTGATCGGGAGTATGCTGAGCAATCTGCTCCTAGTTATGGGCATGTGCTTCTTCTTTGGCGGACTGAATCGCACCGAACAATACTTCAACATTACTGTTGCACAGACGGCAGCTAGTTTACTTTCACTCGCTGTGGGCGCTCTCCTGGTCCCGACCGTTTTCGACCAAGCTTCGTTTGCGGGCACAAATCTCGACAGTAAGTCCAGACGACTCCTCGTGCCATGAGCATTTCACACTGATGCAAACGGTAGCAAACTCTCCGCGAGTTGCCGAAATTTCGCGTGGTACCTCTATCATCCTGCTGGTTGTATATGGTTGCTACCTTTTCTTTCAGCTGAAAACCCATGTTGCCATGTACAACGAACCATCCAAGAAGTCTCCCAAAAAGACCAGCAAAGTTGACGAAGGTGCTGTCATAGCCGCTGTGGCCAAAGTGGGCGGGAGCGCTGCAGCAAGTTCCGGAGGCCAACAACAACAGGGACGTATGGATCAGCGGCCTGACGACGACGAGCCTGAAGACCCTCAACTTACTTTGATTGGAGCAATCGTTACTCTATGTGCCTCCACGGTCCTCGTCGCTTTTTGTGCCGAATTCATGACATCCAGTATCGCCGACATCGCGGGGAGTGTATCCGAAGAATTTGTCGGTCTGATCCTGCTGCCGATCGTTGGAAATGCTGCCGAACACGCTACCGCTCTTACAGTTGCATGCAAGGACAAGATGGATCTTGCCATTGGTGTCGCTGTCGGCTCAAGCATGCAGATTGCACTCCTTGTCCTCCCTCTTAGCGTAGTGCTCGGCTGGATCATCGGGACCGACCCCGTCATGACTCTGGACTTTGATGGTTTCCAGATTGTGGTTCTTTTCGTCGCAATCCTCTTAGTCAACTACCTCATTCAAGACGGCAAGAGCCATTGGCTGGAAGGGGCACTTCTGATGGCGCTCTACTTGATTATCTCCGTGACTGCATGGTAAATACACCGATCTAACTTGTTCATGGTACAGAGCTGACGACCTGGTTTAGGTTTTATCCCATAGACCAGGATCTCGCAGGATAGTTCCAGTTTCTTATGTTTTGAATCCCTTTTCAGCGGACAACAGTGCACATGGCGTCCTTGGCGTTTCAAAGAAATTTCCAGCTGTCGAATTGCGATACCCATTCTCAGAATCCGTCTTCTATAGACCGGAGGCTTTTGGGACAAATGCTGCTTCGGGTGGTCATATTCCTCGGCGGTGCTGTCTGTGGCACCTTGGAGATAGTATCTTGGCTGCTTTCTCTGGCTCATCTTCTTTGTATCAATTTTTCACGCCCAGATTGTATATTATGACGAGTTTCTTTCGGTGCACCCGAGAATATCCGCCTCGGGTTGTGCTTGTGTATTAGTTCCATGTTACAATGGGCGAAAAAAAATGTGGAGGCAACAATGGAAGGGCGATCTTTGCGGTCGACATTCAGAAGGAACCCTAAACCTGAGTGCCTTGCTAATGAAAGCATAATCTAAATCCAGTTTCTGTTTTTCGTCGCCGGCCAGGTTGCAGGTGTTCTGCAATACCTCAACCACGGTTGTCGTTTCGATCGATCTACCTCACAACTGTAACGATACTCTTCCGCGTCCACACAGCTCTATTCGTCTTTGCGCCCAATTTTGTACGCTCAGAAGCACAAAGACAGTCGATGTGTTATCCACCCTAGCCGTACATATCAGCTCTCACGGAGCATGAGCCATTTCCCCTCTCTATAGAGGAGACGTTCATTAAGTGAGTTCCCTTATTGCCACTAGACTTCTTCAAAAGTACCTATCAGCAGTCGATGACAACGACAACGCCTTTCAGCACGTTATTGCTCAAGCGGCCTAGCCGATATAAGTGCTCAAGAGGCTTCCAGCAATCATGAGCTTTCGCTCCACGGAAACTCTAGTTTCCTGATGTGATACCGTTCTTTTGCATAACATACATGCACCTACGGAGTCCACTTTTATCCGGTCCCTGATCCACTGACAAGCACAGCTCTTTGGTGTCCTGAAACTCCCAGAATTCTCGACGAGCTTGAAGATCGTAAGGTAGCCAGCATCGGAGACAGGCAGATCTCAGCACCGCTCTACACATTCTTGGCCGGCGAGAGGTCTACACCGTTGCCTAACTCGCATCGAAATCGGTCACCAGGCATTTCGCATACGCTTTTACTCAGAATACATCTAGGCAAATCGGCTTTCCTTGCGCCCCTCTTTCCATCACTTCGAATCACTTCTCTAGTTCACGTGCCTTGACCACTTTCTCCACAGCTTCCACAGAACTGACGCCTTCGACAATCGTACCTTGGTTCTTTTCTCATCGCCCACCCCCAAAGCCTCTACCATCTATCAACACTAGGTTTGGCTCTCTACCTCTGAGGCGCTCCCGATATCTGCAGTTCTCCATCTATTCTGACTCCACTTTACACATTCTCACTTACCTTCGTCGTGTCAGACGTTCTACATATTACTCAACACTTCACCCTCTTCTCCACCCTTTATACACTTCTACTCTCCACATATCCTTTCTCATTATAACTGCCTCCACTTGTCGTATCTTCTCTCTCGTTGCACGTTCTACTCTTTCCCACGTCTTCTTTCGGTCCTCATTTCACCACCTGTACCTTGCACATCCAAGGTCTTCTACTCCTTCGGATCAAATCTAGCCTTACACCCAACCGTATATACATCATTGGCTCACAAAGCTTTCACCCGTGGCCCAATCACCCACTATTTCTCGACCACTGCCTTTTACCATTTGTGTTACAGCTGCGCAGATTGAGGACATTCCAATCTAAAGTCTGCGGGCTCTTCTTTAAATTGCCATTTGCATACCAGGAAGGTTGGCCTTCCTTCATTTGCCATTCCTCTTTTTAATATCTCTCGTGGTCATATACTCCTCACTTGCCTACTTACGATCAGGAGCGTCTTTATAGATTGCGCACGTGGACAACCCGTGTGTATCTCAATCTCCACAACTTTTCAGATACCCCGCTTGGGCATTCACCTTTCGCAAGCATCTCTCGAGAAAAGATCTCACTAACACACTGCCTGGCCTGATATCGCGCGTCTGCCTTACTTCACTCCCTCAAAGACTCCTTTCCAGCTGGAATTTGCAGTGTTCCTCCTCTCAATCCAACCTCTCTTCCAACCTCGAACTCGATTTAATTCGATCCATCCGTCATCATGTCGCGAGCAAACTCTGGCACTCCTCAGCCAGGGGACGGCCCTCGATCGACGCCTTTTGCACATGAAGAAGCTCATAATTCATCGAACATGATCGATAAAGACCCTGAACAAGGCAATACTCCTCAAGAAGACCACGCCATGGATTCCTCAGTTGATGCCGGACAGCATTTGGAACCAGTGGCGAGTCGCGCAGCACGACCGATGGAGCAACCGAATGACCCTCAAATAGAAGATCAAACAATGGATTTTGCCATCGATGATAGAAATGATGATGGACCGTCATCGCGTCAGTCACTAGCGCCAGCTTACAAATCGGCGTCTCAAGAAGAGGAGACTCATGCAATGGAACCTAATTCGCTCGTGTCTGCCGAAGACCAAGTCGCCGATGCAGCTGATGATATACTCTTTGAAGACACTGGGCTTTTTGATGATCAGCCACAGGACACCGCAGTCGAGAATGAGTCCGGGCAGGAGATGGATATGGACGCCCCTGACATTGGAGCAGATCACGAAGAGGTTAAACTCAAGTCTGAGTCACAAAGCTCTCGCCCATCAAAGGCGCACTCACGGTCGCCAAAGCGGTCATTCGAAGTTCCGCCGGATGCTCGTGTCATCGATGTTGATATGATTGAAAGCGCACCTGCATCTGTCTCGCTCTTTGGAGAGGGCCGATATATCTCCCCGATTATCAAGTCAGAACGCAGTGACTCCGCACTCGAGGATTTTCATGTGTCAAAGGCTTCGCCTGGTAGAGTTTCGATTACACAGGCCAGCGCACCGCCAGCCATGGAGCCTGAAATAACCATAAAAGAGGAACCAGTTGATTTCTCTGGGTTCTCGCGCTTGAAAGAGATGGGTCAATCCGGTGCTAATCCCATAGAAATTCCCGATGGCGATGAGGACATACTTGATGCGAATTTCATTCGGGTTCAGCCTCCGCCTAAACAAGCTCCTGTCCTGAATACCGTTGAGGATGCACCACATCGCACAAACAATCCTCCAGGATCAACCGCTACAGCGTCTCTCAACTTAGGCAAATCCATTCTGAAAAAAAAGGCAGACGCGCACGCGGGTGACTCATCCAAGTCCCGTGCGCAACGCCCTGAGCAGGAGAAGTTGTTAGCCGCTCAGAGAGCTATGGCGGAGAAGATTCGCGGAGGGCATGTCAACCTTTCCGCAAAACATCTTGCGGCCCGTAGTGCTCTCCCTGCTGGGCCTTCAAGCCAGAGCTCTCATCCTCCCCATGCCAAAAAGAAAGAGGATGCCGATTGGAGCATGTTAGATGAAACCGATGATGACGAGTTTATGAGAAACTTTGAGACTCATGCGCGTGACTTCAATAGAAGGAAAGCTGCCGGGAAAGTTGATTTACTAGAAGAGGTTGATTTTATGAAGCAACAGAGTGCATATGAAGCTAAGAAGAATCGGCTTCAGCTGGAGAATGCGAGGCATACTGGTGCAAAGCAACGTCAGGGATCTGAGACCAGCGAAAGTCTTTTTGTTCGCGGAGATCAAGAGCAAGGTCCTTCAGCACCGGTCTCTACTTTGAAGCGTATGTGTGATCAGCTTAGCGACGGTGATCTTGAGGACGATAGTGACCAGGAAGACAACGAAGACGAATCCGCAGGTCCAAGCACCCAGAAGCGTCGCTCCACAAAAGAAGATAGGAAACGAGCTCCTCGCAAGGGTCCTTCTAAGAAGGATGAACGTATGAGTATGAATGCGGGCATCGACGATAAATTGGCCAAAGAAGAGAAGAAGAGGAAGCGTCAGAAAACCAAGGATTCAGCCAGCCAATCAGGCCACAGCTCGAAGGGACGCAAGGGCAAAAGCGGCAGACCAAAGGGGAGCCGGAACGGTGGTTCTGCAACTTCTGCTAAACCAAAGCAAGCCAGAAAGAGCGGCCCGACTGTTCCGAATGGAGCCAAACAAAGAATCCAATTAATGAAAGACTTTGCGAGCTTCAGCAACTCTAATGTTTATATTGATGCCAACGAAAATTTGTCCAAAGGTGGTTTACCTGAGCTGACGCAGCGCAATAAAACCGATGCTCTGAAGGCTTTAATCGCTAGTGTGCCAGAAGAGGATAGACGCTCTGCCAACCTTGACAAGAGACAAATCTTGGAAGCCAGTAAGATGCTGGGGCATAGCAGGGGTCTATGCCGAACTGACGGGAGAGGAGGCTGGAAACTCAGAGGTTTTCAGGGATCACTGAAGCATCACCAAGTTCTTGGGGCTGCATTCATGGTCGAGCGAGAGACGCAAACCGTAGGCGAGCCCTATGGGGGCCTCTGTGCGGACGAAATGGGGTTCGGAAAGACAATTATGATGATTGCTAATATGATCGTAAACAAAGCACCTGCAGAGGCCCCCAATAAAACCACGCTGATTATTGCCACCCCGGGCCTAATTCAACAATGGATGAATGAGGTTACCAAGTTCAGTTCCCGTCAGGCCCTCCCGATTGTGGTTTGCTGCTCCCGTCAGAGTCAGCTTTACGGACCTGGCACGGATACACTGCTGGGGCACGCTGACGTGATCCTAACAACCTATCAAATGATTTTGAAGTCGTACCCCAAGTACGAGCCACCTCCAGAACTTGTCAATCCCGAAGAAAAGAAAGAATGGTGGGCGAAGCACTACGAAGCAACTCGTGGATTCTTTCACCGTACCAAGTTCTACCGAATTGTTGTCGACGAGGCTCAGTTTATCAAAAATTATCAGGCCCGTACATCGATTGCGTGTCGTGGGTTGATGGGGAAATACAGATGGGCTATGTCAGGAACGCCCATCCACAACAGCATCGAAGAGCTTTATCCATACTTCAAATTCCTCCACGTTAAGCATACCGGTTCGCTGGAGACGTTCAAGGAAAACTTCTGCTCCAAAGGTTCAGAGATTAGCAATTCTCGTCTGCACAGCTTCTTGCGTATGTTTATGATGCGTCGGACTCACAAGGATACTCTCTTCAACGCACCTATCATAAAGCTACCCAAAAACCATCAAACCACGATTGAGATAGAATTCAATGCCGTAGAGCGCAAAATTTACGATATCGTGAAACATCGATTCATGAAGCGGATTGAGTATTGGTATCGATCTGGGGGGCAAACAAACCTTCAGAAAAATTACAATAACATTCTTGTGATGCTGATGCGACTCAGGCAGCTTACGACGCATATTTTCCTAGCTCAGACAACAATCGAGGAACTATTTGAACTTGAAGATATCGAGGAGCTGTGGGCCGTTACAGAGAAGGAGACGAGACCTGACAATCCGGATAAGGCGCTTCTCAACCGAATGAGTCAATTGATCAGCGCGGCAAGAACAAAAGCACGGCAGGCCTCAGCAGAGCAGGCTGGAGAAGGGAGGGCTCAAGGCACTGGAAAGGGAAAGCAGAAAGAGCCTGCGAGAACTGAAACTGAGATGTCCATTGACGATTTAGATGAAGTGGCTGGGGGTCCCTCCGGCAGCAAAATGGACCAGCAGGCCGTGGAGCGAACTGCCGAGGAAGTCAGAAGCACTCCTGGCCAGTTGGTCTTCAAATTTCGAAAATTTCTCCGCGCAATGAAACAGAGCAGTAACTGGCAAGAAATTGCCAACAGGAGCGTTTGCCACCGTTGCGAGGAAAGACCTGACAACCCCCATGTCACTGATTGCTTCCACATCTACTGCCATGAATGCCTTCAGGCGACTATGAACGAGGCTGCAGAAATGGGCGAGGACTCAGCGACCTGTCTCGCTTGTGGTGCGGTCTTCAAGGAGACGAAACCATGTCCAGGCTTGAATGCACTCGGCTATTCAGGCAATGATCAGGACGAGGGTGAACATACAAATGCCGCTACGAAGACTGGACGCCGCTCTAGTCGCAGCTCTTCCTTGGACGCAGAAAAGACAGAGGATGATAGCATGAGCTGGATCATGAAAGAGGGCGAGATTCTTCCTTCGTCCAAGCTCTCCATGGTTGCTTTGACAGTCGAGGATTGGCTGACTGACGATCCGACGAAAAAGATCATCATCTTCACTCAATGGAGGCTTATGTATGGATGCCCGCCCTCAAAACTCCACGAACCTCAAGCTGACATCTAGTAGGATCAAGATTCTTGAGAAACTATGCAACCAGCGTCATTGGGGCCATAGATCGGTTTGACTTCTCCCTTTTGATGTTACAATGGAACTGTCACTAAACAGATCTAGTATCACGGCGGAATGTCCGTTGAAGGTCGTGACAAGGCACTTGCGGAATTTGGGTCGAATCCGGACAAGAAAATCTTGATTTCGTCTTTGAAATGTGGTGGCCTGTAAGTCGCCAGAATCGCGCTCGGGGGTCCCCCATATTACTGACTCGGAAATTTTGCAGTGGCTTGAATCTTACCATGGCTTCGAGGGTCATCAACCTTGATCTCTGGTGGAACTTTGCTATTGAGCAACAAGGTACGGCCCAATCAAATCGCTCAGTGTTCTTCTACTAATCGCATTCTAGCCTTCTGCCGCATCTTCCGCATTGGCCAAGTCAATGAGACCGACATCTCCCGCTTTGTCGTAAAGGATAGCGTCGATACGAAGCTTACGGCAATGCAAGTTACCAAATCTGAGATCGTGTCAACGGCGATGGGCGACCAGGGTCGTCCAGGGAAACTGTCAGTGAGGGAGCTGGTCCGTCTATTCGGGACGATGACTGGAGAGGATGAGGAGCGGGAGTTCATTTTGGTGGATGACGAGAATGATTATGATGAGGGTGCGCCGCCTTTGCAAGCATCTGAGGAGGAAGAGGCGCGAGAGGCGAGGTCTTCTCGTAGGCGATAATTTGCTTGATCTGCTTGGGATGGGTGGTTCTGGGGGACTGGGTGAGGGGGGTGCCCGAGGCGAATTTTGCTTGATTTGCTTGAAAAGGGATTTTTCAGTGACCTGGATGGCAATGCTGGGGGATCCGTCTTTGCTCAAATTGCTTATGCTCGGTGTTACTGGAGGAAATGGGCTGGGGGGGGTGCCCTGGCCTATTTTGCTTGACCGGCTTGGACATGAATTTCAAATCGACGAGAACTGCTTAATCTAAACACAAGATGCCCACAAGTGTAGCTCCGATTGCTTTCTTTTTCTCGCAGTAGAAACTGGGGCACTCCCAGCATGATTGGGCTGCAGTTGACGAAAGGCGAAAGCCTTATCATGCCTATCACATTACGCATGCCATACGCAACCGCTTAAAGCACGCCTCTCGGAGAATAGAGATACAGAGAGCGAGAAGTCGCGGAGACTGTTCACAGCATTCTGTACAACATTTATTCCACTGGTAACGAGACCGGGATCGCGCGATCCTTCAGCTGGCGAAGTTGCCCCTCAACTGTATCTCCGCGGGGCTCTGAGTCTCGTCCACCATTGATGGAAGGAGACGCGGCGCCCGTTGCACGCGACGAGACGCCCATCCAAACTTTCGCAGATCCCGAGACGGAGCAGAAGGGATTAAAGGCTAAAGCCAAGAGTCGTCGCAAGGATCATAGCGACGACGTGAACAAGCGCAGATGCGTGAGCACGGCCTGTAAGCATCCCCTTCCAGGAAATATCTCAATTTGAGATCCTCGCACAGCGCTCACCTGCAGTTCCGATAGGCATAGCGTGCAGACGCCGAAAGAGCAAGTGAGTGAAACCTATTCCTGACCTTTGGCCCGAGTCGGCCACCAGCAGTCGATCCCGATCCTCCTCTAGATATCGTTACGTACAGCGGTCCCAAGTAATGCATCATGGGACACACATGGCTAATGGGGCCAATCGTGAGCGATTAGGTGCGACGGTAACACGCCAGCTTGTGCTGCTTGTGCATCGGTTTATGGCACAGAATGCGTCTACGACCCCAACTCGGATCATCGCCGGAAGGGCGTGTACAAGAAAGATATTGACAATCTAAAGACAAGGAATTCGACCCTGCAGACTCTCATCCAAGCTATCCTCAATTACCCGGAGGAAGAGGCCCTTGCGCTCGTCAAACAGATACGCGCCTGCGAAAGTCTGGATGACGTCGCCGAATCGATTCTATCGCAGCACAATGGAAAATTGGAAGGAGAAGACGAAGATGGGCCCGAGCCGTCTGACCCACAGACAGGTGGTATGCCCACCTTCGAGACGCGCTTGTCGGGTAAGATGGGAGAGATGAGACTGGACGACGGCTCGGTCAGATATCTTGGGGGCACCTCGAATCTAATACATTTGGGCAAGATGGACGGGGATGAGCGACTGAAAACCTCCTCAAGCATGGAAGAATACGAGCAGCAAGACAATCCCTATGTATCCTGGACGGCCGTGACGAATGACCCGGATCTCGTTCAACATCTCATCAACATGTACTTTACTTGGCACTATACCTACTTCTGCTGCCTGTCCAGAACCCCATTTTATCGCGAATTTCTCCTCGGCCAACCTCCCCCAGATACTCGAAGAAAGGTAGAATACTGTACGCCTCTCCTAGTCAATGCGATGCTTGCGCTAGGATGCCATTTCACATCTCATCCTGGCGCTCGAGAGGATCCTGAAGACTCTGCCACCGCGGGAGACCACTTTTTCAAGGAGGCTAAGCGTCTCATCTTGGAAAATGATGAGCATGAGAAGCCGAAGTTGACGACAGTACAGGCTTTAGCCCTCATGTCCGTCAGGGAAGCCGGTTGTGGTAGAGAAGCCAAAGGCTGGGTGTACAGTGGCATGAGTTTTCGGATGGCTTGTGACTTGGGTCTCAATCTGAACTCAGGAGCTCTACCATCAGCACAGGGAACGAATCCAGATGCCGAGGAAGAGGATGCAAGACGGGTCACGTTCTGGGGCTGCTTCCTATTTGATAAGTTGGTGTACTTGCTCGTGCTCATGGCTCTCCATGCTAATTCGTTCAAGGTGCTGGTCAAACTACTTGGGCCGAATACCGCAGCTGCCAAGCAGCATCATTACTGTGCCCAAGTACGAAGTTTTCCCTGGCGAAGACGCCGAGCAATGGGCTCCCTATACCGACTCAGGCTTTACCCAAGCTCATGCGCAACCAGCACGAACTCGAGCCGTCGCTTTGCAGATATCTGCCCTGTGCGAGATCAGCAATGACTTGATGAACTTCTTCTATAACCCGCAAGATATGGAAAAATCGAAAGGTAAGCAGGCCGAACTAAAGAAGCTCAGCGAGATCCACACCAGGCTCGAGGCATGGCGGAAGGATTTGCCGAAGGAGATGGAGCCAAAGGAAGGCACGCTCTCCAACGTTCTTGTCATGCAGTGAGTCAGGCTTTCGAGGTTGGAATTATGACACTGACCAGTGCCCAGCATGTTTTTCCACTTACTCTTTATCCATACGTTCCGTCCCTTCCTCAAATACAATCCGGCAACTTCACCTCTTCCCGCTACTGTCTCTCCGAGAAAATTGTGCACACAAGCAGCTTCTATGATATCAAAATTGCTCCGTCTTTATAAACGCTCACATGGACTCCGACAAATATGCAATATCGCGGTCTATATTGCTCACTCGGCCTGCACAATCCATTTGCTTAATCTCCCGGACAAGAACGCGAGGCGAGACATTATGCACGGATTCAAGCATCTGGAGGAGATTGCTGAGAGCTGGCTCTGTGCTCGCCGAACTCTTGCCATCCTCAGTCTACTTTCGAAGAAGTGGAATGTGGAGCTACCTGAAGAAGCTCAGATAGTGATGCAGCGCACCGACGAGAAGTTTGGTCGGTACATTGGAGGTGACACATCTCCGAGAGCAGCAGCGCAGCCTCAGAAGAGCTTGGATGAGGTTACTACACAGCAGGCAGGATTGCAAGACCAGCCTGCTCCAGCAACCGCCGATGGAAATTCATATTCTTACCCCAACGGATCCTCGAATCCTGAAAATACTCGGCGCACTAACAGTGGCGTATCGCTTCCACCGCATTCCGCACAGGATATGCAGCATCCGCCGAGGCAGGCTAATGCTGAACCCACGGCGTCGACTTCTCCTAAAGAACCCCGTGGCTCTGCCGATAGCATCTCGGGCCTCACTACCAACATGGCCTCGCCGACGGACATGTTTGGTGGCATCGAGCAACTGATTCGCGAAGGCCATGACTGGACGCTTCGAGACCAACAAAACCTAGCATTGGGCTTCGACAATTGGGGCTCACCTGACTGGGTTGACCTTGGATGGATGGGTGCCGGAACGGATGCAGGTGCACTTATGCCCGGAGTAGCGAGTGGCGGGGCGTATGACTTGGGAGCCACAGGAACAAGCGCTGGAATGCCTGCTGCGGGAACCAACGGCGGTAATGGAATGACGATGATGAACGATATGACTGGTATGAATGGTATGAACGGAATGAATGCTTTCAATGGGTCCAATGGATTCCGTACAAATGGGTTTGTTGATAATGAGATGGACTGGTATAACTGATGGTTTCTGGATTCTCTCAACGACCTGACCTTCTTTTCTTGTCTATTCCTTACCAAAAATTGCGTGAAAGGTTACTTTCTGCAACGACGTTGTCAGGCGGGAGATTGATGGATGTACAAATGTGGCCTTAGTCCTTGATTAGGTATGCTTCGGACCTCACTTTTGAGTATCCTGCCGATCAGATTGTCCATGTAGATTAAAATCTTCTTCCTACAGGAGCTCGAAATTCTAAGAATCCAAAAGTTTGACGAACAAATACCTTAATGCTTCGTGGGGCTTTGGGGGCCAAAATCGTGAGGCTGATTAAAAGGATTGAGGCCCTAGCCTGCCGGGCTGCGCGTCTCCTCTTCTCACGAACCACAACGCCAGCACTGATTTCGTCCAGGGCGGCCTAGCGCATTCAACAATGTGTTCAAGCCTCCAAGGACATACCATAGCATTGGTCAATATTGTTGACTCCACACTCCTTCCGTCGTGCTTGCATTCGCAGACTTTGTGGGGAGATGTGCAGCCAGAGTTGATGAGCTCTGATCGGATTAGCCACACGTTTCATCCTAGAGCGCTAGGAACAAGAGAAATGATCCGCGCGGGAGATGAGCGGCCAGGAATCTCTCGGGTAAGCCTCCTGACCCGGAAGGCTGTTTCAAAACCACTTGGACAGTGGTCTGGGAAGCTTTTGTCGGCCTAAATCTGAGGGTGCGACGTCTATCGGAGCCGAGGCAGCATCATCGGCTCCTGGTTCATCTACAAGCGCGGGCTTATCTACTTCTAGAGAAGGACGTTTCCCCTTTCATTATCTAGATGCTTTCGAAATGAGCTAGGATCATAGCTATTTGTAGGTATGATGAGATCTCGTAAGCTAATCGAGTCAATTTACATCTCCCTAGTCTATCTTATGGGTTCGTTCATTCCACCACACCATGTACGCTTGTATCTTGTTCTGAACTTCTTTTCTCCTTTGACTGTTTTTCGTGGTGTTGTACCACCTTCCATTCCTTACTCTGTCTACGCAGACTAGCCGTTCGTTTTAGTGATCACCATGTTCGCTTTCGCTCCTTCAGCCATCAACGCGCTTCTCTTTATCAGCAGTGCTGCCGCGGCTGCTCTCCCTTCAGCAGAGAATTCTGTCGAAAAAAGATCTTCTTACCCCTGGAAATGGGTAGTTGCTTACGGCGATGAATTGAGCGACAATGGATCCGGAAGTTATCTCGCCGATATTACAGGCAGTCCCAGAGACGTTTACGGGTTCAAGACATGGACCAACGGGCCTGTGGCGGTCACGTACCTCGCCCAGATGCTGGGGACCCCAATGGGCTGGGACTATGCAATTGGTGGTGATAATGGCGGCTCCGGCATTGGTGCAACAATCCGTTCCAGTTACACGCCTATGCCTCCACACATTTTCTCGGTGCAGGATCAAGTCCAATGGTACATCAACAATGGCTCGTCCGATATCAGCAAAACCATGCAATTCATCTGGGTTGGTCAAAATGATTTAAGTAAGCTTCCACTGCCTCGAGCTTTTGGATACCTACTGACGAACAGGCGCGCACACTGACGCCTTCTGGGTCGGTGACCAAAAGAACGCCGACTTTGTTGGTAATATCTCTACCATGATTGGCACTGAAGTGGAAAAGCTGATTAAAGGCGGTGCCCCCGCTGTCTTCGTGGCCAACATCTATCCCAAGCACAAAGCTCCTGTCACCCCGCAATACCTCTGCACTCCCCCAGAGAACCCCAATCAAGAATGCATCAACAACTGGGGTCAGATCATCCAAGACGCCAACACTGCTATCAAGAATGCACTCAATACCGTCGATCTAACCGCAGACCAAAAGAAGAAGATTATCTATTACGACGTTTTCAGCTTCATGTCTAACCTCATGGAACCTTCGACCGCCTCTGCCAATGGTATCACAGCGCCGATGAACGAATATTGCGATGGAAATAAGGATAGCTCGTTGGATCAATGGAATGATTGCATGGAGAAGGGGCATGCCAATAACTACTACTGGATGTCGTTTACCAACCCGACGACACATGTACACAAGCTGATTGCGGCGGATATGAAGAAGGCGATTGACGCTCACTATGCGAGCTAGTATTTCGAAAGGGTCGAGGGCTACACCTTGAGTCGATCGCGCATTTTTCGGTGCCGCGCTCAATAATTCAGGTTCGCTCGACCGCGTCTTCTTGGTACGGCTGATACAATTTTGGCATCTTCGCATGGCTTGGAGGACACGGTACTGTCCAGGGCGACACATGCCCAAAACCAAGCTTTTCAATTCAATGTAGATCATTACCTTCAAATACGATTCTTTGGAGGCAGTCACGCGCCTCGCACACAGAACTCAGTCCGGCATCAATGTATTCCCTTACCCAAAATAGTATCATGCTAACCGTGCAGCAGAGTGTTTTTGGACGAGTTTGTCTTGTCGTCAGGGAATACGACACTCCCCCAATTTCCCGTTTGCTAGGCGCTGTAGGAGGAAGGCGAATTATTGTACAAGGTAAAATCTTACGCAAAGGCTCGGAGACCTTGCTGTCAAAATTTCTGGATTCCATTTAAGAAAGTATTTCTTAGGTGCATAGAGGGTCTCCCAAATTGGAAGTATTCGAGGTAATTAGCCAATCATCCGCAACCACTTCAGGTGCCTAATACCAGGTTCTGGCCTTCGAGAAAGTCCGCCTAATTTTCCGTCTTGCTTAAAAAGGCGCCGTGCATTTCGTCCACGATTCCGCGACTTTGGACGCTGGAGCTCATTCGCGGGGAAGCTGAAGTTTCTATGCCTCCGCTTCCGAGAATATGGCACTGCGTGCGGAGAATAGGCAGGCCGGTATGTACGGTGTCGGGACCTTCTTACCTGAATTAAGTATTGGATTTCTCTCCGTCCTTTCGTAGTCTCCACACCTCGTTCTTGCTTCACCGACAGTGTGAACCACCCCATGGCGTTTTGTCTGGTTCTGATCATTGAGCTTTACTCTATCACCATTGCCCTTGCACAAGGGCCTGCTCCAGCTCAAGTACAAAACGTCACGTTCAACGATACTTATGCATTCTTGAATCCTTCACAAGTTCGCCTGCTCGCCCAAGCAGCAAACCTTTCTGCGGAGCGGGTTGACGCTGTTGAAGTAGCCGTGAACTTTGAACGGCCGAACTGGGCTAGACCATCTACCCAGCTTAATCCTTTCTACAAAGTACCTTGAACGCATCCGGCGCTGAGGCTGGTTCTATCTTCAAGGTACAACAGTATGTCAATACGACATTCTACACACTGGCTCCGAACTTGGCGCTTTCTCGGTTTCAATTCACGACTGAGAATCTAAATGGAACCATAATTCCAGCATCGGCGTACGTCCTATGGCCATGGACGCCGCGCGAGTTTCCCCAAGTCAAAGGCTTCCCAGTCGTCGGATGAGCTCACGGTACCAGTGGGCAGTCCAGTGAGTGCGCTCCAAGCCACATCCGCAACCTCTGGTATCAATACAGCGCGCCCTTTACCCTCGCCTTGCAGGGCTATGTTGTCGTAGCGCCCGAGTACGCCGGCTTGGGCGTCAGCATTGATGAAAACGGTCAGACCATCCCGCATCAGTACTTCGCAGCTCCGGCCGGTGGCTTCGATCTCATCTACGCGGTCAAAGCTGCGCAGAAAGTATGGTCGTAGCTCAGCACGGAGTTTGTCCTCATGGGCCACTCTCAAGGGGGCGGTATCGCGTGTGGGGCCGCGCAGAACCTTGCGAGAGAGCCTATGGATGGATACCTGGGCACAATTGCGGGCTCACCAGCGAACCGTTTGAGATCCATGCTTGCTGTCCAGCCGTCATCCCTAGCAGGTTCGTTTATCGCGAGTATCGCGACTGGGGTTGCATCCATCTTTCCTTCGTTCAACCTGAGGGACTGGCTTACTCCTGTCGGCGTCACAGCTGTCAGCCTTCTGCAAACGCTGCAGGGCTGCCAATCGGTCACGCTTGAATTGTTAAGAGATCGCGGCGCTGAGCTCGTGCGGGCGGATTGGCAGAACAGCAGCTCTTATTTTGACGCATTTGACAAAGCGACTGCGATCGGAGGAAGTACTCCTTTTGCAGGCCCCATGCTTGTCCTGCAGGGTCTAGCTGATGATACAGTACCACCTGCCAGTGTGATTGCGACGGTGAATGAGAACTGTGAAGCGCAGCCGGAGAGTCCATTGCAAGTTGCATATCTCGAGGGGGCTACACACGTGCCGGCTCTGTATGCGAGCCAACAGATTTGGCTGAGTTGGATCCAGGAGAGATTCATGGGAATAGAAGTTGGGGCAGATTGCCAGAGGGAGACATACAGTCCGGCACTTGACATCACCGCGTACCAGGCACAGCCGGCTTACTTTTTGGAGTGGCCACTGTATGGCTACACCACCGCCGATATTTGAGAAGATTTACGGTTAGTCGTTCTTCGGGTGGAGAACGTCCGTACGACAATTACAGCTCTTTGCTCCAAAAATCAAAAATCAGCGGCAAGCATGTTCGCATCAATGTCGAATATGGCCAAATGTCTGATGTACCAAATGTCGGAGGAATCTTATGCGTGCGATGTCTTCCGAACAGCTTCGCAATGCATGCCTCGAACAGAGACTCTGGATGTTTTCCTTCTATAACTGATCATTGAGGATCCGACCTTCTGCAAGGAATTCTTCGAGGCCGACGTCGCTTGTCAAACACGGCTTGAGATTATCAGCATATATTCAACGCAAGAGACTTGTATTCGATGTTAATACTAATTGCGTTACAGACCTTTACTAACACCTTCCATAAGTGTCGGCTCTGATCATTTATTTTAGAATCAATTGTGTAGAGCTTTTGTGGGGTGGGCATTGATTGAGTATATTGTTGATCCCTTTGTGTTGCAATTAGCCGTTTTCAGACAACAGGGCAGTGAAATCACAAAAGTTTGCCTACAGAAGCTTACTCACAATAGAAGAACGCGTGAATATATCGAAAGCGACCGCAATCCATACGTATGAGGATGTTCCACTCTTAGTTCAACCCAAACATTCTCCCCTTCTCTCCAACTCTCATCGCCGTAATAGTCTAAGAATCTTCTCCCTTTTACTTTCTCAGTGCTGGCATTGTCAGAATCGCAAGTGCTGTTTCTTGTAGGAGACCATTAAAGATCCTTTTGAGCAAAGCCTCGGCAGCTATGGCCCCCAAAAAGCCAAATTCTAAAAAGATAGCAGCTACGGCCAAGGTAACCACCAAGAGACACATCTCCAAAGCACATCACACTAGGACAAGCAAAGCGGCCCTCATTAACTTCACGAGCGACCCTGAAATGACTCTAAAACGTAAGAGGGCCCTCATGAGGATTATGAAGCCAAAACAGCCAAACGACCTAGCTCTTCACGCAATCGCATCCGTTACAGAAGCTGAGCAGCCTGGATTTAACCCGACGGATTCGCTGTATTCCCTCGTCTCCTTGAAGGGATTGGAAGATGCGGAACAGAGCCCAACGCGTATCCCGGAACCTTCAATTGCACGCAGCCAAAACCCTTTCCTCTCAATCATGCCAATAGGCAAAGGCACCAAGCGATGCGATCAACATCGAAGATCCAGGTTTGGTCGGGTTTGTCCCGCCCCATCGGACAATCCCAACCGTTCTGGATCTTTTCGTGCTCCTCAACTCCATTGCCAGGAAGGACTTGCGTGGATGGTGTTGAAGTAGCAACTGAAACGAAATGTGTTGTTATAGAAAAATCCATGCGGATCACGTGGAAGCAACAGCCTTGATTACGTGGGTGATGAACGGGGGAATCATGCAATGTATTCTGCACCATCAAGAGCTCTCCCCGCCTGTTGCCGCTATTACCATCTTCTGTCTGTTAAGGACATCTACAAATAGCTCAATATTACTCGGTTGGCCTGTTCCAAATACATAGACTGCTCCTGATCCACGAGGTCTGCCAGGTTGGACTTCAGGGAGGATGACACGGCCATTTTCGAGATGTTTTATTGCAATGTATGACCCTGAATGGACTTGAGAGGCGGGGAAACTCTCCGTTTGATTGCCAATCTGCTGATTCGAGGTCCACAGGAGACCCGGGCTCGTCTAATCCTTGTTCTCTTGGGAGCCATAGTCGATGCGGAAGGGGGACCCGAGGGATTTGGAGAGATAAGGCTGTTATCCATTGAATTCAGCCACTTGATCCTGTATCTGATACAGTGCGTTTTCTAGATACTCCACATCTCTCAATTTCGCCTTCAGATCCCTTAGTAGGGCAAATCCGCCGCGGAGGTGAATATGCATTCGAGTTACAAATCCCTGAAAGCCCTCAAAATGCACAAAGAGGATACTCGCTAACACCGCAAGCTCAGCGCTCACGGCATCAGATCTCCTAACTCGAGCATTCAAGCTCCTGATTGCCCGATTGTACTGCACGATCGCATATTCGTCCACCGTTGACGTGTGCTCAGGCCTCGGCCATTCATGGAACGGCCAGTAGTTATTTCTACTCAGCACGCCGACAGCGATCCCGGCATGATAGATGCACCTCTCCGCGTGTGCGATTTGGATAAGTAATCGCTCCCAGACCGGAGAGCAAAAGTACAGCGCAAAGTCCCGAGTGCACACCCGCAGGAAATAGACAAAGTGTGCGGCTTCAAAGCTAGTCAACATGGAGAGGTGCTCCGACGGACTGGACGGCAATTGGGCCAACTCCAGTCTGCACGATTGCATATTGGATCCAGAACTTGTTGGTAGATGGTTGCAACGCAATTCCTCGGAGAACTCGCAGTGCCATCCGTTGCTCTTGCAGGGTGTGCAGATGGGTTTGACTTCGTCACATTTCTTGTGCCGTATTCTAATAGCATTAACATTGCTCTTATTGGTGTACGTCCTTCGTGAGACATACTTACTTGCAAGTGCGGCATCCGGTTTTGACTTTCCTCTGACCTGTTGCGCCTGGTCGGGTTTTCTTCATGATGACTGACTACATGAAGAGAGTGAGGAGAGGGGCCCAGGCAGGCGGCACAGCCGGAGTCCGAAGCATTGTATCAGGCGTCTTCTTGTTCCAATAAATGGCGCCACAGCGTAGTTGATATCGACTAATGCACCAACTTACGCTACGATATCGAGACCGAGACGAAGGTGTGGTCAGATCCTTGACATCCATCAGATCCTTGACTGGGTGTGTAAGCTGGCGGGGGAAATGCACGCTGATTGGGTCGAGCGTAACTTGGTGCTCCGTGCCTTAGATAGTTGGAGCCAATTACTAAACTAGGCACGCAACTGCAGCTTAGGAATCTCAGTGATTATTGCGATTCATTTGGAGAATTTGGATTGGTTCCAGCGTAAATGGAGTCCACATGGCGACTCAAAATTTGACATCATGGCGGAAGGTACGGTGCGTGCATCAGTCATGCATATATGAAATGATTCGAAGTTTTTAATTTGTAGAGGCATATAAATATGTCTGGTGCAACAACGGAATTATCCTAAGCACTCACTAGAATTCGGAAGTCCATCACATTTCGCAGTTGTCATCAAAACCGCTTTCTTCTTGACTTCAAGTATGTCCACATACTCCACTCAACCTTCCAACTCCATGCCGGACGAGAACACGGCCGAAGGCATCGCCTTTCGAAGAAAATTATTCGAAGACATGGAAAACACCGACCTCGCAACTCTCGGTCCCTGCCCACCACATCTGCGCCAAGATACCATCGATATCCCGCTCCCTGACTGCTTCATCAGTCGAACCATCGTAGTCTATCCCGCTACACCAGCGCCAGCAAAGCACCCACTTATCGTCTACATCCACGGTGGCAGCTTTACCTACGACACTCCGGCCTTTGCATTGTCACCGGCTCGCGCTTTTGCTTCCCTTTTTGATGCGGTTGTTGCGTGCCCGTCGTACAAGCTTGCGCCTGAGCACCCCTTTCCTGCCCCGGTGCAGAGCGCCTGGGAGGTCGTGGCGTGGCTTTCCGATAGTACGAACCTGAATGACGGAGTGCTTAAGGGTGCTGGGTTGCAGGTGGATCCAAACCTTGGTTTCGTACTAAGTGGAGTCAGTGCTGGGGGAAATATAGCAGCCGTGATCGCGAGCATCGCTGCGGCGGTGCAGTCGGGCGCTGAGAAGTCAAGCGGACTACCAGCAATAGAGCCGCGGATAACAGGTCTGTTTGCAGCAATCCCAAAACTGTTGCATGAAGAGATTGTGCCGTCACGATATGCGTCGGCGTTCCGCTCACGGGAAGAGAATGCAAATGCACCAGTACTTGACGCCGCCGGACTAAAAAATTCGGATTTGAGGCTTAGGCCTAATGTGTATTCGCCGTGGTTTTCACCTATTAATTTAGACTTGTCAAAGGTCCGTGATGAACATCCTGGGAAGGTCTATGTTCAGTGCGGTGAGTTGGATATACTGAGGGACGATGCGATCATCTACGAACGAATTCTGAGGGATGAATATATTGCTGAAACCAAAATCGACATCCTGCAAGGGTATGATCATGCTGCTTGGATCTCACTTCCGTTTCCTCAATGCCACGCCCAGGAGATGAAGGAGAAAACATTGAACGGGGTGGGGTGGCTTCTGGGAAGAGATTGGGACAGAAGCAAGCCTCTTCCGTACTGAGTCTTGAAGTCGAAGTTGAGGTTTAGAGCGGCCGGTTATCTTCAAAACTGTATCGAGGAGATGGGATAGTTTGGGATCGGGACAAGAAGAGCGCCCGTACCTAGTACTAAGCATAATCGAGTGTGAAGAGTGACAGTTAGAAAATATTCCATCGGGTCATGGCTGACTTTTGTCTCGGTCACATGAATTGCCGTTCATGGAGACTGAGTTTTAAATTTGAACGAGCTACGTATGCTTCAGAACGAGAGATGTTGCGAAGTATGTGGATCA
Organism: Astrothelium subdiscretum; assembly: GCA_021030935.1. Taxonomy (NCBI): domain Eukaryota; kingdom Fungi; phylum Ascomycota; class Dothideomycetes; order Trypetheliales; family Trypetheliaceae; genus Astrothelium; species Astrothelium subdiscretum. Next base: position 164,939 of record JAGFMW010000024.1, read on the forward strand.
CCGGTCCTCGAAGGTGAAGATGCCCCCGCCGCCACGTTCCGCCGGCGAGTCACAGGCCAGGACGTTTTTCTTAGAAAGACCCCTTTGGTCTCTTCGTTTATCATCGTGTTGGATACGGTGAAGCCAAAGGTTCCTCTTATGCAACACGATGAAGCCAAAGATTTCTCGTGTAGCGACGAGATCTTTAACAATTACGAGGCGATTGCTGTTTTCGAACAGGACGAGATTCGCTTAGCGGTCAACCCATCACCTCAAGTCAGTTGGCTCAGAGCAGTGAGCCAGGTTAGGCACAGTGTCTTGACGACCCGCGGTTCTTTCTGAGAGTGAGAGTCTCGTCCATGGTGATAGCGAAGAGCTACAGATCACGCGGTAGGACTCGTATGCCTGGTCTATCACCCATTAGACCCGAGCCCAAGCTGAGAGAAGACGCGGTGTACATACCGTTATGTAAACCAGCATTCCCGGACATGCTTCCAATTGCGGTTTGTACCAAATTCGAACCCGGGGTGCACCGATAAGACAGCCCGATCTCGTTTGCAACTCGATTGTGGGTCTTCGAATCCTTCCACGATCCATTCATGGCATCCGCACGTGTTGTGCAGTCTGGTTATAGCGAATCCGAGCCATAATATGCCGGACCGGGCGTTTTTTTGTATGGAGAGCTTCAAGCGTTCCTTGGCACCTCAGATAAGATCCAGTATTCCCTTTAGCATTCCAGATTCCTTACAAGATTGATGAAATTTGATCATCTCTGTGATTAATGCCGATACTAGTGCCTGTGATCAAGACACGACCTCTCAAGGCAACACGGACGCGTGCTCACGACGCACTCGTGGCCGCCACAAAACTACCACATCGCCAAGGGCTACAGGAGGACATGGAATGATTTATGACTTCGGGAGATATCCCAGGTCTTTGGTCTTGTCGTCGAGCGCTCAGAAACTTCAGGGACGATTGTCACAAGTCCGGACCCACATGCATCTTAAACTTCTTTACAGCCCGACCAGGCGCAGGCGTCTCAAACTGGGATCCGTGTAATTCAAAGACGAGGGGAGCCACATGTGTTTCCTGCTCGCCAGGGGCCGTAGGTAGTTGCAATGGTATTTCGAAGCGGAAGATGGTGTGCTCTTTCGGCAGGACTAAAGTGCAGTTCAGCAGAAGAGCTTCATTTAGACGGGAATCGATCGCGTACTCTTCAATTGGTTCCCTTTCGTGATAATCTCAAACGTGAATTTGGTGTCTTTCACGACAATACCTCTTACTCCAACTCTGCTTACGCACCGGCTGCGGACTACTTCGACGTCCGCACCATGGAAATCCGCGCTCACCAGTTGCTGTCCTGCACTCTGCGGCGTGACGCTCGTAATCAATGCTCCATCTCCTCTTTGCTTCCCCAGGCCCAGCACGTCTCGGATATAGGAGATCCACATTCGGTGTAGCGGGCCGTAAATGTCATACTTTTGCTGTGACTTGGGTATCTCATAAACGCATAACGCACGCTTCTGCTTGGCCGACAGAGGACGAGGTCTGTTCGATCGGCGTTGGGAAGCGCCTTTCGCCACTCGCGCTTGCTGGCGTGCTGTGCGTGCATTGTGAGGCTTCGGCGACGGCGACGAAGGGTGAAGCAAGAGAGGCCGATGCGCAATTTTGTCGCGATAGATTTGCGCTGTAGTCTCTGGGGAATGGGAACGAGCAAGAAGTTGCTGAGAAAACCTGTCTGACATAGTGAAGTACGCTTGACGGGTATTGTGAGAGATTGCTCAGTTTGGTGGTGGATTGCTTCGACTGAGAATAATGCGGCGGAGTTGAGGCCGAGAAGCATTTTACTCGAGCCGCAAATAATCTAATCCATACTCTCCCGACTTCAAGATCTGTTGATTATTTAATACTGAATCATTTCCGCACCGGCTCAGTATAACAACGAATAGATGCTCAGAATCCCTACGCGCTCATTTCATCTGCGCACGCTGGCACAAGCAAGGACTATGTCATCTGAGAATTCGTCCAAATTAATCTTTGCCCCAGGAGGCACAGATGCTTCTCCACAAGCGCAACAATACACGAAAGGCAGCTTAGAAGTGACTGATCTCGTCCATAACCCATTTACACAGTTTCACTCCTGGTTCGATCATGCTCGATCTCAACATGTACACCAACCCGAAACGGTCACCTTTTCTACGGCCGAGTTGCCATCTGGACGGGTGTCGGCGCGAATGGTGTATCTCAAGGAGCTGGATGATCGTGGCTTTGTAATATACAGCAACTGGGCGACCAGCCGCAAGGCTGCAGATGTCGCAACCAATCCGCATGCTGCCCTGACCTTTTGGTGGCATGAACTAGAACGGCAAGTCAGAGTTGAGGGACGAGTCGAACGTTTGACGAGCGAGCAGTCCCAAATCTACTACGATACGAGGATACGCGGATCGAGACTTGGAGCATGGGCCAGCGAGCAGAGCAGGGAACTGCAGACCAGGGAAGACTTAGAGCAGAGAGTGAGGGACGTAGAGAACAGGTTTCAAGGCCAAGAGAAGATCCCGGTGCCGGATTTCTGGGGAGGGCTACGGGTTTTGCCCGACGTCTTCGAGTTCTGGCAGGGGCGAGCCAGTAGATTGCATGATCGCTTCTGCTATACCAAAGACCCCAAGTCGGAGAGTGGATGGAAGATCCAAAGACTTAGTCCATGACTCTGAAGCTAATTACTCGTTTCAATATGTGCTAAACATCATACTACTACATAGGGTTCTGTCTCAGAGAGTGTTTATAAACACTAATATGACTTGTGAGAAGGAAATTAATCGACGAAGCAGAGGGTGTCCCGAACTCCATGTGCTGCCAATCAGGGCCACCTTACCAGTCATCCCATCAAAGCAGTGGCAGCTCCGCCTTCCAGGGAGAGTAATAGTGTAGTAGCGGTCACAGTCAACTGCAATGGACTTGTTTCGTGACACAAAGACTTAGGAAATCGGCCACCTCGACCGTGTCCTTCGGAATATCTATCGCCGGTTTCTTAGGTTCCTGTATATGACATGTGCTCTATACAGAACGAGATCTTGGTATTGACGAAGCTGCTTGTCTAATATACCTTCCGGAAGTGCGCCAATTAATATGATTGTCCCTTACAAGCCAAGCAAGAAGCGGATTTCAAAAGTGGGTTTGAAGCGCACGTTTATATCCCGCTGGAATTCCTCCGACCACCAAACGCCACACCAGTAGGGATAGGCTGATCTCATTCTCCGGTTTTCACCAACAATGGTTAGCTTTTGGCCCAAAAGAGGTAGTATCAGCCAGCAAACATGACATGGTATCATTTTGGTGCGTGAATGTGCCTTTGAGAGAAGAGAAGAGACATGTTACGTGATCGAGAACCACAGAGGTGGCTTGCACAACGTGATGTGCTCTCTTGAGGTGATGTCAGGGTTGTAGGCTTGTGTAGAGAGTACTCTCAAGGGACACCAAAATTTTGGAAGTATGCTGGGAAAGCATTTCTGAATCAAATCGTGTCCGCTTGCCATTAACCGTCCGAAACGTGATTGGGGTTCCCAGTACCGAGGTTGCCAATACGTGCACAAGAGTACGAGACCGCCGTGAAGCGATTCAGAGTGTTCCTTTATCTCGAGTTCCTTTTACCTCATGACTTCAGTTTGAACATTGTGCATCACCTTTCGCAGAGCACCGCACGCTGGACTATCTGGGAATCCGTCGAAAAAGCTTTCACCAAAATCGCAACTCATACCGATACGGGGGTCCAATGGTACAGCTCCGAGATACGGTATACCAGTTTCGTTCGCAAGTCGTTGAGCACCGCCGGTAGACGCTTTGAAGATTTGACTCTCGTTGGTACATTTTGGACACACGAAGCCTGACATGTTCTCGACGATTCCCAGTACTCGGATGCCAGCTTTTCTGCAAAAGTCAATCTCTTTCCTGACGTCCAATAGGGCGACTTCTTGTGGCGTTGAGACTACAACGGCACCATCAACGCCCGACTCCTTGAGAAGCGCATTGACACTGAGATGCTCGTCGCTGGTGCCTGGCGGCGTGTCGATGAAAAGATAGTCGAGCTCGCCCCATTCGACGTCCTTTAGAAACTGTTTGATGAGGCCATTCTTTTTCGGGCCTCGCCAGATGACAGCATCGTCCCTATTGGGCAACATGAACTGTACGCTCATGACACCCAGATTTTCCGTTACCCATACTGGGTCCCAGCCATGACCAGAAACATGTATTGTCTCTTGTTCCACGCCCATCATCTTGGGGATACTCGGCCCACATATGTCTGTATCCATCACACCAACGAGACTATCCGGTTCGGTAGCAAAGGCATGTGCCAGCATTGAGGTAAAGGTTGACTTGCCAACGCCACCTTTTCCAGAAAGTATGAGAACTTTATGCTTGACACCGGATAGACGAGAAGCGATGACCGGAACATCGGGATCTGGACCTTTGGGTGTCGTGGCACAGATTTGCTGATTTGGGCATCCGGCACATGCATCGCCTTTACCTGCAAGCTGTGACTCTGGACCTGGGCAATGCTCTGAGGCGAGTTAGGACGCTATCTGCAATCATGACAAGAGGCCATGTATGGCTGGGGCTACATACCTGGTTCAGGCGCAACAAGCTTTGGAGCGGATTGAGGTGGTGCTGACAGATCCACCTGGGTGGGCTCCTCTAGAGAAGGGGCCATGTCTTTCCACCGCTTGGGGTATTGTGAGGGGAGATGGACATGAGTGATTAAAAATACGAACTGTAAGTAGGGAGTACCTCACTAGAAAAAAAAAAGGGCGGAGAACGCAGGCAGAATCCAGAGCGCGACTCACGTCGAAAAGGGAACCTTAAACCACGCTTGGTACATATCTAATCGAAGCCAGTAGATCCCGCACAAATCTGTGAAATCGAAGTAGACACAATAGGGAGAAGGAAGATGAATGACGAGATCCAAGAGACTGATTGCTTAGTCTTGACCTCAGGGAAGCAGAATTTGGCCATATCCAATGTCATCGAACTTTGGGCAAAAGAGTACGGAGTACAAAGTACATGGTATTTCTTTGCTCAAAAAATAAAAAAGGCAGGGTGTCCGCGTCTTGAGAAGTAGGTATTCCGTCTCCCTACGCAAAACTTGTTGCAAGTTTAGGATCACTAGCGAGTCTCCTCAGTTTAGTCGTACTTGCCTTTTAACTGCGGCGGAGGCAGAGAAGAACCTCCTCTATGATTCTTCAATGAGTCGGATTCTCTCGCCTGCATCTGCTATCTCTGCTTGTTGACCGGATATACTAAACCTCTCATCCAAGTCAACACATCCATCATGTGTACCTCGGTCCCTTTTGTTGTTTTTCTTGTGTGTTTCCTGCTTCATACTCTTGGTGTTCAGGCATTTGTATCATTTCCCTTATACGACGCTACACAGCTGCCTCTTCACGATGACATACGTAGACAAGGCCCCGGCTCCACTCGGCCGCCACTGGAGCAGTGGCTGGCAGAAGAAGAGAATGTTGCTCTCAACAAACTTCTCGCTAATGTCGCTCCCGGTGGCTATGAGGCTCTCGACGCTGCGCCTGGAACGGTAATTGCAAGTCCATCAAAAGAATATCCCGATTACTATTATCAGTGGACGCGAGACTCAGCAATCTCCATGTCTACTTTACTGGACGTTACAGACTCGTATCTAGAGGCCAATTTTTCTTCCAAGATAGCACAACTCGTTGACTCCTACGCAAAGCTTCAAGCCTTACTTCAACACAAATCAAATCCCTCTGGGACCTTCGACGACCTTTCCGGCCTTGGTGAACCCAAATTTCATGTGGATGGAGCGGCTTTTACTGGCCCCTGGGGTCGGCCTCAGCACGACGGACCTGCCTTGCGAGCGATTGCCCTGATTCAGTTCATTCGTCATGTAAACGAGACACAGCCACTACTTTGGCATACAGAGGATGGAAGACGCTGGTTCAGGACATTATACAATCCAACATTGCCTGCAAACAGCACCATCAAAGCTGATCTTGAGTATACTTCTCATTACTGGAACAAGTCAGGATTCGATCTGTGGGAAGAAGCCCAAGGCCTTCACTTCTACACAGCGATGGTTCAGCATCGAGCCCTGCGCGATGGAGTCCTAGTTGCTACCGACTTTGAGGATTGGGGAGCACGGAAATGGTATCAGCAGCAGGCCAATCAGATATCAAACGAATTCCTTTCACAATTCTGGGACCATGAAAAGGTGCATATTGTTGGCACGTTGGGCACAGACCGTTGTGGGCTGGACTGCAGCATACTTCTTGCCGCATTACATACCACCGGCCAAACTTCAAGCAACAGTGACTCTTTGCATGGTATGCCTTTCCCACCGTGGTCTTGGCAAGTACTTTCTACCTTGAAAGCGTTCGTCGAGGATCAGAAAGACCGCTATCCCATCAATAGGAGGAGCGAGTGTACACCTACTCAGAGAGTTGATGATGGTGACACTAGTGATCTAAAACATGGCGGCGCAATCGGTCGTTATCCTGAGGACGAATACAATGGTTACGAAGCAACTCCGGAAGGCGGCAACCCATGGTTCATTTGTACCAGTGCGGTCGCTGAGACTATCTACCGCACAGCCGAATATCTTCTACGGATGGGAGAAATATCCATTGACGATTTGGCGACACCGTTCTGGAATGCCTTGTTAGCGGAGATTACAGTGGGAAACTTTTCGAAGAAAGTTCAACCAATGTCTAATATGGTGTCACAACAGCTCTTTGACGCCGTGCTCGCTACACTGATAGAAATAGGTGATTCCTACCTCGAGGAAGTGAAAACGTACGCCGGCGCCGATGGTGCCATGAGCGAGCAGATCCATCGCACTACGGGGATTCAAACGGGCGCGAGGGATCTTACATGGAGCTACAGCTCATTTTTGAGTGCCGTGCGAAAACGAAAGACCGTCATGCTAATGTTGGACCGGCTGTAATGTTATTGGATAGATGGTAATTCTTTACATGTCCATGGCCCAAATGTCGCTCCAACCATTCGACTGCATACTCAAGGGGCCATGGAGTCTGCCGGTCCGCGGCTTAGTGGTTCCTGGTTCCGGAAGTGTAATCCATTCCCTCACACAGTCCGGTACCTCTTCCTTCAGATGGCTGACGACAAGCAAAGCTTGATTGGGTTGGAGGCCTTGCACTTGGATGAGACCTAATTGTGATTGCAAGCTCGGAGCAGATTTTGTCTTGGCAGGTTCCGTTCCTGAATTTTGTGAGATGCGATTTGTACCTTCGCTTAGAAAGAGGGCACATTTCTCCTTGGCTTTCTCATCCATTCCGCTGAAGGCTTCGTCAAGGATGACGATCTCGGGGTTTCTGATGACGGCGCGAAGGAACAGGACAACCCGCTGGGCGGAGAAGGATAATTCGCCAAAAGTTGTTGTATCTGCCCAGATCGACGGCTCACATTTCGCAACTTCCTCGTCGTATTTGCCGTGTAGCCCCGGTCCAACGGAAGTCTTGATATCCGAAAACGAGAAGTCTGGCACAATTGTTCCAGGGTTCAGCTCGGCCTGGAACCAACAAAGACATGCGTCAATCTTCGATCGGTCTCGGCTGGTTAATGTTGTGGGCTTGCTTAGAGGTGCATCAGCCCATGCGCTTTCCATGGCGCGACGAATCGATAGACCACGAGGAAAGAAGGCGTGTACTTCGGGCGAAGAATGGCCGATGCGGGATTGAATATCAAAGATTGAAATGCCGGGTTGTCCTGGGGAGGGCAAGCGAGAACGTTGGAAGAGCCGAATTGGTGCTGAATATGTTTGAGGGTGGTCGGACGTGATAAGGGACAGCAGCGTCGTTTTTCCTGAACCTGTGCTGCTTGTTATTTAAAGGCAAATTCAAGTTCGAGAACAAAAGGCTTACCATTCGCGCCAAAGATACCCCATCTTTGTCCTTCCCGAACAGTCCACCATAGACCTTCCCTCTTTTCCCCTCCTATATCCTGCTGCCAATCTCCAAGTACGCAACGCTCACCGTAACTTACCCTGACACCCTGCATCTCAATCAACGGCACCCCTCTTTCCTCAACCGATGGAGTCTCAGGTATCTGGGTCACTGAGCTTGGCACATTACCTGCAGGTGAATGTTCGACTGATGGATCAACGTGAACGTCGCGTAGGTCGGCGAGCACGTCATTCTTGGGACCTTGTGCATAGACTTTGAAGTCCTCGGTAACGTAAATAAGATGAGTCATCCATTCCGGAATAGGATCCTGCGGTCTAAGAGAAAGCAGTATCCGAGGCGTAAGAGCTTCGGCAAACCGATTCAACAGCAAAGACAGTAGTTTTCTTGTTGGCGGATCGAGTCCCACTGTAGATCGCAATTAGGTATGCACGGGAAACCCATTTAGATGGAGGCAATGACCTACTGAAAGGTCCATCCAGTAGCAGTAACTCCGGTTTGGTCATCAAGGCTTTGGCAATCCTCGCCCTTCTGGTTTGACCGTTGCTCAGGTTGCTCACTGGCATCTTCACAAGACTTTCTAGCCTCAAGTCTTTTAATATTCTGGCCAAAAGATCTCCATCAATGGTGTTACCAGGGTGTTCGGCCGGGTTCAATTCCGTATTACCCTGAAGATAGTCCAACAACGAAAAGTCCGTCTCTTCTTTCCGGGCTTCATACCGAGCGCTCAAGTAGGCGCCCCGTGTGCTGCTCCCACCGAGATTTCCCCGTTCTGCGTCAAAGCCCACATATTGAATTGCTCTTCTCGGATTGCGTAGGTGTGGATCTTTCACCTGAATCTCTTCCGTGGAAAGGTATGGATAGGTTCGAGCTGTTGGCGGAGCACAAATGTGTTTTGAGCAAAGTATTTCAAGAAAGACAGTGCGTGCACTGGCGGAGGAGCTCAAGACAGCCCAATGCTGGCTTGGATGCGCGAACGATGGCAGACTAAAGCTGAGACCCGGAAAAAGAGGTGCGTTTTCTATCGAAGAAGACGATGGGTGGTGGCGGTAGAACGACCCTCGATTGATTTCTATAAGAGCCGGTCTTTGCTCATTCTGGGGAAATGGTAGCGAATGCGATAGTGATCGTATCTGCTGTGTAAGTCGCCGCATTAGGCGCATCTGGAAGCGAGAATGTGGTCATCCCGGCAAGTTGAAACAACATGAGAGGTTAGGTAGACATAGGCTATCAGAATATTCGACGTGGTCATGGTCCCGACAAATCCTACAACTACTTCCACCAATTCCACCCAAAGGGCGTGTGTTTTACCTCTCCCGCCATCTGGCCTAATACATTGCGTCCAGAAATGCCCAGCGCATAGTTCTAACACCGTTTGCTCTCCTGATACAGTCACGAAGCGCCACTTTCATCACTTCACAAATCCGTTGCCTAAAATTTGAAAGCGACCAGCGGGAGGCCCATTTTCGAACCCAGCAAGAACTATCATCTAGTTTGTCTTTTGCTCCAAAGTATCCTTCATCGGTGTAATTCTAGTCTCCAGCCTCCAGCGATTTGTTCGATGCGCACTGAACGCTGTCCAGTAAATAGGCAGCCCAGAATGGTCAGGAAACATTTCTGCTCCTATAGACTTTGTATAATTCGCTTTTGAGTATCCATTTCGGAATAATGAACAATTCGCTCCTGACTCATTCCTGTGACAGGCGGTGTTTCGTAACCCAATGTGGTTCAATGAACGCCAGGATGTCAATCTGCACGCTGCACAGCACACGAAGTGCATGATTCGAGCACACCCTTGACTTCAGTCGAATCTAAGATATCATCTTATTTGATGACAGCACGTCGTTATCGCAATCCAGCAATCCAAATGTAACTTCCAATTTTCTACTTTCATAAGCTCAGCCGACAATTCTGGTCGCATTTGATCATGGAGAGATACATTGTATTATTTCACTGATACTCAATGAGCAAGAGATCAGACTTGCTAGAGATTTCAATGAAGATTGCCGTTACAGTTGCGACTTCCTCCTCATCCCAGCGAAACGTCATCAATCAAGAAGTTGAGATTGGCATCGTTGCTTCTATAAAAATGAGAGCGAGAGCCGACTTCAAAGACTTGATCCTGGCTTCTCCATTCGTTTCCATTGGAGCCCCAATATATGCTCAGAACGTTTGTGAATATGTTTTACGGTTCTCCAGGGCCTACATTTTGCACTTGCTAGCATCACAAAGCCATTATCAGACCATCGTTACCAGAAAAGACGGATACACCATAGTGTTCAGGAATTGGGCTTGGCCTTTCGCGGCATTTCCTCGGTCAATCTCGATCAGACGATATGGTACGAAAGTTAGACACGTCGAAACAAGATCCCTCAAACCCCGATAGCTCGGATGTGGCTATTTCAAGCCCAGAGGAACAGGACGAACTTCCGGTGCACCCAGACCTCCCGGAAGAGGTCCGCAGTGCCATAAACCATGAACGTACCCTCCTGGAGAGATATGTCGAACATGAAAAAGAAGTCCGCTCTAGGGCCGACACCCAGAATTCTTCATCGGATCGTAAGGCCCTCAACATGAACGAGCTTGCACGAATCTTCTGCTACACAGAGCAAGTCCAAAGATTGGACCACCGGATCAGTATTGCACGCGTATCTGTGACACCATACTACTATCAGAGGTATCTGAAGGATCTAGCAGTCTCAACGAAGGAGAGGCTCGGAAAATTGGTGGCACAAAAAGAACACCTGGAGTTCGACTTAGCGAAAGAGACGAACAAATCAGCCTGGAATGGGAGACCCAGCACACCAGGGCTTCCAGAAGACTTCGAGCTAATGAGACGGCTCGGTGAGGCGAGTTCGCGACGAACAGATGATTCGACAGAGGGCTCGTATCGGAGTGAAGGTGTTCCCCAATCAACAGCCAGCAGATCAGAGGTAATAGAAAAACAAACCAAAGCATGAAGTGCCAGTGACCCTGCATACGTACCGTTCTGCATCTCTTGATGAGACTGAAATCGACGAGTTGCACCTTATCATCGAACGAAGTTCTTAAGTTTGGGAGGTTATCGCTAATCGAAAATTGTAGGAGCATAATAAAGTATACTGGATATCAAAGAAGCAATTCCAAAAGGTAATTGGACAAGAACAAGCCGAGTCTGCTTGGGAGCAACAGGTGACTAAATCGCTGGCACTATCAGAGCGGTTCAAGGCTCAAATCGACGACCTAGAGGAAGAGAACGCCAAGTTAAGGGCCAAAGATCATGACCCCGACAGAGGAGACGCCCAGCTTCTGGCGGAAATGGTGACTCTTTTGATGAATCAGTTCGTGCGATCAACTTCAGCGGCGCAAGCCGTCGGTGCTCTTTCAAATGAGCAGATGGTCATGAAGAAGCGACTGAAAAGCTTGATGGCCGAATTTTATCCGGGAGAAAGTTTTGAAGACCTTGCACAGCTCGGACAATATTACATGGCATGCCTTACGCCTTCTCCTAGTCCCGAGCCTTCAGGAGCCAGGTCGCGAGAGGCCGGCCGTGAGGAGCCCGACGGAGGGTTGAGAGAGAGTGAAACACTGCAGGAGCGCAATGATCCCCACCTCGACGACGCTGACGTTGCCATATCGGGATTCTCCAAGAAAGAGGGTAAGCGTGCAGTCAGAGACTCAGAAACGGATGAATCTAGAATTCCTACCAGCGACCTACCTCCAGCGCCGCCGGCCGCGCCGATCGCAACAGCAGGTCTGCCGACCGCAAAAACACGGATCTGCATTAAAAACAGGGTCTTTAGGCTAGCAGGAGAAGAGCCGGGAGAAGACACAGCCAAGAGCAAGACGTACCCATCAGAACATACGTCTGCGAATGCTGCACGGAGTATCGACACGCTCCAACAGAGTATGGGAAAGCGAAATGTTGGGGATGAAAATCCGAAGAATAATGGTGAAGAGGAAGCGGATGGCCAGATATTGGGAAGCTCATCAGATAGCTTAAAACGTTCTGCCGCTGAGATGGAAGAAACGCCCGGAGCAGAAGGAGGGGAAAGATCAAAGCGTGGGAAATCGGTGTGATTCGCTGCCAACGAAGGACAAACGCCTGGATAAACAGAGAGTGGTAGAGAATGTTTGTTAAATTGCAGTTTAGGAATTGCTAGACCACTGGCTTAAGCACAGCATTATCAATTAAGCGTACAGAGTGGACGCCTCCTCCCAGTCCGCAATCTTCGTGCGGATCAGGCTCTTCAAGGGGCTGCATTTTGACGGCGCCGCTCAAAATTGCCCCTCTTGCAGGATCTACCTCATCAAGTTCTTCCAGTGTGTCCGGATCTGCCAAAGAGATGTAGTCGACGTCGAACAATGACCTTTTCGACGCTGGCAATTCTTCTTGTCGTAACCTCAAGCTCGTGGCGATTTCATTTGCTGGCCAGAGAATCTCGTTACGTTTCCTTCTACCCATTTTGTACTGCTCCTCAGCGAGGCTCAGAGCCAAGGACAGTACTGTGGCAACTTTGCGCCTTCTTGCTCCAAGATAGACATTTCTAGAGCTCATAGCAAGACCGTCTGACTCTCGCTGCGTTGCACCGATTCTGACAGTGGTGTCAATATGAAAGTCTTGGACCATGCGGCGGATGAGGACGGTTTGTTGGATATCTTTCTGTCCAAAGTAGACATTCTCAGGCTGGACAATGTTGAATAATTTCATGCAAACCGTAGCTACCCCTCGAAAGAAGACTGGACGAGAAGAGCCCTCGAGAAGCCTTCCGAGAGGAGTAATTACGACAAAAGAACCGTCCCCGCCGATCTCAGAGGAAGGTGGCACGTTAGGATACATAGCATTTGTAGTTGGAGCGAATACAGCACTGATTCGGCCCAAACCGGCATGTGAGGCAAACTCCTGGTCAATATCTTCCAATTGCTTCAGATCCGCTTCCCATGTTTTTGGGTAACTGTCCAAATCCTCGTTCACACCAAATTGGGTGGGATTGACGTAAATGCTGACGAAGACATCCTCGTTCTCAGCTGCAGCTTGCCGAATCAGCGAGAGATGGCCTTTGTGTAGGGCGCCCATGGTCGGTACGAAACCAACTTTGTGGTTGGACAGGAGTAGCTTGCGACGATGGTCGCGTAGTTCGGGGACCTGACGAAAGACGCGAATTGGTGAGGAGTACGCACGGCACGGCAAGAATTGGCGTGCTTGGGGCAGCCATTTTGGTAAAGTAGCTGATATCTGTCAGCTTGGATTATAGCATGTATTGAACAGAAGATACCTTTGGTTAAAAGGAGACTGTTAGCCATGGTCACCGGCCGACTCACGAAGCTCCTCGCCGCAAGCACGACAGAGCCGTAATACGTGACTCCTGTCTTCAGACACACGCACGTCCAGCGCAATCTTATGAGGTGCAGAAGTTTCCATTGCCATCGGGAGAAGATGCTATGCTTTACGCAGCAGATTCAATCCTGGGGATTAGCTGAGAGATGAATTGAGGATCCCGGCCCGGTCCCTTGGCCGCCGCCCACCGAGCTCCGACAAAATTTTTGGTCCCCGACGTCCCAACACCACTTTTTCTACTGAAAAGGCCAGTATCCACGAGTATTCGAGCTATGGCGGATGATGGTCTGCTGCTCAACTTCTCTACCGGCGATGCGCCGCTGCCAGCCCAGTCTCACTTTACTGGCGGTCGCTGGAAAGATCGGCTGACAGCCAAGAAAGCGGCTTCAAATTGGCAGAAGAGGCAGGCTACAAAGTCATCACCTAAGAGTCAGGACTCAGGGCTCCAACTGCAAGCCCCTTCAACAGAGAATCTGCCTGCGCACCTTGATGATAGACCACCCAAGCGACCGCGAGTTGGGACTGCAGTAACCGCACATCATACCATCGATGATATACACGGAAAGGCAAAACTTAACCGTACTGAGACTGATAAGCAGCAGGATCGCACGTCGAACCAGTTCGTTTCTTCTCTTTTTACGTCTAACCCGAAACCGCAAACAGTAGATGACAATGAGTCTCACGTGCTCGTCGACACACCAATTGAGCCCTCCAATGCACCGTTAAAAAGGGAGCTGGAGAATTTTACAGCTCTCGGTCTGTCGCCTATTCTGGCGGACCATCTCTTGAGGAAGCTTGAGATCAGGTCGCCTACAGCGATACAGAAAGAAGCAGTACCGCATCTGGTCAAAGGAGACACAGATGCCTTCGTACAGGCTGAGACTGGTTCCGGCAAGACATTAGCGTATCTCCTGCCAATCGTGCAACGCTTGATGTCACTCTCGTCAAAACAACAGCCTGATCAACTGCATCAGTCTCACCAAAAGATCCAGCGTAATTCAGGCTTGTTCGCCCTTATATTGGCTCCGACACGTGAATTATGCAAACAAATTTCGGTCGTCCTGGAAAGTCTACTGCGATGCGCACACTGGATAGTCGCTGGGAACGTTGCTGGCGGGGAGAACAAAAAAAGCGAGAAAGCAAGATTGCGGAAGGGCTTAAACATATTGGTGGCGACCCCGGGACGACTTGCGGATCATCTAGCAAACACCAAAGTATTAGATGTCAGCAGGGTAAAATGGCTTGTGCTAGATGAAGGCGACCGACTCATGGAGCTTGGGTTTGAAAAAGATATACAGAAAATTGTATCCAATCTCAACTTGCAATCGACCAAAACACATAGCTCTGAGATATCTGGGTTGCCGGGCAGAAGGATAACAATACTGTGTTCCGCCACGATGAAGATGGAAGTGCAGCGACTACGGGATGTCAGTTTGAAAAGTCCGGCCTACATTCAGGTTGACGTGGAGCCGGACGACGCAAAGGGTGAGGGTGACAAGCATGGGAAAGACTCATTTTCAGTACCGGCACAGCTTAAACAGTCCTATGCTATTGTACCAGCCAAATTACGTCTGGTTTCCCTTGTTGCTGTGCTTAAGCGAGCTTTTGCTCGTAAAGGATCGGTCACGAAGGCTATCGTCTTCTTTTCATGTGCGGATTCGGTCGATTTTCATTTTGACATTCTAGCTCATGATCACAGCAATGTGGAATCTAGCGGCGAGCCTCAAAGCAATGCAAAGGTACAGAGTGCCCCCGAAACCCCGTCTATCACTTCTGGACCTCGGACAGTTGCTCAATCACCTACAATTTCTCATCCGGAAAATCCAGTCCAAATCTTCCGCCTTCATGGTACACTTCCTCAATCTCTTCGGACAAATACGCTATCGACCTACACCAAAAGCGCCCAAGCTGCTGTCCTCCTCTGCACTGACGTTGCCTCTCGCGGTCTTGACGTCCCTCACGTTGATTTGATTGTCGAATACGACCCCGCCTTCAGCAAAGACGACCATCTGCATCGCATCGGACGAACTGCTCGAGCTGGACGCGACGGGCGGGCGTTCGTATTTCTACTTCCGGGAGACGAAGAAAATTATGTCCAAATATTGAAGCAGGACAAGCAAGATGCTGGGGTAGGTGTTGCTCGTCATGACATGGACGAGATATTGCAAAAAGGCTTTGGTGGGGCCACCAAGGGACTGAGCCTCAAGGCACGAGAATGGGAAGACCGTGCCACCGACTGGCAGCTTGATGCTGAACAATGGGCCCAACAGTCGCCGAAAAATCTAGAACAGGCGAGACGGGCCTTTCAAAGCCATGTGAGAGCGTACGCAACACATGTAGCGGCAGAAAGGCACATCTTCAATATCAAGGCCTTGCACTTCGGGCATCTAGCAAAGGCCTTCGCACTAAGGGACAAGCCTGGGTCGATCAAGGTACCGGGACTGAGACCCGGAAAGGACGAACTCGCGAAGTACAAGCTTGAGAGAAAAGCAAGGGCAGGAATTGGAGCAGCAAATGATCCGAGGGACGAGCATGCTGGTCGTGAGAGGCCAGAATATAGCAGTGCGATGTCGGTGGATGCGCATGAAGCGGCGCAAAAGATGCGAGCCAAGGTGAAGCAGATGTCTGCTGCATCTGAGTTCAATCTTGGTTGATTCTGTGAACTGAAGATTGTGAAGTCAGTCCTAATAAATTTCCCAGAGCGAGACTTTGCCGTCTTTTGAGCCAGCAGCTAGCCAGTGTGTTGCCTGGACCTCTGTCCTTCTTCTCTGCTCTACGGTTTGAGCTTGGCTAGCTTTTACCATCTCGGCATTTCCGTCCAGTTTGTCACTTAGTTGGACAGATGCAAATGATAAAGCGTAGCAGCCCTGTTCATGCCATTTCAGGACGGCGAGTTCCTTGAGCGTCTTTGCAGAATATACCCGTATCCTTGAGTCCCAGCCCGCAGTAGCTAGAATCTTCTCGTCCGATCTTACTGTCAGGGCTTGCTGGCCAGAATGTTTAGTCTCAATTTCTCGCAATTTTGTGCGCTCAGTTCCGCTATGAGTCGGTAAGGGGTGTCGTGCAATGATGGCATCTGCGGACGAGGAGTAGAAAAGCCCCAATGAACGTGCGACATCAACAGAAAGTACAGGTTGGGAATGTGGGGTCGCTTGATAACTCATTGTCCATTGCGAAGAAGAATCATCCTTGGTAAAAAGTGCGACGCAGCCATTTTCGTAGCCAGCTACAACCAGCAGTACGTCTCTGTGGTAGAGTATGTGGGTTGCCATGACCATACCTGTCTTCACATCCTCTATGGCTGAGACTGTCGAGAGTCGACGCTCGCTAGGTAATTGGAAGACGTCTATTTCACCATCTCGGGGTGCGGAAACTGCTACTATGAGGCCTGCGCCGTCCAAATGCATGGTACCTGATGTTTCAAGTTCGGAGCACGCTGAAAAGGCGCAGAAATTAAGCGTATTTACCGAAAGTGAATGCAGCATCCATGGTCGCCGTTGATCGTCAATTGCACCATCTGCGGGTAATTTCTTTCCCAACTGTTCTTCGTCGCTTGCGCGTACCTGCCACACAATCAGGCGACCATCTCTGCCGTGGCTGACGACCTTCTCCTCACCCCATTCTTGCAGCCCCAAGACGGTGGCGTGGTGGGCCCGCCAGACGGCGACAGCTCGCTTGGAGGCTAGACTCCAGGACGAGACCCATCCATCAGCATCACCTGTCAAAAGGCGCGAGTTGTGGCGCACCAGGGCAACAGCATGGATGGCGGAGCTGTGGCCGCGGAGCACGTACACGGGCTGGGCCGGCGGCGGCAACGTGGCTGCTCGGGTGTCTCTCTGATCCGGGCGTTGCTCAGATAGGGCACCAGTGGCGTCGGCCATGATGAGGACGGAATGGTGGAATGTAAGGTTCGGGAGACGAGCGAAAGGTTGTGGCCACCGCCCAGCTGGCGGCTCGTGGCTACAATGCTCCTATAAATACGCCAGGACGTGATGGCAAGAGCCGCGACACGCACGTGGGAGTCTGGTGCATCGCGGCCTACAGACGGCGAGACCGTGACACTGACTCGCCTATCTGGATCTGCCAGGCACCCAGGGACGCCCACAAGGTCGAGAGATCACTTTTGCAAATAGGCAGTGTGTACTCCCTACTCTGTACTCCGTAATGTGCCTTCGGTCTTTACCCAGCAAGCCGAGCAGGCGAGAAGCTACCACCTTACCGTAATTTGCCTCTATCCAGCCAATCATCGGCCCCTTCGATGCTGGCTGCAGAGTCCTGACAGAAGCGAAAGGCGTCCAGCATCCATGCCCGTGGCTGCTCAGCTCGATGATTGGGCTCGCCATCCTCGTGGACAGCTGCACTCAAACTTTTTTTCGCGTCCAGGGTGATGATGTGCTATACCCGCCAATGACAGCGACCAAGGCCGGAATCTTGCCGGTGGGGACGCCAATGACAAGGCGATTAGATTCGGAAGTAGAGAGCATCCGTCGCTATACACACAGCTAGACAAGCTAAGGCAGTGGTGGGCAAGATAATGAGGGCGTCAGATTTCAGCTGCGCCGCATATTCCTTTCTTCTGATGCTGCCGGCAGCATCCCTTGCATTGGCGCGGAAGACGTGAACCCTATGACATCGTCGCCCACGCCCTGCCCACCAGCGAGTCCACTGTCCTACCATCTGCTTTTCCCTCGTCAGCCATTTTTGCTCGTCCTCACACACTCCCCTTTGCTCGCATCCAGAGTTGCGCTGCGAGCTTCTGCAACGTGCTGTTCCCCCCATCCTCATATCCTCTTTGCGTGCGGGTTGAGCTCGACACACCCAAGCGACGGCGCGCCACTAGACTTCTGACTTTAAACTCTATTTTGCGCTCTACCCTGGCACCTCTCTATCAATTGACCTCTTCAACAATCCTCCTATCCTGCTAACCATGTCCCTGAGACCGCTTTTGTAAAGTGCTTACCGCCTTCTTTGTGAAGTCTCCTCCGTCGCAGAGCTCTGACGTCGCATTCCTACCGAGGCCACCCGACTCACTCTCCGCAACCGACTCCCCACAGCAACTCATTGACGGTCGTTTCGGCCTTCGACTTCCGATAAACAAGCTTTGCGACGTCGTGCGTCATTGTGTCTGGTGCAAAGCGTTCGCCCCGCGCCGTTTGATGCTCTATATCTGCATTCAAGCATCAAGTGGTGTGGTGCCTCTGCCTACGGTCGAGCACACTTGGTCGAGGGAGAGTGGTGCGGGAGACGGAAAAAGGTCATAGTAGAACTCTTGAATTCGTTCCGGCTGGACGTCATCCAACGTGACGGTCGCTGCTGTGCAGTCCGGTGATGTACAGGCGAGACTCAGAGTATCTTACCTTTTCGTCCCGAAAACGATTCTCGCAGCGGCCCCTCCACCGGCGACGATTTCCGTGACTTGAGCCTCCACTTGAGAGAAGGGAGCAGACGACATTACAGATCCTGAAACTTTCATCCAAATAAAAGCAAAATTCACAAGCCGACGATTGGAACCGATAGCTTGGTCAAGACCAGGCGAGCGAACACATGACCAGTAATGAAATCAATGGACATGTGGCTGCTGGCGATACCACGTCGTCCAGCAGCAAGCCAAAACGTGTACGGACGGGATGTCTCACGTGCAGGGAACGACACTTAAAATGCGATGAGGGCATGCCACATTGCCAGAACTGTCGCAAATCGAGTCGCGTTTGTAAAAGAGGAATCAGACTGAACTTTATTGACACACAAGTACAATCCCCGCCATACTTGCTGCCGCCAGTTGAATGGAACGTCGCCTTCCAAGACGAATCAAGGGAAATCGCATCAGAATATAAAGGGGGCCTTGGTAAATATGCTGTCTTGTCTCCGGATCCGGACGCCTCTCAGGTTGATCCGACGCTGGCGTTTGACTATTCCGTGACCGCTCCGCCGGCTGCATCTTTATCGCATCAAGCCCTTCCCCCCATACACGGCATCCTGCCCGAGTCATACGAGGATCCACCCAATATCATTTTTGAGCCTCCGCGAGACCAATCACAACCGCAACATCACAATCACCACCATCAGCACACACATTCGGCGACCGAATCGACATATTCAAGTAACACCCTGCAAGGAACGACATATGGCAACTCTGAGAATGGCTTCGGCAACGAAGAGGAGCGGCGAGAGTACCTCAACACTCAAGAAGAGGTTCTCTTCATGCAGGTTTTTGTGGAAGAAGTTGGTCTCTGGATGGACAGCATGGATCCCATGAAGCACGTACGGAGCCGACCATGGCGAGAAGATGATTGACCATAGCTAACATGCTGTAGTTTTCCCGCCTCCTTCCTTTCCACTCATTAAAAGAGCCCATGCTCTTGAACGCTTTCCTTGCTTGTGGTGCACGCCATTTGACATTGGTCAATCCTGCCTACCACGAAGACAAGGCTCTGCATTATTATGATACAGCCACGAGATGGCTCCTCAAGTCACTGCAAAATCCTAATCGCGATACGGTGATATGCGCCACGACGGCCGTGATTCTGAATGTCTACGAGATCATGTCAGAACGAGCCTTGCAACGGATGAACCACATCGCGGGCGCAAGAGCTCTCATCAAAGAATGTGGTTGGAACGCCAGATCTACTGGCATTGGCGCCGCCTGTTTCTGGTTGAACGTCGGGATGGAGCTCCTCAGCTGTCTTCACTTTAACTGGCAGGTGGCGTGGGATCCAGATGAGTGGGGCCTAGACATGGACTTTGCACGAGAGCAAGAGAACGGTAAGGAGGAAGTCTGGACGTATCGCATAGTCTACATTGTGGCCAAGATTGCAAATTTTCGGGCCTCGATCCCCAGATTTTCTGAATCGTCTCCTCGAGAGGAGCAGTTGCGACTGCAAAAGCGGTACGAGCAATGGTCTAGGTTGAAGCAGATGACGGATTCTTGGAATGAAAACATCCCTCGAACGATGCATCCGATGGCATATCTCTACCCTCACCAGACGACATCCAAATCAGCATTTCCAGAAGTATGGCTAATCAAGCGCACAACCATCATCGCTCGGCTGTTCTATCATACAGCAATGGTGCTTCTGTCTCAGATCAACCCAGTGATGTCGGTGGAAATGGAAGAAATGAGTGAAATGCAAAAGCAACATGCAAACCTCATCTGTGGCATTGTTGCACACGTCAAGGATCGGTAAGTCGCTGTAAACACAGATTGAGAGGCGTGCTGACGATAGCTGGCAGTGGCGTTGCCAGCGTCGCGCTCCGTTCTCTGGCAATCGCTGCCGAAGCGCTCACTGTTCGACGAGAACAGGAAGAAGTGCTGCAAATTTTCGACAAGATTAGCAAAGAGACCGGCTGGCGTATCTCCTTCGTCTTCAAGGAATTGAAGGAAAGGTGGAAATGGGACGATGCACGATCGCAGCCGCCGCCTCCGCCTCCACAGCAAATGGCGAACTCAACGATGCTGCAAAACGCGACACCTTTGCAGCCATACCAATACCAAACACAAACACCCATGTCGACGCAGCCCATGACGTTGCAACCTCCACCGTCAGCGGTCGCATCCTCAACCGGTAGGCCGCCCGGAGGCATACTCAATCCGGTGCTCGCGACGGCCGATTTTTCGATGCCAAAGCATCCGTATCAAACCGTTTATGTGCCTCCCAACTCGCTTGGATCGCAAGCTCAATTCAATTATTGAAAGCCGCATATTGCATTTCTTCTTCTACCTATGCACGACTAATGAGCAACGAATTCCTTCCTCGGCCGCACTGGATCACACGCTTCGTTTCTTGTATACTAGCTTCCAATCTGTCGGTGCGCAGGCGCTGCGTCCTTTCTGCTCCTTGCTTCCAAGCTTCGGTACAGGATGAGTCTAGTCTAGTTTGTTGGGCATTGCAAAGCGAACAGAAAAGCAATGGGAAGCATGGGTTATTCTGGTTTTTCACGAAGCGTTGCATCAACTTTCTTTCCTTGCATGTACTCGATAGACGTACCGTAGGCTCAAGCAAACTGAGCGCACATTGTCTCCATTGCGATTTCTGTGCGCATCCCCATTGCACCTGAAACATGCGTCATGCCGAGGTCCACCGACAGCAACCTGGACCCGTGAATCCTCAGTAATACCCCAGAGTGGATTTGGCACCTACAGTACTGATGCACCCACGCTTTCCCACAATCCCGTTGCGTAGGGCCTGCCCGGATGGAGAAGTTGAAAGCCTGGCGCCTCATCATGGGCAATTTCAAAACTAGGCGGTAGCATTACTCCCGGAACGAAAACTTTATATGAAGCTTTTCCATCGCGTACGAGGCAGCTCCCACGATGGCACGCAAGAAGAACACATCTTCAACATCTTCTCACAACTCCCCGGCTCCTGATATCTCCATCCTCGGCGACCAGCTCACCATCTATCCGTCCGGCTATACCCAGTCCTCCAACCCTTCCAAAGGTCCTCCATCAACCCCGACGCCCTCCGAAAGCTCGAGCACAGAAACTTCCGAAGAACAGCCCCTCCTTGAAGGATGGGCGCGTTTCCGCACCTCACCCTTCGACTTTCTGCGCGAGATCAGCGTATATATTTCAGGAGATGGCTGGCGGAGCTACGACCGCGTGGTCGGGCAGCCCGTCTTTTATTCGGGCTTCAGCGACAACATGAAGGCCATGGTCCTTTCGAATCCCATGCTGCGGGGCAAGATATCTGAACTTGCCGAGGGGAGAGTGGCTACGGAGGAGGATGAAGGCCTATTTCGGACGGCACGGGGTACCAAGGACGCAGCGGGAAGAGAAAGGAGACGGAAAGAAATCGAGCGGCAAGTAGGGGAGGTCGCAGCGCAATTGACGGACGACATGATCTGCAAGATGGAGAGCAAGAGGTTTATACGAGGGGCCTATTACCTTGTCACGCAGGGGCTGACGAGGGCCTATCATCAAGGTGAGAAGCTCTTCATCACGCCTTTTGCAAGGAAAGAATGCCGGCTGATATGCACATAGGATACACGTATCTGCTGAAGAGGTCCTCAGACTACGATCTGTCGCGGAGCAAGCTGCAAAGCGCAAACACTCCATCATTTTTCTCCCCTGCCACAAATCTCACGTGGATTACATTTCTCTGCAGGTCATTTGCTATCGGCTCGGTCTCACGCTTCCTGTGGTCGTTGCGGGCGATAACCTCAACTTTCCGCTTGTTGGAGCTTTCCTACAGCACGCGGGTGCGATGTGGATCCGCCGCAGCTTTGGTGGTGACGCGCTTTATACCACTCTCGTCCAATCATACGTGGACACCATGTTGCGGGAAGGCTTCAATTTCGAATGCTTCATCGAAGGTGGTCGTTCACGCACTGGCAAACTCTTGCCACCAAAGTTCGGGATCTTGAGCTTCCTTGTCGACAGTGTTCTCTCGGGTCGAGTTGATGATGCGATCGTCTGCCCCGTTAGTACACAGTATGACAAGGTTATCGAGGTTGACTCGTACATCAGCGAGCTTCTTGGGCAACCAAAGAAGAAAGAGAGTCTACAAGAATTCCTGTCAGCATCGTCCATCTTGTCTCTGAAGCTTGGTCGCGTTGACGTGAGATTCCACGAACCCTGGAGTTTGAAGGGGTTTATCGCCCAGCAGAAAGATCGATTTAGTAGAATATCTCAACCGATGAGCGAGCAGGATCAGAGGATACGCTTGTTGAGAACGATGGGTTATAAAGTTCTTTCCGACATCAACGCCGTGTCGGTTGCAATGCCTACAGCATTGATTGGGACCATCCTCCTCACTCTTCGTGGACGAGGTGTTGGCAGATCAGAGCTTGTGCGCCGTGTGGACTGGCTCAGCGAACGAGTCAAGCAACAAGGCGGGAGGGTGGCCCATTTTGGTGGGCTGCCTACGGACGTCGTTGTTCAACGTGGTCTCGAGGTTCTTGGACCTGGCTTGGTAGGCGTAGTAGAAGGATTGCCAGAGGATACTTACTGTGCCATCGATAGGTGAGTCGTGGATTTCCACGAAAACGTGGCATTACCCTAACTTTTATCCAGATTCCAGTTATCCTTTTACCGTAATATGACTATCCATCTCTTCATATCCGAGGCACTGGTCTCCGTAGCAATGTACACGAAGGTCAAGCTTGGCGGGGGTCCAGAAAATCAACGGATATCCTACGAAGAGCTGGTGGATCAAGTGCAGTTCTTGTCCAAGGCAAGTCTTCTACCTAACTTGACGCTCACTCGCTTATTTCCTTAGCTTTTCCGCGGTGAATTTATTTTCCCAACCGAGGGTCTGGCCGTCAACCTCGAAAAAACACTTTCCGGTCTCGCAGGAGACGATGTCATTAAAGTCACACGAGAAGATGACGGGACCTTCGTTGACATAAGCGACTCGGAACGGAAACGTGGTAGGGAAAACTATGATTTCTACTGCTTTCTTATCTGGCCTTTCATTGAGACGGCATGGCTCGGTGCGATCTCGCTAATGATGCTCACACCTCCATCTGGTGCTGCCAATGACACTTGGTTGGACGTGAAAACGGTCCAAGATCAAGCGCAGCTTCTGGGGAAAACGCTCTACCACCAAGGCGACTTGGAATATTTTGAGTCTGTGAACAAAGAAACGCTCAAGAACGGCTTCGAACGATTTCAAGAAGAGGGTATCATCGTAGTCACCAAGAGTAAAGATGCTCGCATTCCGGCAACGGTCAGAATAGACGCTGCATGGATGCCGCACAGGGATGTGGAAACGGGACGGATCTCTGCGGAAGGCAGGCTGTGGGATTTTGCGGAATCGATCAGTCAAAGCAGGAGGGAAGGCAAAAATAGACGGGATGGGACCACGGTCACGAACAGAGTCATGGCACTCGTTGACAAAATCGGTCGAGATTTGTTTGACGAGGCAGCGACAGCGACCAGTGCACAGACGCATGAGCTTGACGAGAGGACCGGCTCAGCGACGAAAGGCAGGACACGCAGGAAGGAGAGGTTCAAGGCGCAGCTATAATGATATCATAGTCGATCAGTCCACAAACGAAGCCAACTAATTGGACCGGCTTTAGCTTACATAAGACGTCAACTCAAAACCACCGAAGCTGAGGGTCACGTTGGCTTTGACCCGAAGCCAGCTGAACAGCCACCAGCCGCTTGCTGCTGTCAGCACTGCCTTTGCACAACAAGACCGTTTTAGTCGATGTTTGTTCCTCTCGATGCCCATTACTCTAGAGGCTTTGGCTCACAACCTCAAATGACTGCCGCTCAGCGGTGCGGGCGGCTGCGTGAAGGGGTTGCATTTCATTCAGCGGCTGAATCATTGCCAATCACGCTCCGATAATCCCACGACTCTTTTTTCTTTCCACCGAACACCAAGCTACCGAAGCAGCAGCAATGACGATGATGATACCCAAGCTCGTTCCCTCGTGAACACCGGTCCCTGCGAACCCAGCGCCAGCATGAAGAAGATGGGTTCAACTCCCAGCCGCTTCGTCTTCGCATTCGCATTCGCACCTGTTACTCGTTATAGTGCTGCCAGCCCGATATAAATAGTGTATCTTTTGCCTCGTCATCTTCCATTTCTTTTCATGCTGCTTCTATTGCGTTCAGAACATTCAAAGCCGCTTTTTCGCTTTCGCTAAGCGTCATGCATTATTCGACTTTATATTCTCTTATCACAGCCTCCTCAGGCTATGCCCATTCCTTTACATCAATTCATGTTCCTACCAGTGCTCCAGGTCGTACAGCCGCAGTAGACCTTACCTTTTCCCGCCTGGGCATTTGAGGAGCGGTCTTTTCATATGTATTTTGCAAGCGGGGATGCCCTTCAATTCTCGCGTAACCTAGTTCAAAATGTCGCGGACCAAACCAACTCTACGACTGTCATCCGTGTCGTCGGAACCTTTCTGTGAGTGCTTTCTGAAGGGGGCCAAACCATGGTGTGTTAGCGTATGGTGCGGTCGCTTCGAGCTCTGCATATTTGTTTGCTCCTTGCTTTTTGGATATTCAGTACGAGAGAAGAACATTTGCTATAGCTTGAAGGTATGACAGAGTTCGCTCGTCACGTTTCGTCGTTTAATCTAGTGAATAGCAAATCGCTGGACTTTGCACGCTCTCCACCCTCATAAACCCAGACCCTCTCCGTCCATGACCATTAGACCCTAAAACATCCGTTTCTCACTAAAAGGCGGTACTCATCATAAATGTGAAGGACAACAGGATAGCTGCAACCGAAAATAATCCAAAAAGTATCTTCAATCTGTGTCTAGTCTTTATCATTGCTGAATAGTGACTGAGTGAGCACATTTTCAAGTGCCCAACTGGAATGTCCTTTACCGGTGTGGTCTTAGCCCATTACCCATCAGACGCTTTATCCAGCTGACAAATTACTAGTGGGCCTCGCCCGGGCTACTGCCTAACGCCACGTGTGACGTACAACTATATCTAGCGACGTTGAAAGAAACTAATTCGCCTACCAGCTGGCTGTTCTGGGCACAGCAAATAATGCCTACTGATCGCTTGAGGCATACTGATCTCAGGCTTCTTAGCAATTACCTGAATCTCCGGATGCATTAAAATCATGTGAGAGTATTTTTTTTTTGGCGCTCCCACCCTGCGCCAACCTCTTATCCAACCACGACGGAGGCCGGAACGACACGTTCTTACATATGCAGCTACTGCTTCGGATTACCCCGATAGAAGGAATAGCAACTGCCGTGACAAATCGATTCAGGGCAACTTCCACCAACGAGCAACGAGGTGAGCTTTTCCAAACAAAATGGCTTCATGAGGCATGGTGGTAGAACAGTAGGAGATTGCACATTTCGACTCTCCATTGGTTCAGGGGATCAGGTTGCGTTACACGCTCGGCACAAAAAGCATGCAAGAAAGCGGGCGAAGATACACGCGAGAAGCAGACAAATTCGGTCAATCGGTGAGCAGAAAGGTTAGAAGTGCATGAGGCACAACAGCACTTACTGTATGCGGCAGGCTTCTCCAAAGCCAATTGCAGACCAATGTACGAAACCAGCCTGTACACTGTCCTGGAAGGCTGGAATACCGATATCTTTACAACATTATGTTCCAATGGCTAAGTTAATTAGATGCAGGATAGAATGGATTGCCATATCTTGCAAAGTAAATCTTTTTCTCAGATCTCTCTCTCTCTCTCTCTCTCTCTCTCTCTCTCTCTCTCTCTCTCTCTCTCTCTCTCTCTCTCTCTCGCGTATTCACCATTTGAAGGATTCATGGTAATAAAAGCGCTCAACGACAGTTATCAAGGCTGCACTGGGCGTCTGTGGATGTGTATATCTCCAGCGCCCTCAGAACCGTGTTGGCTGGCCCACACGTACCTTGCTTATATCTACTAGTACTATTCCTCCTGATCTACCAGCTTCGCCGCCTGAGCGTCCTCATGCGCCTATCCAACTTTGTCTGCAGTTCGCAACGGCCGGCCTCTGAGTCAGACCCTTAAAAGAACTGCCGGTCCAGTCCGGAAAACTTCATGTCCAACCATCTAAGGAGACCTCGGCAACTGTGTTTTACCTTTTGCCGAATTCAATATATTTCTGATGAAGAAAGACGGAAGATGTATGTGCAATAGCCTTGTTTCAGCCATCCCCCTCATCACGGGTATCTTTATGGCCGCTCTTGTTTGGACCGCAAACTATTCTTGTGAACTTTTCCGATCTCGATGGTCGCCAGGTATCATTCTGTGCCGTACTGCTACAGTAAAGCTTGAGAAAATCGGAGTACCTACCTAACACGGAGAGGACTACACTTGACCATCACAACATACAACTTTGAACCGCACGCTTGCCTGAATCGAAGATCACCAGGTACCACGCTGTGCCGTTAAACTGCAGTAAAGTGTCAATAGAATCGGAATTCCTACTTAGCGTAGTGACGCTTTGACTCGACAATAATCAATATTCTAAGAACGCAATCGAGATTGGATGAACGCTGAAGATGCGAGGCTACCGCAGCCCATAACGGCAAACAGGTTTTGTGCGCAGCGTCCAGCTAGTACGTTCCAGAGATCGAGGTACCGTCTATAAAGGTCTCTAAAGATGCCCTCAACAAACAGTCCAACTTGCTCTGAGTACCAGATACACAAAAATCTTTGACATACGCAATGGCTGCAACTTATGATCCTTCTGTTTACGATAGCCTTCCCTTGCTTGCTGATGCTGGACAAATGTTCGAGAAAAAGCACGGGGCAGACCTTGTTAATGAATTCCGCGTGCTTTTCCAACAATATGACACAGATCGTGTCTTCGGCCTCGCTCTGAACCATCGCCATTTCAATATGGACCCAAATGAGCGACTCGTTGAATACAACGGAACATCAGTTCCTTGGGGAACATTGATTGATAAAACTCGGCCAAGCACCTGGCTCCTTTCGGAAGACGATAATTGCCTTCCATACGAATTCCACTACTTTCCAGACGACAATCCGAATGAACTGGTTGACTCACCGGCCGATCCAAAGCATGGTGCATTCATCAAATCTTTCAACCAGCTTCTTCGTCAGAACGACGCTCTTGGTCTGTTTGGTCTTTGTCGATACCCAGGTGATGACTTCGAAGGCCGCGTGGAACTAACCGAAGGACGAGCTAACATAAACTTGCATCCCAAAGATGTATGTTCACTCAATTTGGGCCTTCTTTTGGGATATATTTCGTTTGCGCTAACGATGGTTTTGAAGGCGCCAAAACACCTGACAGCGCGAGAGGCAGTCTGGTACTTCTCCCCAGTCTTGTGGGGCAAGTGTGTTTGCATTTGTGGAGGAAATGGTCATACCACGGCTACTCACGCAGGCTACGTAGCCACCCGCTGAGAGAGACGGTGGCTTATCTAAGCACCTACCTCTTTCGCTCTCTCGTTCATTCTGCACTTGCTTTCTCCCTGCTTATACCCACACACTCTCTCTATGCCTGGATTTTCTCTCTCGTTGCCTATAACTACTCTCCTTTTGTCTGCGCCTACTCTTTCAATAGCTTACAATACATTCGCTCTTGATCTTATCTGCATTTGCTCCTGATATGCTATATACGCGAGCATACGAGAAGTCTCCCGGAAGGACTTCAGCTCCAATATCATCACCTTAATAATTCACCTGTGATGGGTAGTCTCCAATCGATAATCCAGGTGAGCTAGATTATGTACACTTAACCAAAAACATCTTTATCTTTTCTCGTAAACTGCCGCGTAGATTTCCACAATCTCGCACATCTATATTTTGGATCGAATCTTGCAAGTAAAAGACAAAGTGTTTTGGATAGTCCTTCGCACAGTGATTCTGCCTTCACTTCTTTCTTTATTCGTGGCCACTTGCTCCTTTGCCACTTTACCATGCATCTTCACGTCATACAATGGAAAGTTACTCACAGAAAGCACAAGTATGCGTGTAAAATGACCTAGTCCTTTATCTTTTCCCATGCTGGCAAATTGGGCAGTACAAAGCAAGCGTGGCCGTTGAGGTCTGTCTTCTTCTGTGCCAGTGTAGGACTTCGTATACTCATCAGCAAATTAAAAGTTAACAACGTAGATTATCTGCCACATAGTTCACTCCTAAACAAAAAGTCCACAGGTCTGACAGCATAGTAAACGACTCCCTCGGAGTACAAATACAATTCTCAAAAAAGAGGTCCGCCAACGTTCGTGGGGAGCCGTTTGGAGTAAACGTCAACGCTCGCAACTCGCAAATGTCGAATAGGTTAGGCCTCAAATAGCTCGAAGGCCACCACATTCAAGAGATCGTGCTCGTCAGACAAAAGTTACTCTGGAATTCCGAAGGCAGCTTCCAGAGCTTTATATCTCCTTGCCTTCCCTTTTAATTTTGATGGTGCGATCGACTTGTGCTCCAACTCCAAGGGCACTTCTTAGCCGGTGCTACTTTTCCTAGATTCTGCACAGCGGATTTTGTACTAATACGGGACAAAAAAAGTCCAACACCTGCTATCCTCGATGCCAAATCTCTTTTATATCCCCGCCCGGTTCTCGCCGGTCAAGTCTAGCTATGCATATTCATGGTAAGCTCCGATATACTCTCGCTACGACATTGTACCATGATCGTCACCTGCTTTCACATTTTGTAGTTGGCTTACATACTTGGCAGTGCTTGATGATCCAGGGGTGCTGTTCGACCTGCTCGAGGGATAGTCTCTTTTGGGGGTCAACAACCAGTAACTTGAATTATGTTAGCATTTTAGTCTACAGCTGATATGGGTCAAAGACACCCACTCTCTTAATGAGATCAGTAGCCTCAGCACTGACAAAGGATGGGATTTTCATATCCCCTCTGGCGATTCTCCTTGTTGTCATGAGAGGTGTGTCCTCAAACGGCGCTTCGCCTACGAGAAATTCGTAGGTCAATACGCCCAAGGACCACAGATCAACCTTCTCGTCGTAGGATTTGCCTGGACTGTGGGGTACAACCATCTCGGGCGGCAGATAGTCGAGTGTTCCACAGTAAGTGTTCCGGCGGTTGCTAGGCGCATGTACGCTCCAACCGAAATCCGAGATCTTGATCTCGCCATGGACGCCTACTAGAATGTTCTCAGGCTTGATGTCACGATGGATAACGTGCTTGCGGTGGAGATAGCGTAATGCGCCCACCATTTGAGCAATATACTGTGCTGTCTTGGATTCGGAAAACCGGGTCTCCTTACGTAAGTGTTTATACAGCTCACCCCGGCCAGCGAACTCCAGTATAAGGAAGATGCGTTTGCTGTCATGAAAGTGGCCGTATAGATTTAGAATATTGGGGTGACGAAGATTGCTTTGGATCTCGATCTCTCGCCGCACTTGCTTTTCTACGCGGCCCCGCAGCAGTTCGTCCTTATACATGACTTTCAGAGCGCAGACATAGCCATGTTTGCGTTCTCGAGCCAAATACACGCGACCAAACTTTCCCTTGCCCAACGCCTTGCCGATCTCGAACATGCCTAAATGGAGGGTCTTTACGGCAGGCTGCTCAATAAGAGCCACTGGTCCATTCTCTGATGGAGGCTCTTCATGTAGTTTTTTAGTAGAAGAGAGAGCTTTCTGATTTGGTAATGCCGAAGGAGCCGCTTCATGTAGCGGTGCTGCAGTTGTGCTTTGCTTCTGATTTTGGAGAGCGACTTTGAGGAGGCTTGGCAGACTCGGCTTGTATGGGATTGTTGTCGTGCTTGAGGTTATGGCTCTGATCTATGCGGAGAATTAGCTTTAGCAGGATAGACTTGGCCAATGCGTCGAGTACCTTGGACGTCAGGTCCTTGCCGATGTCGTTGTTAATTGACATACGTCCTAGACGTGCCTCGAGAATGCCAGTTGCCATTTTTACACGTATTTTCCAAAACGAAGGTCGATCGTATTTGAATGATGTCGAGGCTCCAATTACCAATGTGTTACCTGGACTGTTTGTCGTTGGTGGGACGGGCGTTGCGCGGCAACCACCAGAATTCAAACACCATACCTGGACCTGTATGCACTCCGAGTACATCTATCACAATGACGATGTTGCATTTAGTGGGGTTAGCTCGAGCATTTCCGTCAGAGAATTACAGCTCTTTCGCCAAATCCAGGCATCTTTCATCATGTCGGCCTGATCGGTTGAAGATGCATGAGCAACGCTGGCACTAGGCTTTTGTTATCAGACGCAGCAGCTCGAATATTGTTTCCAGAGACTGAAAATTGATCCCGGAAATGGTTGGAGAGTTGTCGGGTTCCTATATTCTGGCCGTAGAGCCTTGCTCGCATTCCATAAATTACAAACTTTCGGTTTTTCGGTTTTACACGGGAACAAGTACCTGCCCTGCACCTGTCTAGGAGAATACTCTACATACCGATACTCGAACAAATTAAGCACCTCATTAGGGCACCTCCGAGCTGGCTTGAAAAAGGTCTAGCTATATATCGTTATCCAGACTCGTTTTCAATTGAATTTTAATTTCTAGTTTGGCCTGTACTATTTTCATGATGGGATCGTCACAGAGTGGACAGTCAGGAAACGGAGCCTTGCAATGGTTGTAACCTTGTGAGCGCATGACGGACTCAGCTCCGTCCCCGAAATTCGACTATCCATTGCCTTTCACTCAATGCTCATGAGCTTCGAAGTTTAGCTTTGGAAGTAATCTCCATGGGACAACGTCGAATCAAGGCAAGGCAGGTATATCGCTATGCCCTGGGAGAGGATGCAGTTGCCGTGTATGATTCTACCCCACATCTGCAACAGTTGACTTATCGAACTTCCTATCTTGGCATGTACAAGTCGATACTAACCTTCCACGACATAAACATTAGCGGGGCTCTCATCCCAGCATGTTCTGTCCCGAATCAATTTCTATTTGACA
The DNA here is from genome assembly GCA_021030935.1 of Astrothelium subdiscretum. Classification (NCBI taxonomy): domain Eukaryota; kingdom Fungi; phylum Ascomycota; class Dothideomycetes; order Trypetheliales; family Trypetheliaceae; genus Astrothelium; species Astrothelium subdiscretum. Next base: position 196,469 of record JAGFMW010000024.1, read on the forward strand.
GCTCGCTTCACCATTTTAGCAATGCCACGCGGGACGCGATAAGATGGTGTTTGAATCGCGCCTGTCGAATGATACATTGCCGCTTTCCGGCATGTAATTATGAAGGTATAAGTACCTTTGAATTGTCGAATCTGAATTTCAATATCTGAGTATCAGCATTCCACCGGTTTTTGTCTTTGCTGTTTACTGCTATTTACTGCGTTGTCGCGTGCAGTACTGAGGTTACAACGATGACAGAAAAGGATACAATGAGGACACTGGAGGGAGAACAATCGTCACGAGAAAAATCTGACGTTCAGACGGAGCCAGAAAAGTCACAGCCATTTGCGTCGCTCGATGGACGTAAAAGCTCCGTTGCCACAGGTGAACAAATCGTTGTCGAATCACTGGCTGATGCGGACGAGGCACTGGCTTTCCTAGAGAATCACCCAAGGGCAGCCGAAATAGCAGAGGAAGGGAATGCCATTCTTGAAGATCCGAAGCGAATGAGGAAATTGCTCTTGAAGATCGACCTGACGATTGCGCCGTTGCTAGCGGCAGTGTACTTCCTTCAGTATCTCGACAAGACAACACTCAGCTATACAGCCGTCATGGGCATCCGGACGGATACGCATCTCAAGGGACAGGACTACTCAAACCTATCCATGCTTTTCTATATTGGTGGGCGCCCAACGGTCTTGTGATGAACGACTGGTCGCATCATTACGCTGACAAGCGCTCGTAGGGTTCCTAGCGTGTGAATTCCCCACGCAGTATATTGCTCAGCGTCTCTCACGCCTCTCGCTGTACATGGGAGTCAACATCATGCTCTGGGGAGTTGTCTTGGCTTGCCATGCGGCCTGTAATGACTTTGCTAGTCTAGCAGTCTGCCGCACGTTGCTCGGGGTCTTTGAGTCTTGCGTAGCTCCGATACTAGTCCTTATTATCGCAATGTGGTATAAGAAGGTTGAGCAAGGACGTCGAGTCTCGTGGTTCTATGTCTGCAATAGCTTGACACAGATCATTGGCGGTGGAATCGCATACGGCGTGAGCTTCACCCATACCAGGTTCGCGAGTTGGCGCATCTTCTTTGTCGCCATTGGAGCAGCGACAATTGCAATCGGCGCTTTGGTTGCGCTGCTGCTCCCCGACAGCCCTGTCAAAGCCAAGCGATTTACAGACGCAGAAAAAGTCGCAGCACTAATGAGAGTCAAGAACAACCAAAGGTAAGGCGTTGCTCCGTCCTCTCACTCGCTACGACGGCTGAGATTGAGATCAGTGGCACACAAAATGCGCATCTCAAAAGAGATCAGATCTTCGAAACCTTCAAAGACGTTCGTGTATGGCTTGTTTCTCTTTGCACGATTCTTGGCTCAATCCCGAATGGCGGGATCAGCAACTTTTCCTCGATCCTCCTTACGACATTCGGATACAGCTCTCAAGAAGCACTTGTCATGTCGATGCCGACAGGCGCTATTGGAGTAGTCTTCGTGCTCTTGTCTGGTTGGCTCTCCGATAAGTGGAGAGATCGCTCATCGTATGCACTCCTACTCTCCTCGGTGTGGCTTGGCTGGTGTAGGCTAACACTACTACGTCTGTAGGGTCATGCTCATTTGCATCATCCCTACAATCCTCAGCGCTGCTCTCATGATCGGGCTTGATCCCAACGGAGTGCCTCAAAACAAAGCGGGGCTTCTCGCTGCTTCGTTCTTGTCCGGCACGTTTGGCGCGTCGTTCATGCTTTTGCTGGCATGGAATGCTTCAAATATCGCTGGACACTCTAAAAAGGTCACGGCGAATGCCATGACGCTTGTTTCTTTTGCAGTAGGGAATATTTTGGGTACACAAACGTTTCAGAGCAAGCAGGCTCCTGGATACATCAGTGGCAAGATCAGCATAGTGTCTACGCTTGCAGCGCTTTGCTTGATGGTTCTTGTTCTGAGATTTATGAACGACCGGCTAAATAAGCAAAACAAGAGGAAGCTTGCGGAAATGGGCGAAGAAGAAAAGGAGGTGTTGAAGGAAAAGATGGCATTTGCGGACCGTACGGACCGGGATAATCCCTTCTTTGTGTACACTCATTAGGGAGAAGATAGTCTGAGATTGAATACTTGACCTTCTTCGCGTTGCGCGGATGGGAATTGTCCTGAAAAAAGCTGTCCTCGGACTATCGTGAAGTGGACGGACGGGAGGTACGGGGTATTCTGGTGATGTCACAACCTCGGTAGTCTAGCTATCGAGCTCTTCGAGCCTCCGCAATGATACTTTACTGTTGTTACCTACTAAGTAGGATAGATAATTCTCAGCCAGAATGCCAACCTTTTCCTAGCAGCCATGATCGCTTCCAAACAACCATCGCGACCTCGGTCTAGTTCTTCAAATGTGCAATCTGTCACAGTCAACCATCAACAAATTCGACATTCGCAGCACGTCTCCTCCCAGGCAGCCTCCTCGACTCCGGCCACGCCCTTTACCTTTCCCAACCTCTACGTACCCCCTCCGTGGAGTACTGGTGGATTGATGAGTTGCCGCGCACGTTCTCAAATCGAAGCACTTCCTCCAATGGCGGTTGTAGCACCTTCTCCGTCCGCCGTGGCAGATAGTTCGATGACACTGTATAACCCTTCGATGCTACATCCGGTCTTTTTCACTGAACGGCTGCGCAAACCGCCCTTTCAGTTACCGATTGGTTCGGCTGACGTACTTGGAGGAGGGGCCGGCTCCGCTACGAGAAACCCATGCGCAGAAGGGTACGTGTATGAGGATGGCAGGAGTGTGGGAAAGCGAACTAGTGGCACAAGACTGTGAAAATGGCAAGACCTCAGAGTTACGAGACGATGAGCGAGGATGGCATAACATGAAGACTAATTTGCATTGATGGCGAAGGGCGTTCAAGTTGGCAATGTCTATGGGAGCCTCTCGTGTGACTGTGTATGTGGAAAACCAAGGCAAAACGCGACTGCGATATAATTCTGGCCACCCTGACACTTCGCATCTCAATCTTCATCTTTTCATTATTGCTGTACTCCGTAAGAAAGTACGATCTATCCAGTAGTACTTGCCAGTCTACAAAGCAAGCATGCAATACTTATTCTCGGTCTCTCTGCGCCAGTAACATCATCCTAAACCCGCCACGAGGCAGCAATCTGAATTTGCTCCTGATTCGGTCTAATCCAGTAGTTTGAGCATCACGTATGGAATCTCGACATCCTCCTCTGTCCTGTCCTCGGCGGTAATTTCGAAGATGACATTCTTCTGATGACCTGGGATTTTCTTCTTGCTGATCGTCTCAACTAGCTCGCTCAGCCTAGAACAGCAGTTAGCTTACACGTTCTTTTTCACAGCGAGTCTATGCTTCTGTAACGTGAACCACTTACTTGAGCGGTAACCGGTCCTTAAGCTTACTTGGCGGATAAAAGCTCGCATAAAGGAGGCTAACACCACTGGATACCATTGTGACGTTCAGGCCCTTCTGCTCAAAGTCATCCAAGAACTGTTGCAACGTCACATTCGTCACTTCGAATCGATCCCATAGCTTGTCCACAGTAACTTCGCCATTTGTACCCATGTACTTGCCCTTCGGACTCGCAATTGGCTCGCTAAACCCGAAAAATGGAAGCGCGAGATTGACGAAACCGTTTTTGTATTGCTCGATATCAGTCTTTCCGTCGATGATCTTGAAGAGCTCGAGCACGACAAGACCCGTGACAAGCGCTGTGGTGGTCGCGATCGCAGGGATGATCTTGCCAGCAATGAACTTGGTTTTGTGGCGATCCGCAACGGCGATTTTGTAGTTCTCGGCGCGAAGGTTACTTGCTGCTGTAATAAAGTCGATATGGAAATTGGTATCGTCGTCCTTTTCAAATTCGACAGGCTCTAGTTTAACGCCAGCAAGTGATTTAGGCGGCGGTAAAATATCAGCTATCCTCTGAAGTTCGTCGTTGTCGCCTGCAGCTTGATTGGCATTCGGATCTGGCTCTTTGTCATCTGCCTGGATCTTAACGCCAGGATCAGGTTTGAAATCTGGAACGATCATATTATCGAGCACCTTCAAGAACTGCTCTTTAGTAGCACCTTTGGGATTGATGTTGTAGTTGAACGCGTGTAACCTTGCAGCCGCTTCAACGAAGGTAAAGTGCGTTGGATTTGATGGGTCAAACTTCAGTGGATCCGGCGCCCGCTTGGGACCAGACCAAAATGGCTGTCCGCTGGAGGTTTTGGAGTCCTTGGGGAAGTTGTATAGCAGTTGTTGGATAGCGTTGTTGTACTGCTTCTCAAATTGATCCCGGGCCCAGACTATACAGTCGTCAAAAGTCAGAGGTTTCTCCGTGACAAGGAAGGCTTGAAGAGTTTGCAAAGTCTGTTTCTCATTTCCGGATTGTTTAAGTGCAGTGCCGAGATAATTCGGTTGAGTCAGGTACAGGTTGACGACTTCAGCCGGGCCTGCGAAATAGGTATGGAAAAGATCCTTGGCCCATGCGATGGTATGTTCAATTCGGTTTGGGAAACTGCGAAGCGTACACATGGGGAATGACTGCTCTGGTGGATCTTGGGAGCTCGAATATGACTCGGTGATCATGGGCAAGACCACTTGGGAGTTGGCCTTGGTCCCGAGAGTGCCGCTATCTAGCAAAGGCTTACGGAAGAAGACGCAGCGGCGGTCGACGTACGTCCGGGCATCGACATTATCCAGGGCATTCGTGACGGCATCCAACCCGTTCCAGAATTGCTCATTGAAGATATGCTCGGTATCCGGTCCAACACGATCTTTCAATATTGTGATCTTGCCTTGAAGCTCCGGGTTCATGGCTTGAACCGCCTTCGCGGCACACTCACTCTTCAACTTGCCAACGTCGCTTGGTCGAAAGAGAAACTGTCGGTTCAGGTTACTTCGCTCGATTTGATCCATGTCCGTCACGGTGATGTTGCCCTGCGGCCCCGTGCCCAACCCGATCATGGCCCAATTTTTCAGCATTTCACAGCCAATCGCACCTGCACCAACGATGAATTGCTTCATGTTCGCAATCTTGTCTTGAAAGTCTTTGCCGAAAACAGCGAGCTGGCCGTCGTATCGCGTTCCCAGGGGCTTGCAAAGTTCCTCTGATCGCTTAAATGTATCGGGAATGGATTCTAAAGAGTCAAAGTAGAGCCATTGCTTGATCGGGTGGAATTTGCCCGAGACTGACTTCAAAACCTCCTGAGCAGCCAAGCCTCCGAAAAAGGCGGCCATTGGGCTCAAATCTCCTCGTGCTTGGTAGCTGAGTTCTTTGAGAATTTTCTCATCCAGTTCAACCTTCTCCTCGCCTTGCCCGGCCAATTCTTGTGCCAGTTTGAAAACTTCCGCCGCATCAGTATCATTGTGTGGTCGAGGTAGATTGCCTTCGTGGCGATCTGCAAATGCGTGGAGCGCCTGGAACCCTATGTGCAATTGCTGAGGCCGATCGAATTTGGCAAAGTCAGACATCATCAGCTCGGGTTTCTTCAGTTGGGCGGTCAACGGCTCAAAATCTATTATCTTAGGCATCTTGACCTGAGTATAAAGACCACCACGCTTATACTGGCCGAGGCCAGAGACGTCGCCAATAGAGAAAGTGTAAGGTCCCTTGACGGTGATCTTCCTCGGCGCTGCGTCGTTCAAGCCTTCCAGGCCTTCAATCTCGGAAAAGGTCACAAAATCTCCATCTTCCAGACCATGTCTTGTTTCATCCAAGGCCGACACAAGACCATCTGAATCTATGCCTGCCACAATGCCGCTGTTCGGGTTTTCTCCATTGGGATCTCCACATGTGAAGTTCTTTCCAAAGTCAGTGAAGACTGTTCCAAACAAGCCAAACGTATCGGTAATGACGACATAGATGCCGTTCTCATGGCAGTAGTCGGAAATGGCGAGTTGGTCTTTCAGAGGAGTATCTGTGAGGACTACCGCCTGATACCGACTGAGCTGGCTGAGGTCGGAGCTAAGGTTATCAGAAGGATGAACGGTGACAGGAACGTAGGGGTTGAGTTCCGACACTCTAGGCACTGTCACCTTTGCTCTGGGAAGGCCGACGTCGTCTGGATGTAGGAAAAACTGTGAGGATAGATCTTCTATCGCAGCGGGTCTTGGATCGTATAGAGTTAGGGACTTCACGCCCGCAAGAGCCACGTTCTTTGCAATTTCAACACCAAGACCTCGAAGACCGACGATGAGAACGTTTGATGAGCCCATGCGCTTCATAGCCTCATGTCCGAGAACGTAGAGCTGCCTGCTGTATAGAGACTCATCGATCTCTCCGTCGGCGCTCTTCAGCTGTTCGGCCACGGCTGTAGGGTCCCCATCGATCTGCATCTTACTACTGTCCGTCATGATTTTCTTCTTCGGACTCGTGTGCTCGTCTGAAAGACGCCTCTTCCCCAGCTTACTGGTAGTCTCGTGGGAGGGAATGATGACTGTCAAGGAAGCAGTTCTGGGAATCGATGAGATAACGAGGGGTTTTGGAGAAAGGTGGGAATCCGTCAGCCAGAAGCTCTAGTGTGGCAGTGTAGAAGGACGGGCACAGAGAATCATGGCATGCGAAGTTGTATGAAACAGGGCTGGGGGCAGTGGAAGTGGCAATTGGAAGGCAACTGTGATGCTGCCTTGATGACAAAATTGCCCCAAGCTTCTTCCACTGCTCGAATGCTTTTTCTCCATAGACTACAGTACGTACTCCGTACCCCGCCATCCTGTCTCCTGTCCTGTCACCCCAGTTCGCTTGACCAACCAGCACAGAGCCGTCAAAGCGTTGCTGAAACTTCGACTGATGGATGCCACCGCTACTCGGCCATAGAGTAAGGGAATGGTTCTGCCAGGTGTTGCGGCTGCTTCACAGTCCGGTCGCCATGTCACGCTTGGCGACTGACTTCTGCAATATTTGATGCGGCTGCTATTGCGATTCAAATTGGGGGAGACGGTATTTGACAGATCAGATAGATCAAGGAACCATGACTCCACAAGTCGGCGGTATGGTAATTATTCATGGGAGAGAAAAGAAAACGGGTGCGTAGTCCAATGCACGCTCCACTCTCCAATCTACAGCAACAGCTCTGCGAGAGGGAAACCTCCGCCTGGCAGGGAACTCCGTCGATCCCTATTTGATGAGAGCTCGAGGATCTGTTTAGGGAGTATGCAAAGGTCTATATCTATTGGCGTGAATCGGTCGAAGTTCCCTCGGTATGGAGATCAGAAAATCAACGACGAACTGGAAAGGCTCACAGGACACGAATCAACCAATCAGCCAGTCGCGGTCAAATTGGAGTATATTGCGAATTCTATCTAATGTTGGCCGCATGCTCAAGGAGCACTCTGATTTGCCCGCTCGCTACGACTACGAAATGCTTGGGCTGAAGGGCTTGAGCTGAAGGGCTTAGGCTGGGGACTGACTTGAAAGGAAGAAAGCATAATAGTCCGGCCGCTTATGACGACCAGCTGAAAGAACACGAAGAGCTAGAGTTCGGCAACACAAGAGTGCAATCATGGCCATATCTACTCCGTGCATCCCCCCGACCTGCGCTAACACCGGCGATTTCCGCCTCTAATGATACAAGCAGTATGCTCGGACTATCGTATGTCGCTGACTGTGTGTTTTCATTTTCACGGATACTGGGAGGAGATTGTGACTCGTGACGACATCGGTGGACTTGGCTCTTAATGTGTGTGAGTTGACCAAAATATCCGAGAAGCACTTCGCCTCGAAAACAACATTCGCCTGATTTTGCATTGGTTGACGCGCCGGCTCCCCTCGCCTTGCTCATTTCAATTTCAACATACCGTTAAATGAGAGTTAGAGAATCGCGGACAGAGGGGGATAGGAACATGTCGGCTTGTCTCACTATGGATCGAAAAGGGTTAGCGACGCGAGTGATCAGCAAGCGGTAGGAATCTATCCGAGTTCTGATTGGACTGTTTTACCATGTCCGGGGCACTAACTAATTCCCTCTCCACCCTAAACCCTACTTGGATCCCCTATCCCATCTTATTTATCGCATCACTAACCTTTTAAATAGCGGTTTCTTTTCCAACATAGTCACCACCATGGCACCAATCCCAGAAATCTTTGCTGGCAATCAGAGTCCAAAGCACAGCCTCAATATCGAAGCCGAACGCCCTTTTCATCACTCTTTAAACAGACTGACATCGTATGGAAGACCGGAAAAGCGTGTAGCGCGCTTACGAATCTTTGAATTAGTAGACAAATTTGATGATTTATGCCGGCTGTGTATTCCCGTGATATAAACTGTCAGACTATAAAGAGCTTCTCATCTCCAAACGTGAATCTACTACAATCCACAGAGCATCTGGATTTCTATTTGTCCAAGAGCATCGGCGGATCTGTTTGTTTGACTTTCATCATGGCCCTCATTCTTCATGGAGCGTTTGCGCTTCTCCTCATGTCAAATCTCGCAACTGCACTACCTGCACCAAGTCCTCAGAGTGAGGACATCACCGCAGCAGATATCGACAATCCCGACTTTGGACCTGTGCCTGGCGAGTCATCCTACTACAGCAACTACACCGGTATCGAGGCCCCTTTCCCCGACCGCTATCCAGATCCAGTTCCCGCTAGCAGTCATGGACCTCCAGGACCAGACGATGTTCTCTGGCAAAATCTCGCCAGTGCCGAGTGGATCGTGTATAGGTTCTATCAGAAAGGTGTGGAAACCTTCAACGAGTCCGATTTCATTGAAGCAGGCTTCCCTCCTCAGACTTACAGTCGTCTTACGGAAATTCGAGATAATGAAGCTGGGCACTTACGCATTTTCCAAGACGAGATCTCACATGACTCTCTGAAACCGGGCCCTTGCGAGTATTATTACCCTTTTACGACCCCAAGGTCCTACCTGGAGCTCCAAACACTCATTGAACTAGCAAGCATGGCCTTCTTGACTGGTCTCACACAGACGGCGCAACTCAACTCTAGTAAGGGGGCTCTAGTCGCAGCAGCGGAAGTGGAGGCGCGTCACGAGGTCTGGGCTTTGATGGATATATGGAAAACGGACCCTTTTGCTGGTCCCTTCGATACAACGTTTCCTTATGCGACTCAAATCCTACAGACTACAAACAATTTCGTTGTTCCAGGAACCTGCCCGTCCAACAATCCTGTTTATCCAGTCCCGTATCAAGACCTTCCACAAATCGTCACAGCCGGAGCTGCCTCCCCCGGCGATAAAATCGAGTTCGAATACCAAAACAAATCGCACATACCTGACTTCAAACCCAATGTCGACTATTTTGCCGTCTTCTTTCATGGCGTCTTCAACATCAGTGTACCATATGACCCAAGCACAAACTATACCACAATCCCAGCTGCATTTGAAGATAATGGTCTTATCATCGGCGTCTTGGCTGATGCCGAGGGTGCACCGACGCTCGAAAGCGTCGTTGCAGGACCTATGGTGCTCCCACAGCAGCCAGCAGGTTTGTCCATTCAGGCCTAATCTTCTACGCTTGGGCAGTTGTCGGGCAAAGTACGAGGTGTTTGCTGAAACCAGCGGCCGATGCTACTTCCGCGTGTCTGAACATTGGTGGAAGCGAAAAAGGTCGTTTCTTTTTTGTTTTTTTTTTTGTTTTTTTTTTTTTTTTTTTTTTGTTTTTTTTTTTTTTTTTTTTTTTGGCTTTTCTTTGGCAGCGGAGAGTATCCATTTTTCGTTCATTTGAAACTTACTTTCTCCCCACTACGGGCCAACTTTAATTTTAGAGTACTATTTTTCTCATAAAAAGGCCTTGATTTGCCATGTTCTCAATAGAAAACCATCTTCCCGCGTATTTTACCCTCTGGCTTTCCCGCTCGCAGGTTTTGCTAGATAGTCTGATGACGGAATTGAAGGGTTTAATGGCTCGTATACCAGAGGGCAGAAAGCTTCGCCTCTTGCACTCAGTATGGCCTTCGCTTCTGAAGCCGTAGAGGTGAACACAAAATATGACCCATCGCGATTGGAAACACTCACATCAAGATTTCTACGAAACAACCAAATCGTTGTTTAGTATTGTTATAGCAGGCTACAGACACGCAGATCCAGCTCAAAGTTCAAGTACGAGTTTTGTAGCACTAACCCCAGCCTTCAGCTCATCGAGCGCCTTGTTCGCTGACTGTAGGCCCCCATCAATCACCTTGATCTGGGGACTCGGCACGTATTCCCCACGAGTGAGCTTTGGTTGTAACCATTCCGTAAAAGCGAAGTGAAAGTGCTCGTCTCTTGCCTCATCCCCATTCGGTGCCAAGACAAATTTCGTCTCAACGCCCTCGGTCGTCGACGCATCCGGCGGCAACACTGGGGCAGATACCAATCTGGCAATGCCATCAACTCGGAATTCTTTCAAGATTGCCTGGCACTCTGCCAATCCACCAACAGCGGTGTATCCGAGATCCAATGTCACGCCGTCGAGCTTTGCCGCCTTCACGATGCTCTCCACCACATCTTTGGCCTTGTAGTCGAATACCTTGCTGGCGCCCAGTTGCTTGACGTAATCGTGATGCTTCACGCTTGCAGTGGCATAGACAGTGAAGCCAAGGGACTTCGCTACCTGTACTACACCACAACCAATACTACTTGCGGCGCTCCAGACCAACAGCCCCTTCTTGACCGATGCATCATATCCAGAACGGGGAGTTCCAAGGGTGTAAAACCCCGACCATGTAGTGGCAACCTGCATAGGAAGCGAGGCGGCTTCGTTGAATCCCATGCTCTGCGGGATAGTACAAGCCATAGAGGCACGGACAATGGCACGGGTTTGCAAAGCGCCGTAGTCCGGTTTCGCTTGGGCGTAGAAGTTATTCGCAAAGGCTGTCACCCGAGCGCCGACTTTGGGAGCATCAGCAGGGACGGAAGGACCGGCGCTGAGAACGATGCCGCCTATGTCAGAACCAGTGATGGCTGGGTAGCCTGCAACTGCGAAACCAAAGTCGCGCTGGACATAGTCGAGCGGGTTCAAGGCAACGGATTTGACTTCCACCAGCAGTTCGCCGGGACCAGGTACGGGAGTTGGGCGATTTTTTACGACGAAGGGCTTGCCCTGGCCGGGAATCAGAGCAGCCAGGTGTTCGATGGACGACGACATGTTGCTTTGAGCTTTATCGAATCAGCAGTAGGAGGTCGGCGATACTAAAGAATGTTGAGGAGTGTATTGGAAACGGTACTCGATTGATGGGCTTTTGGGCGATTGTATGACCCGAAATCAACGACAGAATATCGGTCTATTTATACGTTTATGGGAGGTAGACTCCCTCAGCAATGGGGTCGATGCATCAGAAAGAAACTCAAAAGATCGAGTCAGTCGGGCGGTCAGTCTGCCCGAAACCTCGCTTGTAGGTGGAGGAACAATGCGTCCGATTGCATGTGGCCATGGAATCTGCCATAGCGCTTGGATGCTTTCGTTCATGTGGTAGGTGGCGTAAATCAACATGGCGTTATGATCGTTAAGTTGAAGCGTAACTCCGACCATCCGACGGCATACGGAGGCTCCCTTAATGCCAGAATCAGACTCGAACATGTCTTACTGGATTTCATGATTAGTGATTATATCGAGACCCAGTCGAAAAGATGCTTGTAGAGTAAATTTCAGTCTTCCACACAAGCGTCCCAACGCCGGCCCCCTTTGTCAGCCAGATCATGCAGTTTATAATTGCCTCGCTTAAGCGTTCGCTTTTGTGGTGCAGTCTGATATCTTTCCTTGAAAATGGATTGAATAAACAGAGAGTTGAGTTCCAAGCCTTGGAAGTTAAGGTAATACTTTGATGGCGTGCTACATGAGACTTTCCTTTGGCCCGGCAATAACTTCATGTCGTCTCACACAGAGGAGGCAAGATTGAGATGATCCGAAGCCGAATTTGGTGAGCCGAGCGATTTCCGACGGTCTGACGCCTGTGACGTAGGGCCCAGCACTCCGGCTGCTACAACACCAAACACCTGCTCGTGCTGATTATCGTGAGAAATCGTCCAATGCCTGCAAGACGATTATTAAAACAAAACAAAACAAAATGCATCTGATAGTCTGAAGTCTCTGCCGATAGCTCCGATTCATCGGTTGACCCTTTCATTGGGCTTCTCTGTAATTATCTCTGCCATTGTCAGCCTAACCAAACGCAATTGATGCAGTGCGGGACATCACGGAGAGCTGCACTTCTCGGTAATCCATTGGTTCCCAGTTTACGTGCCTCCTACATCAGCCAACGCTCAAGCACTCCGCTCTTACCTCGATCCATTCAACCCTCTCCTAAACCCCCTCGCCCTTCTCTGCTATTGCCACTTCAAATACTGCCCGAAATCCCACGCTTGGCGCACCGTCTCGTCCTCTCTTTTCATAATTTCTCCGCCCCCATGACGGAACAAATTGAAGCTGCCAAAAAGCGCGCCGCCGAGCGCGCCGTGGCGGACCATTTCGAGCCTTCCTTCCGTTATGTTGGTATCGGCTCCGGTACCACAATCATCTACGTCGTCGACGCGATCAAGGCCTCATTAGAGAAGTACCTTGCCACGAAGACGGATGTCGAGCGCCGTGGCTCCCTAGATGCGAGCAGCATGATTCAATTTGTGCCGACCGGATACCAGAGCCGGCAGGTCATCATAAGAGCGGGATTGACACCCATCGCCTTCGATAGTTTGCCGGAGAATGTGAAGCTGGACGTGGCCTTTGACGGTGCGGACGAAGTGGACGATGACTTGAACTGTATCAAGGGTGGCGGGGCATGTCTGTTCCAGGAGAAGCTGGTCGCGACAAAGGCCAAGAAATTTGTTTGTGTTGCAGGTATGCCCAAGTCCTCTGCCACCCCTTCTACCACAGAGACAAGATTTCCCGGAAAGGGTGGAAGGGAGAGGTTTGGTGCGGTGCTGGCTAATATGGTCAACAGACTACCGCAAAGACCAATCCCGCCTCCTCACCAACTGGCCTTCGATTCCCATCGAAGTCGTCCCCATCGCCGTCTACACCGCCATCGCTCGTCTCCGTGCCCTCGGCTCCACAGATCCCAAGGTTCGTGCCGGGCTCCTCGCCAAGTCCGGTCCGGATCAGACCGACCAAGGCAACTTTATCATTGATGCCAAATTCCCCGGTCCTCTACTCACCAAGAAGGACGTCTCAGAGGCGCAAGCAAATGGCGGGGACACCAAGGACCGGTGGGAAGTCGATACATTGGCACGAGAGATCAAAAGCATCACCGGCGTATTGGAAGTAGGCTTGTTTGTGGGCGAGAACGGGTACGAGGCACTCAAGGGAGCTGCGGGACAGGAGAAGGCGAGGCACGGTCTAGAGGCCGGCCAGAAGCCGGTGAGCTGTTATTTCGGTATGCAGGATGGGAGCGTCAAGATGAAGGAAGGTAGTAGCCACTAGAGGCTCCGCATAGACGTAAGGAGATCATCGAGACATGCTGTACGGAGTACTCCGTAGTGCTGTAGCATATCTTCGTGCGTAGCCATGCCGACTGGTTGGTGATGAACCATGTGCTCGCTCGCTGCGAATGTCGCATCAATTCGCACTGGCGTGATGACCAAGTATTTGATGTTGCTTACTTGATTTCTTGGATGGTTGGGAAATGACTAGAAGGTGGCTGGGGAAAAGGCTGGTGGTGAGGCTGGGGAAAGGGTGGTTGGGTGAAGGTCTGTTGGAGGTTGGGAAAGTCAGGCGGCTGATAAAGCCCAGTACTGCTATGCGGAAAAAAAGTATTTGAGATTAAGTTCCCACATGAGATGGGGTGAAAGCAGGTGTTTTCAATTCTCTCTGTCAAATCCTAATGAACGATGCCGCCATTACCGGCATGATCACGATACACCGTCGCCCTTGCAAGTCAATTCCGTCCCAATCGCCGATTACTTCAATCGCGTCGTCAATACCTAGTTGCAGTGTTTCCCGTCGCCAACAGGATTGCCTCGCCCTGGTGTGTATGTTATTGCAAACCATCGAACTCCAGCCGCACTACCACCTCTTCAATGCTGTGCGGTGATGATGATGGCCTGAGCCCTTCAGTACCATCGTTTGATACATTGCATGCAAGACTTATGTATGGTATGAAAGAAGAATCATGGCAAAGTCAATGTAAAAAAAAAAAAAAACAAGCGTGTGATCAAGAAAATGAAACGCCGTCGCCATGCACAATACTCTATGACACAATTGCTGGATGTGGATGCCATGCCGCCTAAGGGGTATCAATCGCCGAAGAATGAGTCGTATGCTCTCAAATCCCAGAAGAAGAGGAGGTGAGGCCGTCAGTAAATGATCAGTTAGTAACGCGTCGTGATGAAAAGCCGTAAACAGTCAGAATGAGGTCGACAAAGAGGTTAGATGTAGAGGGTCTTGATGCCACTGATGCCACTTTCGATGACAGGTGCGTTCTTGGGGTAGGTAGTGAGCGGATCACGCTTGGCAGATGACTTGGCTTTGACGTTTGCTATGATACGTTCCGTGCGTTCCTTGCGTGCAGCCTTCTGAGCCTGCTTTTTCATGTCTTTGTGCATCGGAATACGGCGGTGCTGTGGGCCAGCCTGCTTTTGCTGTGTACGGCCTGCCGCCTTCCGGTTGATGCCATTTGGATTCGGAGGAGAGCTCTTGCGGATCGGGGAGCGTGAAGGGCCGCGATCGTTAACGGTAACTGGAATGCGCGGCTGAGTCGAGACATCGGATGATGATGATGCACGACTAGGAGTGTTCTCGGTCTTCCAGTCCTCGTCGTCCTGCTCAGCCTTGATGGAAAGAGCATCAGTGGCGGATGGCTCGGACAGCTCACTCCCAAATGACTCTTGGCTAGGATGTGGAAAGTCCGGCGAGTCGGCTGCCTGACGCAATTCCCCACGATTCGCTGCCGTAGCACGGCTGATACGACGATTCTGCTTCTTGTTTGGGGCATTGAGGATCTCATCGTCGCTGTCGGGTTCACGCTCGACGCTTGAGCTCTCTTGTGTAGACGAGGCACTCCCCAATTCTTCCATCTCCAACAACTTTGAGACCACACCGTCGACGCTCCCTTTGTACTTCTCGAGCATCTTCTTGGCCGTCGAAATTTCGACCAAGAATGGCAGCGAGGATGAGACGGCATTGATCATCCAAGGCTGAACGTGGGGGGTCTGACTGAGCTTCTCCTTCTGCTTGACCTCCTCCTCTTGTGATAAAGCACGAATGTGAACGTTCGGAAGGCCGGTGTGAGGACCATCGAGATTGCGGATCGACGAGTAGTGTTCCCAAGTCTGCAGACTGTCAGTACAAAAAAAGTCCATGGGCCAAGTCATTGTCGTTTGCACTTACATGGTATGCAATGTGTACAACGTGCTTGTCACTTCCTTCGCCGGCGTTCACCATGTATGCGAAATCACGCTGATAGATCTTCACATCAACGCCAAAAGCTGTACTGAAGGCAGAAATTTCCATGTTGTCACCCCAAGTGCCGCCCTTGGCCATGCGTTGAAGGTGGTTTTCGAAGACGCGGTCAATGTCGGTAGCGGAGGGAGTGAGGGCGTTGGAAGTGGTCGAGTAAGCACCGGCGTTCTTGCGTTTGGGATTGCGTCGAGTGCCCCCACCGGGCTGGACGTCGATGAATTGCTTGTAGTAGTCGCCATTCTCCCTCATGTAGTCAATGGTCTTGGTGCGGATCGTGTGGTGCTGGCTCTGGTCGCCATAGAGCTGATCGGAGAGAGCATTGAAAAGGCAGTTACCTGGAAAAAATAGGAGTTAGACAGGAGAGAAAAAAAAAAATCCGCTTGTTTATTTTGCTGAAAAGCCTACAACGAATGGAGTAAAAAAAAATGTGGCACATACCGTCTCCCTTTATGTCCGAGGCGTAGAGTCCAAGCGCACTAAGCAAAGGAAATTCGTCTCCCGACGAACGCATGACGAGCGGAACAAAGAGGGAAAGGAAAACAAGGAGGGTAGAGATGAAGGGAAAAGCAGAGAGAAAGCCGGGCCTTGGGGAGAGCGGCCCGCCGTGCTCTGTCGAGGGGGAAGAGGGAGGGAGGGAGAGCAGGCTGCTGTGTACTAGGTGTAGGTGGCTGTTTCTGGCGAACTGATGATGCTGGTTCTGTCTCCGGCGGCCGACCTGCGAACGCCAAACTCGACTGAGTAGTGGATTTTCAGCTGCCGACCCAGGCGTGGAACCAAGTCGTAGAAAGAAGACGAAGCCGATTGCAGAAATGAAACAAGTAGAGAAGCAGAGAAGCAGAGAAGCAGAGAAGCAGAGATGTAGAGAATGTAGAGAGGCAGAGCGAGCGTGCTGAAGTTCGTTTTGGCCTTCTGGTTGCTATTGTCACAGTCCTCTATTGTGATGAGTCTGCTCCAGCCGTCTATTGTGAGTCTCCCAGCCACCTCCCCGCGAAAATATATAATACGCGGTAAAGTGTGTTAATGGTTGACCATTGCTCGCCTGACTCATCCAACCGCCAAAATTGGGACGTCCATCAAATTCCACAATGGCCTGGGACGCGTTGAGTTGGGAGCTGCTCTCGACGGTGTGCTGAGGCCCACCCAAAAAAGGCAATCTTTGGGAGACTTCACACGCAACCACCGGACGACTACATAATTTAAATGCAAGGAAACAAATTAGCATTGGCGCTAAAGTATTTCTATGGTAGCTTCCTCTGACTATACAATCCGGAGCTGCCTTGAATCTAGCTGGAAGCCGTTTGACCTGCGCCTCATCGAAGCGGAGTGCGTGATGGTACTAAGATACTCCGTACCTTGCCTACCTTGCCTATTCCTGTCAAGGGCGTGATAAAAAGACGATGCGTGTGACTTGAGTCATCTTTTCACTCTGCACTTCGCGCTGCCTCTGTCCTCATCTTCCAGTCTAGTTAGTGCCATACAACTCCATCATCGTCTTGAGTCCCGATGGCAGAGGCAAACATCACCGTGCTCGGGTGAGCCCCAGAAGCTGAATCCACCATTTTCTAGTCCCGCATGTGCCAATAAAGCTGACGAGCGGTCAGCGCCGGAGTCATCGGTTTGACCACAGCACTCTTGCTCTCGAAGGATCCCAAAAACAGAGTCACGATCGTAGCAAAGCACATGCCCGGTGACTATGACATAGAATATGCTTCTCCCTGGGCGGGCGCAAACTACTTTCCGTACGTGCAGCCCATCTGTTTCACGTTGGCTTGGGGTGCATTCACATCGTTTGCAGCGTACCCCGTACTGTCCATCACGTTTCAAAAGAGCCCCTTGACCAACGTAGAAACACGCCAGAACATCATTACCTTCTTCAGCGAGAGCTCGCCGCTGACAGGAAATGGATTTAGCGTTGCCAAGCCAGGTTCCTTGGGAGAACAGTATGAACGAAACACTTGGCCGGAGTTAGCGCGTCTGGCATCGCAATTGCCAGAGGCGGGCATCCATTTCCAAGGTCTTCCACTTCCTTGGTGTACATGTTGAATCTTCTTACCTTATTTTAGATTCAACCGTCTACAATCGAGTCAAAGATGTCGGCTCGGCAACCCAAAGCTGGTTTGCCGAACTTCTCAAGCCCGATGCTTGGTTCAAAAACATCGTACCCAACGTATGTGACCCAAGTAAAGCCCACAATTGCTCGTCGCGCAAAATTTGAGTCAAGCATGCTCCACACGACGAGCCTGCTCACAGTCACTGCAGTTCCGAGTCCTACCCAAGAACGAGTTACCTGACGGTATCGACTCAGCCACGAGTTTCACATCGGTCTGTATCAATGTTTCCATCTACCTACCTTGGTTGGCGTCTCAATGCCTGAAGAATGGCGTCGTCTTGAAGCGCGGCATAGTCAATCACGTGCTTGACGCTGCTAAATATCACCACTCCGGTAAGAGAGCGAACGTCGTGGTTAATTGCACGGGAATCTCTTCAAGATTCCTCGAAGGCGTCAAAGACACCAAAGTCTTTCCAGCGAGAGGTCAAATTGTTGTGGTTCGGAACGAGCCGGGCATCATGACGAGCATTTCTGGAACTGATGACGGGTCGGAAGAAGCGACGTACATTATGCAAAGAGCCGCTGGCGGAGGCACAATCCTTGGAGGATGCTACCAAGTCAATAACTGGGAATCGCAGCCGGATCTCAACCTTGCAACGAGAATCATGAAGCGATGTATTGAAATTGCGCCCAAATTGACCGACGGTAAAGGAATCGAGGCTTTGAGCATTATCCGCCACGGCGTAGGGTTGAGACCCGTACGCGAAGGTGGCCAGCGAATTGAGAAGGAGGATTTTGGAGACGTCACGGTCGTCCATAATTATGGCCATGGTGGTTATGGGTATCAGACTTCTTACGGTACTGCTGAGAAGGCGGTAGATCTGGTCAATGCAGCACTACAGCTGAAGGCACGACTGTAGACGGAAGCCTCCTTTCCTAGAGCTACAATTCATACACGGCCGACACGAAGCCCAGGTCGGGTTTCCATCCGCGGACGATTCTCAATTTCTTTGCTCATGGAATTAGCGCTTATCGGGAATACCCCTCAGGATAACCGCCCATTGCTCACGTTATCAGATATCAGTCTCAAGACAACGCGTTTCATGAAGAAGACTGGTTATCCTGCGGAGAATACCAAAGTAAGCCTGAATGTGGTATCGGGATGCACTTGTGTTTGCTTCTGTAAACCGGGCACGCCGCCTGATGGAGCGTGAGACCTCCTAAGCGTGGCTCCGCTCCGTCTGTGTGGCCACGGCGGTGCCTGCGAGCACTGCAGCTCCAATCACTCCACCATCGAGTGCTTCCCTGAGCACAACTCGTTTGCCCCGATTCTTTGGTGAGCTTCTTCTGATGAGTTCATTAATCCACGCCTCGCATGAATTGCAATATTCTAGATTGGAAGACATGAGGCTGCCGGTGTATGCTATTACGAGCTCTTCCGAGAGATCCTCAATTTCTCGCATTCCGTCAGCTAGATTGTTATCCGTATCGTCCAATGAAACGTCTCCAGAAAGCGCAAGTAAGCCAACGACATAAGCTGCAAGTAAGGCCGCTGAGCGATCCATGACGGCTTTACATATAGGCTGGGCAATTGCTCGAACAATCGAAGGTAATGTTGCGAGTGGTCCGGTCAACGAAGCTGAGTCATGTTGGGTAGCTGCACTAGCAATGGAGGCTGTCGTGATCGAGTTCGGAGAGGAGAGGAAATGCGGCAGTTCGCTGCAGCTACCGCTGTGGAGATAAAGGTCGTACAGGATAAGCCGCACGATCTCGCCCAGATACCGGCCCGCTGTCATGTATTCCAGCGGTTGAAATCCTTGAACGCCTTGTGGAAGTTGCTCATCCAATTGCTTATCCCATTTGGTGGGAATGCTCAGCTCAGAAAGTGGGTCACCCGTAGGACGGACTGACCATTCTGTATTGGTTACTATCTTATCAGTCTCAGGCAGGTCCCCAATAAACATTGCATTGCTGTGAACGACTTTCGAGGCAGGAAAATGATGAAGCTGTAATGGGATTGCTGCATTTGTGCCAGTTCCAACGATTAATCCCATGGCGGTTCGACTCTTGGGTCGTGCCTTGACTGCGTATGCGACTGATATGAACGTAGATATCGTGTCATTGGCGATGGCTGCAAGTTTCAACTTTGGCAATGCAGACGAAGCGGGGACCCTTTCAGGTTGAGTCCTGTGGGCAACGCTTGGATTCGTGCCATTCACTTCTGTCGGCTCGCGTTGACGTTCATACCCAGCGAGTAGCATTTTGCCAAGGTTTAGGTTCGAAGTGATGGCAAATCCTTTACCCATGGGAAGTAGTGTTGCTTCTCCTAGAAGGGTCTGGGTCATGGGAAAGCTAAAGGTAATGCCAATGACGAGTTCTTCCTTTTCTGCAGCCGAGAGCTCCTCCATCGCGCTTCGAATAACTTCTGCGATGCACGCACCGATCCAGGCGAAAAGGTCCTCGGCCTTATCTATCTTTAGGTGCTCTTCAATCGGCCATGATTTCTCGTGTGACTTTCGAATTCGCTCCGGAAGCCGCTCGTCGCTCCGATCGTCCAGGAACCGTGCGGGTTGGTCAAGGGCACCATGTTCGCCAAGGAGCTCGACGAAGCCAACTCTGAGGTTGGTACCTCCCACGTCAATGCTGATGAACTTCCCAGCTTCTTTGCCCGAAGGCACGCCCCTGACGGGCATAGGCAAAAAGTGTTGGTCAGAATACTGGGCGAGCTCGCGGAACTTGTCCGACACCTTGACCGCCAGAGAACGGAGACACGAATATTGAATGCACTCGGTCAGAGCTGACAGCGCAGTGTTCAACGTCACCTCAGCACCAGTCGGGGCCAAGGTTTTGACTGTTGCCTTTTGTGTGAGAATGTCATCTGTACCAATTTCGTAGCCGTTTTGACCGTGGCCCAGAGGTGTTTCAGCCATTCTACGACGAACAAGGGGGAATCAAGACAAACGAGAAAAAAAGATCAAGAACGAACAACGATGCAAAGTCATCAAAATTGAGCGTATCGGAGCGGACGGAGTAGTCGATCACAAAACCAGATCTCCAATCACAATCGACGGGAGCGAATGGCCGGACTAGCCCAACAGGCGTGTGCAGGCCCAGCATGAGGCTGCAGACGCGGTGGTGGGACAAGGTCATTGCCGTGCCTGACACGCGGACGGTTGAGGACTAGCGTCCTGGCTCCTGACCTGCGATGGTGCCGAGACATGCGGACCCTCATCAATTTGGGAGCCCACGAGGCCATATTCGCCCTCAGCAATCGCGATGGAGAGCAAAATCGCTCATTTCTTTTCTCGCTACTGCGTCCTCCGTACGCCGTAGACGCGGCTCCCGTAGGTCGGGCACGATCGCGTGATTACCTACCTGACCTAGGTTGAATTACCTTAAGCTTCCAATTCGTATTTTACCCCTACTTTACCCCTACATTACAACCCACGAAGCTCCGCGTCAACCCCCACGATCATGAGTTCCCCCACCCATGAACTTATGCAACAGCAATGTTTCCAAATTGATAGGCTCGACTGGGCGCACGCATGAAGGGATTTTCCGGACATCCATGCGCTGAACTTGCTCGTTCTTCCTCAGCACCTTCTCTCTTCACAATTATGGTAGAGAAAGCGGACCGAGGGCCGCTTACCCAGTCTACGCCCTCTGTCAAGAGCAATTGGCTTCGAAGGCAGTTGACCCGTGCTTCAATTGCCCTCCTAAAGAACCGTCGGCCTCGATCTGGAACCGTTTTGTTTCTGACGCCGACCATCTGCGTCAAGTATGGGCCGACGCAACATGTCGCTGAAGCCCTCGCAATGCAGTATGTTGCTGCTCATACCTCAATCCCCGTCCCCAAAATCCATTGTGCTTTTGAACGCAAGGGTATCACGTATATTGTCATGTCTAGACTGCCTGGCAGGAGCATCGCCGAGGCATGGCATACGCGGACGGAAGGTTCCAAAGCGCAGCTGCTTGAGCAGTTGAAACAGTACGTTGACGAGATGCGAAATTTGGAGCAATCAAAACCAGGCGTCGTTGAGGGACTGGGTGGCAGCAAGCTCTATGATCCGAAACTACCTGGAGGTCACCAAGGCTTCGGACCATTTGGATCCATCCGAGATTTTCACTGGTACTTGCGTGGCGGTCTGTCTGGGCCATTCCCTGATCGCCAAGAAGTCGAAGATCTGGTCGATTGGCAGGACAACGAAGCGTCCAACTACAACACATGCTTTACCCACGGCGACTTGTGCAGTACGAATATTCTCGTTGACGGCAACAGAATATCTGGAATCGTGGACTGGGAATCGGCTGGTTGGCTGCCAGAGTATTGGGAGTTCACGTCGGCGTGGAATGTCAACATGTATAATGTCTTCTGGAGATTCGAATTAGAAAAGTTTTTGCACGCTTACACCGAGGAGGTTGAAATGGAACACATTCGACTGAAGCACTTTGGCGATTAATCGAATATATATTCGGCTGTCTCCAATTCCCGGCCACTAGACCTCCCCGGCTTTCAAGGGTTCGTCGAACTTTGCCAAAAACGCACAGTCCAGACTACCGGTCGTGGTTTTTGCGACAGAAAACATAGAATGACAGAGAAGCGGTCCGCAGTTCATTATACGATTTCTCTGCCATTTTCAGAGACCTTTCTCATGGAGAACACCCGTCCGAGCTTTTTGCATCATCTGCCGCATATCATCTTTTCGCCTCTTCCTTCACACTTTTTCCACACCCTCGGCGTTATTTACCCTGCGTTTGTAACATGATACCACGAACAGCATATCAATTCCTGGGGAACACAGTACCCTAGCCGCCCTAGATGGGCTACACGCACATTGCACAATGTCCACATGCATACATGGCATTTCTTGCAGCCTTCTTGTTTTCCAGGCTGCAGTTCCTACCCACTATCTCGAATTCCGATAAGTTGTAATATGACGAGGAACTATTTCAAAGAGGTCTAGGTCACCCGGGAGAGAGAACCTAGTCATATTGAATAGCCTGGATGAGTTCTGCTGGGAGGATCTTTCTCGCACGATGAATAACCAATCTGGATCTGCTCATGGCACTGGAGAAGTCCTGGGACACTTCAACCTTAAAGACGCAGTATGCATTCCCACGCTATCGTCACTGTTATTCGGCGCTCGAAACTTCAAGAGTCAGTGCTTTCTCTTAGTGCCCTGCTCAACCGAGCACCTTCTAATCGGCGGTAGCAACATCTCGATGATGACGTTGCAGATATGGTATCTGATGGACGGAAGAAACATGGGACAGATGATCTGGAGTAGATAGCGGCACATATGCTTGCATCTGACGTGGTATCACTAGAGTGGGAGATTATCTAAATCGCAGCAAGAGCGTATCTGGTAGACGGTGCAAATAGCACGATGATGAGCTTGCTGATGCTGCACTCGCGCAGACATTTCCGAACAGAAAGTCTCATGAGGCTATTTCCAACTACCTCTTGCCTAACAACTCGGTATCTACCCAAGGTAGATACCTAATTGCCATTTGATGCACTCTCAAGTCACGTGGTGCTGCAGACGATGCCCGTGAGGCTTCCATCATCAATCGCATTAGGCACCGGTTAAATAGGTACTTAGGCGTTCATGTGCATTGTCTGTACCTAGCCCAGGCTCGCCCCAATCCAGCTTTCGACCACCCAAAGGCCATGAGGAACAAACCAAGGTTATGCCTGGCACTTTACGCTCGGCCCAAACACCCGGGCACATATCACTACGCCTTGCTGATTTGTCCCAAAAAGCTGGGGTTGACGGCGGAGAAATATCACGTGCAAAACAACACCGGACTCGTCTCCCATCAGTCGCAGCCATGGACATACGAGAGTGGCAAGATTCAAGACTTGTCGCAGGAGTATCTGCTCCTCGCGCGCTTCATCATCGCCAAAGTATTGAAGTCGCAGAAGGTTGACGAGGTTCTCCGCCGAGTGCCTTTGTACTCGGAATCGGGCGAGGCGAGCGACGTCTTCACCTGCCTCAGCTGGGTCCACCTGGCAGTCGCCAAGCTGCGTGACGCCGGCATCGTGTCCCGGGTCCAACCATGGGACTCGGTGCGCGGTCGAGCAGTCCGCTACGTAGAGCAGAAGAAACTGGCAGGTCGATGGGACGCGGACGGCAGCTGCAGGCCCGGCCGACCTTCTGTCCCGACGGTGGATCTGCTGCGAGGGCCGCCCCAGGGACCCAACCCCGAGGTCATGCCGTGAGAGTCCTACCTACCTAAGGTAAGGTGACCGGAAACGTCGCATCAGGCCAAATCACCCACTCCTGCTGCCTTCTGCTCATGACCATTTGCAGGAATGTATGAAAAGTCCAGAAGAGCTTACTACGACGAGCTGCCCCCACCCAAATCTTTCCAGATCCGTCGGCGTAGAACGTGGCTGGCCTTAACATTATTACTTGCTGCCTCGTGCTCGACCCTTTACCTCTTGGATACCATACCACCCTTCTATCACTCTTCGCGAGAATGGATGTCGCAAAAGACATCCGAATTCAACTCCGAAACAATCACCAGAGTGCCTCTGGAGGCACATATCATGTAAGCCACTCTGCCTCCGACCATGACCCAGCTGACGGGATCGTAAAGGTCGAAATGTCCGGACGCCAAGGACTGTCTTCATGATCTCATCCTCCCGACCATGTCCAATGTTTCGGACAAAGTCGACTTCACCTTGTCTTTCATCGGAACGTACGATCACCCCTGAGCGTGATGCTTGATTTGGACTAAAAAACCGTCTACAGTCCGACCGACAACGACGATGGTGTCGACTGCAAACATGGTCCCCAAGAATGTCTTGGCAATATTCTTGAACTCTGTGCGGCCTCTCTCTATCCCGACCCCATCATCTATCTCGGATTCGCAATGTGCCTCACTGGCCGATACGAAGAAATTCCTCAACGCGAACTCGTCATGGATTGTTCGTTGGAACATGGCATAGATTTCGAAAAGTTGAATAATTGCGTCAGCCAGGATGACGGAGCATATGGTATTGGGTTATTGAGGGAAAGCGTCAATAGGACAGCAGCGGCCGGTGTTACAAAAAGTTGCACCGTCCGGCTAAACAATCAGATAAGAACGGTCCGTGACGGAGGGAAATGGAAAGATTACGAAGGTGGTCACGATGTAGATGAGCTAGTTTCGGACATCAAGCGGATGTACCAGGCTTCCGACGAGGATTGGGTCCCGCGCAGAGTACCACAGCCAGCGAACGCAAAAGCCTCAAAATCCAGGACAGCCAAGGTCCACAAACCGACAAACATTCCTACATCGGACGACGAACCCCCGAAAGGGCAAGATACTGTACCATCGTCGCTCGGGAATGACGAGACTGGTCCTGTCGAGCCAGTCGAGCCAGTCGAGCCAGTCCGACCTGTTCCAGCACCGGAATCACTTAGTATTCTAGACCTCATAGGCGTGCCCGAAGATTCCACCATCACTACTCCGTCCTCAACATTCACTACTTATACTACCTATATGGATGATCTTACTATCACAACACCAAGCACTGACCTATCCCCTTATCAGACTCCAGACTTGGAAATTCCTACATCCACCGGATTTATCGCTGCTTACGAGACGCTGGAATCACATCTTGAGCCCGTGCCGGAGTATTAATTCAACTAATGAGTTCATGGGAGTTTGGAAAATTGCATGGGAAGGCGTCCTTGTCGATTTCCGGCTATCGGACGCGTGCATGAGCATTGCTTAGTACTTCTAACTCAGATACCCCAAAAATCGTTGCGCTTGATAACTTCTTCAGCGCCTCGCTACAGATTTTCAATCAGTTCCCCAGGGTATGTTGATGTCATTTGCCGAGGTTTCGTGGCCAACCTATCGTCGCCCGCTTCCCTTCCGTTGCTGCAAGTCATCTCGCCTGCCGACTGCGAGCATGGCCAAAAGTATTGACTGCCAATCCTATCCGTCCCTATTAGGCTCAACTCTACCGAGTTGAGCCGAACACGGCACCAAGGGGTTCTTCACTGGAATTCTCCAAACTCCCCATCATCGAATCCCATTTCCTGCGCCGGCGTCTTTTCCTTCTCCGGTGTCAAGCCCCTACTTCTCCTCCTCTCCGCCTTCACATCACTTGCACTAGGCGGCGGTGGTAAAAATGGCATTGCTATCCCAGCTCCGCCGGCTCCTGCCGATGGTGGCGGTTTCAACGAAAACAAAGCCTCGCTCTCCTTAGCTCCCTCCCCTTGTTCACTCTGTCCACTCCTCCGTCCTTTACTGCCAATACTGATTGTGATCATCTCCCCATCCTTCAAACTGAAATCCCTCTTTTCCGCCTCCCTCGCCTTCTCCTTCATGGCGGCGCCCTTCCCTCTTGTCGCTGCACTTGGGCCCTTCCCTAGCTCCTTGGCATCCCCCTCCATGCCCAACACCTTGCGCGTCTCCTGGAGCGCAATCCCAAAATCGAAGGCCTCACTCCGTTCCTCGAAGCCGAGCCCCAGCGTCGCTTTCCTGCCCCCTTCTCCGACGACCCGGACCGCGAAGAAGCGGGAGCTATCGTTGGCTTGCTCGACCACGGCCGCGCTCGTGTAGGGCGCGGCGGCAAAGAGCTCCCCGGTCTTTCCATCTTCTAGTAAGATATCCGTCTTGACGTCTTCGCCGGCCGGGGACTTGGGGCGCGGGATTGCGGTTTCCATGATGCGTAGACGGGCGGTGAAGATTTGCTTGGCGGTTGGGTTGGTAGCGTGAGTCCAGGAGCTCGCAGAGTAGCCCCTGGTTGAAGTGAGAGGAGGAATGGCATAGACGTGGACGCTGGGGGAGATGTGGAGAATGCGTTGGATAGAGTCAGGGGGAAGCGGTTGGTTGGTAGTTGGGTCAATGGTGGCCGACATTGTTGAGAGATTTGGTTGGAGCTCGCTGAGGGTGCGAATCAAAGCGGGCGAAGATTAATTACTATTTGGGAGCCAGTGCTTTTGGCAGACGTAGCACTGGGAGTGGCTATAGGTCTAAGGGAGGACGGTTGAGCTCAGATGCATAATGATAACGGTCTAATGTTGAGCCATAACGGCGAACGATGGCGAATCGATGCTCTGCGAAGCGCAATTGCAGTCGAGCTCAAGAGTCTTAAGAAGGGGAGGACTGGGAACTGGCGTGAGAGGGAGGGCCCGTGGGGCCCTGACCTTCAAGTTGTGGAACTGCTTCAGGTCCGGGTCGGGCCCCGCTCTCAGCAGGCACCGAAGCACTCATCAAGCTAGAGCTAGGCAAGGTAAAGTGGTACCTTACGCCATTCTTAGGTACCTTTTCATTCTTTTTTTTTTCCCTTTCCTCCACGTCTGTCCGAAAACAAGCTATGCTACCACGATAACAATCTCGGTCTGCTGTCTACCCAATTCCTCCTGGCTCAGCCTCTACTCTGTTAGTCATGGCTGAGACAGGCAGTCTCGGTATGCCTCTAAATCGGGTTCCACACCATACTCGTAACATTGCTCTCAATGACGACTAACCCCCATGCGCAGCGCGTCCCTCTCACCTTCCACCCGCTTCCTCCCAACCCTTCGATATCGTCTCAACCTACCACTCCCTACTCGCTCATGATCCTGACCTTACCATGCCCGTTGCCGCCATCGAATCCCTCGTTCTCTGCCTCTCCTCTCACCCAAGCACCACCATCTCCGAAACCCTCGACTTGCTCAGCTCTGCCACACAGACCCTCAAAGCCCACATTCCGAACCCCATCAGTCTGAGCGCGGGCACGGATCTCTTCCAACGGTATCTGGTCACCCAACTGAACCAGTCCAAGCCTGGCGGGGCAGCGGTCGGAGGGGGGAAGTCGTCAGGCTATCTTGGCCTGGGCGGTGACTTCAATGCCGTGAGACAGCATCTGCTCTCTAATGGGCGCTTGTTCGTCGAGCGGGCGAAGGCAAGCCGGCAGCGCATTGCGAGTTTCGGACGTCACTTCATTCGCGATGGTACGACGGTGCTGACCAACGGTGGCAGTCGGGTTGTCGGCGCCGTTCTGAGGAGTGCCGCCGAAGGCGATCCTAAGAGTGGGGTCGGGGCAGTGCGATTCAGGGTCATCTATGTGATGGGAGGGACTGCAGCCGAAGGGGACGAGGGACACGAAAAGGGGGATTATGCGGAGATGGAAGGTGCTAGGACGGTGAAGGCGCTGAGGGCACTGGGGTTGCCCGTAGCAACAATTCCGGAGTCAGCAGTGGCATACGCCCTGGGCAAAGTCGATATGATCATTGTGGGTGCCGAAGGTGTCGTGGAGAATGGTGGCATCATTTCGAGGCTGGGCACGTATCAGATGGGTATGCTGGCTAAGGCAGCGGGGAAACCATTTTACGTCGTGGCCGAGAGCCATAAATTTGTGAGGCTCTACCCCTTGAGCCAATACGACTTGCCGATTGAACAGCGTGTGATCGAGTTCAGGGTGGGCAAAGACGAAAAGGTTGAGGACGAGAAGGCCGGCATGCCCGGAGAAATGAGTTCCGCGAGCGAGGACGAGGGCGTTGTCATGGACTCGGCAGAGAGTAAGGCGAACGAGGGCCCAAGACATGACTCGTCCCTGAAGTTCAACGGGCCCAAGGACGCTGTGGATTTCACTGTCAGTCTGGATTCTTTCACATTCGCCCGCACATCAGTCTGAGAGTTTGAGATCGCTAACTGGTTTGTAGCCACCTGATCTGATATCCGGTATAATTACAGAGAGTGGTGTCTTGACACCAAGTGCCGTCAGTGAAGAGTTGATTAAGATCTGGTTCTGAGTGCTGTCTTTCCCTCAGTCAAACCCTATCGTACAATTTCTTCGGCCAGCATAAAAGCTGGCAACAAGGACCAGCGACATTGTGTCACATTCAAAAGCAGTCATGATTTTGGCGGCCAGCAGGGGTCATTCCACAGCGCCACGCTCACAAATTCAAGCAGACTAGCAAAGAGAGAAGATCCATGATGATATCTTAGCCCGCTCCGTCTATGGCAGCCAGCTCTTTTTCCTTAGCAACCAGCATCTGGCGAAGACTTTCGGCCTCCTTCTCTAATCGTGCACGGCGATCGGCTTTGTCGTTTTGCTCGGAAGACTGTATGGCGGCGGCGGCGCTCAGAGCGGCAAGCGTAGGATCAAGAGAATGGTTTGTGGGGTTGGGAAGGCCTTCATCGTTTTCTGACATCGAGAAAGAACGCTTTCGGGAATGCGAGTCGTCGCCATGACGACGTGATTCGGATGCAAATGCACCAGTGAAATCCACAGCCGGGGGAAAGTGTTGTCGTGGTGGATGGGGCTCCTGCACAAGATCACTGCCAGCACGATCGTCTTCACGTTGGACTGGTGATTGCTGCGGATCTGGCGAGGTAGACATGGTTGCTTGGGCTTGGTCTGCCACTGCAGGAACGACACGCTTACGACGTTTGATCTCTCCCTTCTTCATCGCAACTGGCCGATGGCGGCCGTGCAATTTGTGGTAGAGCCCTAAAACCCATCAGATATGGATTGAAGAACACAAAGCAAGCTATGGCTTACCACAAGCATTACAAATCGTATGCCCACTTTCGTCTCGTCGCCATAGAGGCGTAACCGTAGTGCCGCAATTTTGGCAAGCCACCACGACGTTGGTTGTGGTTGGCGAGATGGCAGAAGGCGCTTGACTGGCTACATTGGAGACTTGGTTTCGTTCTGTTCCCTGCGTTTGCTGATCTTCTGGTGGTGAACTTGTCGTATGCGCTTGGGCTTGCGCGAGCGCGAACTGTGCGGTCTTTGAAATACGGTTATTGTAAGCAGGACAGCCATTGCAGCCTTCTTGGCCACCAGTGCCATTACAACGACCGCCGCCAGGACATGATCCATGGACTGCTTGATCAGCGGCTACATAAGTTGCCCGAGCGACGTTTGCCGTTGCAGCTGGCGACGTGCTTCTTTCGTCAGTGGGACCATTGGCCTCGCTTTGGGCAGGCGCCGAGCCCGGTACTTGGGATGTACGCTTCAAGTTAGTCGGCCTGTCTTGATTCCGAGCTTTCAGATAGAGACCACATGCATTGCATATGGTTGCTCCAGCGGGATTTCTCCGCCAAAGCGGCGTCCGAGTAGTACCACAATTACTACAAGACATCAGCATTCCCTCGAGGAGTGACCGAAAAGAGCAAGATACCTGCACACTTGACCGTTCACCGGCGCATTGTTGCTCTGGCTCTGCGACGACGTTTGTCCGGGCGTTGATGGAGCTGGCGATGCATTTGGTGGCTGACTATCCCAGCCGGTCGTGATTGGGGTTTCCGGGATACCATGATACTCGGGAGCTTTGCTTCCGTTTACACTTTGCACAGCCGTGGATGTTTCAGAGGCGAGGATGCTTGGTTCAACGTGAGAAGCGTCCGAGGTCCGGGAGGCCAGAGAGCCGCCTTGTGCCAGTTCTCCCAGCGATCGCGCCAAGTCCAAATCCTGTTGAGAGTGCTCTCGTGAAAGGCGCGATGGAAGGGAAGACGACATAGCAAGCGGGCTCTCGCGGTAGGCTCCTGCTGTGGTGGCACTCATCTTCAAAGAGAGACTGTGGCTCTTTCGACGGTCGCTCGATCCTCCGTCCAGTATGTTACGACGTATCCATGCAGTGCAATGCAAGATGACAATGTATGAGCAATATCGGCGGATACGAGGCGGCGCTCAGGCTGTCCACCGCAACTCTCTCCGAATAATCTGTAGAAGAGTCACGCTACGCTGTTTGCACTGGTCGGAAGCCAATAATGGGAGGAGAAGCGCGGAAGCAGGCGAGAAGAAATTCTAGAAAATGAACTGGATCTACAAAAGTTGTCCAACGTACAGAGTAGAGAACCCAGAAGTCTGGGGGAGACCGCGGGCTGACTGACAAAACGTTTTCGCTGATTGGCCCGGGCTTGCTGGGGAGAGCGAACGCCCTCGGCCTACGGCCTTCGCTGCATGCCTCACCGAGTCTTCCTTGACCAATCATATTCAGCCTTAAATACATTCCTCGCGTAAGACAGAAATACTTTCTGACGTTTAACCGTAAAATGCAAAGAATTCTGCCAAAAGAGCTCTGCCTACAAAACTGGATAATGCCCAAATGTTCTTGACGGCCTCGCTTAGCATAGATACCCTGATTCTATCCGAATCATCAGAGACAAATCATTGTGACCCCGACCAAATATAATTCACGTTGTTCGTTCGCTTGGTATGTACCTATTTATTCCTCTAAAGGATTACAACTGAACACCGCTCTTCCCCCACACCCAACAATACTACCTTACTGTACACGAGGCGGCGAGACAAACGCAACCTCCCGGCAAGATAAGGAAAAGTTCGCACAAGTTCGCCTAGACTTCCTGAGACCAGAGTACGCACCAGAACTTCGCCAAGGCTCCGCGGAGCTCCCCCACATGACTGAATACTCTCTTGGATAATCTGTGTTCACCAGGGTATCGACGAGAAACCCTCAAACCCTGATTTTCGGACAGAATGTTTTTATGGCATGAGGCCCAAGTTCCTCGACCGGATTGAGGCTGGAAGTTAGACCTGCTCAGCACCCCATCCAGCATCCGCGTCTCTCATGTTCGCGGGTGGCTCGATCGAAGGAATGAATTCGAGGGCAACGTAGCCGATGCCAACGATACCAACAATGGTACCTGCTACCCACTTCCACCAAGCACCACCGACAATGATTGAACCGATAAAGACGTAAACTGTAACCCATCAATTGCTCTGCTTATTTCAGATCCAAGGGTGTGGGCTCACAAATTCCACGGCCGATGAAGGAGAACATGAATGATGCATAACGGGCGATTTGGGGTGGTATTTGAAACTCTGTAGTTGACTTTCAGCAGCTGCCTAGAGCACACTCGGGGCTTCGAGGATGACGGACCAAGGAGAGCGGTAGCTAGAAGATAACCAAATTAGCATCTGATCTAGGCGATCAAGCAACGGGAAGCGAACCAAGACCAAAGATGATTACATATACCGCAACGACAACGCTCTGACTGCACCAATTATCAGTGTTGCGTCCTTCACTGTTTCACGCTCCAGCGAGCGGAGGAAGATGCCTTCCTTACATCTCGATTGAGGGAAAGAATTGTCCGATGGCACCGAGGACCATGAAGACTGCCACGACGAGGTTGACTATGCGACTGCCTGGGCGTCAGTACCTGATCCTCTCAAGGTTTGCTGCATTCGCGATCAAGTTACAATATGTCGGAGAAGTCCATCTTCGGTGATTACGCCTATTCAAGACTTGAATGAGAATGATAGCGGTGCTAGGAGTATGCGCAAGAGCGATGGGAGTTAGAAGGTGGTTGGGAGTTCTGGCTGCTTTCAGACGCAAGCGGCCGAGCATGGAACCAAACCTCAAATCTCCCGCCAAAGCTGAACTTTCCTATTCCGCCTTGGTCAAAAACAATGGCCTCATCCTCAAACACTTGGCCTGATGCTAAGAGTTTCATCATTTACAACTACTCACCATCATCAAACTTTATTCCGTGTTTGACTCTCGCCCATTAAATATCAGTCCTCCACATTTGTACCAGAAGGATTGCAATCTCATAACGCTCCCTGATGATCCATCAATTTGGCCTTCGCTCAAGTTACGATCAGTTAGCTATTTGGTATGGTAGAGTGTCGTACCCCCCGATATGTCTCACGCCAAGGCTTCCCCGTCCTCGTCCTCCCATATTATGCAGCCACAGCGGATGCGTGTGTACTCTGTCAGCAGCGCAAGGTGTTCTAAAGTATGATGGCAAGCTTCCTTGCGTAAAATGCATCAAATCCCAGGCGCAACGCGTGCCGGCGACACTGTCTCAGCGCAGGCGCAGATGCAGGCTTCCAGAGCGAGAGCTACTAGAACGTACTCGCAAGTGCGAGGACTTGCGCTGTAAGAATAGTATGACGTTGGAACCACTTCACAATGATCCGGCTGGAGGGAAGAAGTCTCTCAGTTGGAGAAAATCCACGATTCGAACGATGGCCATTTAGATATTGCGGAGCCACATGTATCAGCTCCCTCGACTACTATTCAATCTGAAAGAGGCCATGAGGCTAATTATGCGCTGCTCAAGAATGTAGGTGGGTATCGGAATGACTCATCTGTTCGGAACATCTGGCACGTCACAAGCCAAAGAATAGGTTATATCGGTTTACATTCAAGTCCAATTAACATCGAGACCCAGATAATGACAGTGATTCCTTACATGACAATGTGCGTGAAATCGAGGTCAAGAAAGCGTGGGATCAGTCAGTTGAGGGTGATGACCACCTTCTGTTTGGCTTACGTAGAACAAATGTTGACCTCGCTCCTTTACATCCCGATTCATTCCAGGTCTTTAGGCTTTGGCAGATCTACTTGGACAACGTAAACCCACTCCTTAAGGGCACACACGCTTCCAGCCTGCAAGGACGCGTTATGGAAGCTATTAGTTACGTAACAAATATTTGTCCCAACCCTGGAAGTACTCATGTTCAGCATTTATTGCGCATCTGTGTTAAGTCTCGCTGAGAAAGACTGCCAGACCATGTTTGGTTCTTCAAAAGAGGATCTTTCAGTAAGATATCGGTTCGGCTGCCAGCAAGCACTATTCAATTGTGGATTTTTACGGTCCAGCGATCGTGGCTGCCTGACCGCGTTATATGTCTATCTAGTAAACTAGCCAATGACCAGTCCTTCCTCCTATGCCAACAATCATGGGTCGCTATCAGACCCAGCACAGTTCCTCGCTCTCTGTCCTCCATGCTTGGTGTCGCAAGTCGCATTGCGCAACGCATGGGTATTCAGAGCGAGTCGGTCTTGTCCAAATGCACCATTATTGAGGCCGAAATGCGCCGGAGACTGTGGTGGTCGCTGATAGAAGTGCTGCTCGGCGACCTTAGGTCAGGCAGATGATGATTGGCTTACAGCAACGGATCTTATTCTCATTCAAGCTGTGATTGCACAGTACGTACGACATAACTGTTTGTGGGCCTTGGAAATGACAATGTCCACAGAACGCCATCCATGCAATGCTCAAAATCCAGGAGAAACGCTCATCGATCGCTCGATTTATGTTTAATTTGTCTTGGGCTTTTTCGTCCCATATTTTGAGCGACTCCGAATTCGATTCGGCACACCACCCTGCGATGAGATTAGATTTGACTGAGACATCCTTGGAGCAGATGTAATCAACTCACAAGATCCAAAGCCCCTCTCACCAGGTGATACTTCACGCCTGGGCAATCCTGCGCTCTGCCTCCCCTGACCAATACAACTGAGTGTTGCTGCACATTATGCCCTGAAGAATGTTCATGCATTAGCATCAATTCTGCCCCTAGACCCTTGCATCTTTTTGGTATTTTCTCCCACTGCGTAGGCCACAAGCCTGGCTGTCACATACCTTCTCCAGGAATGTATGCCGTAATGATCTTTCCACTGCTCAGCCTGACTCTAGCAGTCTTTCGCTCTCCTGAATTCGGTTTCTTTGGCCTCGTGATGCCCACTTTAAGGCACACCCCTTTGAGTTCGGGTCTGTCGACAAGTGCGGGGGAGCGTGGCTTCCGTGCGGCTTGGCCTCTGCGAATGCCGCGAATGACTTGGTTGTAGGTTGCTTGTGAGGGCGGGGAGGTGGTGAAACTGCGGTGAGAGAGCAAGGATCTTGAAGGTATTGTAATCGAAGAGAGCGGCGACGGAAAAGCAAGGAGGCGCAGAGGTAGTTGAAGGAACATTTTTTTGGCCGACGGGGGATTAGATGTCAAGGTTGGATGTTTGTAAACTGAAGTTCCATCTCTTACTGTCTCCTCAAATGGCTTAGCTCGTACGCAATGGATGAAAGTGCTATGATTGGCCGAGGCTGAAGCAACACTCCAAAGACACGGCGCGTCAACACGTTGAACATCCACCAATCGCCGACTCATCAAGCTGCAGTGCGTGAGTCCATTCACTCAGGTTCAAGGACAGCATTCAATGCGAGAGATGAGTACTATGGTGAAGAGCTGCCCGCAGAACTTTTCGCACTTTATTTCACGGACTTCTACATATAAGTCCACAGCCCTTGTCTTCGAACTCGGATGACAAATTTACCTCTCTTCACTTATTTTGAAACTGATACCGGGAAGGATCTAACGAAATGCTTCACGAGATTCTCCTAGGCCTTTCTGGACACCCATCTCCTCTCTTGGACGCCGTGAAGCAGCAGTATGGCCCGGATTGCCAAAATCATGATACGCCCCCGTCATTCTCCCGCCCGGAAAAGGAGCTTCTGGTATCAATTGCGCATGTAGCTGATCTTCATTCCCAGCTTGAGGCTCACGTTAAAGCTGTATCAAACTCGCATAAGTCCACAGTGTGCAGGGCAGTCGCTACGGCTATTCACTCACAGCATTTGTCTCGCTTTCACAATCACGTCATAGAAGTGGAAAAACGTATATTGACCAAAGACTCAGACAGCGTCGGTGCTTACAACATCGTACCACTTGCCATGATTGTCAGCGAGTTCGAGCAATGGACGAGGCGTCTCGAGTGGCTTTGGGAAGTTGCCTTGCTTTTGAGTCCTGAACACTTGCAACTCACAGGTAATTCAAACAGTCGTCTGCAGTGTTCAAGCGCACAGATTATAAATCGTCTTCGCGAAGACCTTCAGACGGGCTATCCAGACATCGAAGAGATTGCTACCGAGCTAACAGTGGTTGCCGAAGCTGCTTGGCTCAGACAGTTATCCACTTGGATACTGTACGGTCGTTTGCCCGAAGATGGTGGTGATGACTTTTGCATCTATGAAGATCGAGGCGACCGCTCTAGGGCCGACTTCAACATTGTGCCCGACATGTTGCCAAAATTCGTGACAATGCCGACGGGCTCTTCGATACTGTTTATAGGCAAGTCTCTCAACCAGATCAGAGCCTACGACAATACTGGAGAGACTCAAAGCCGAGAACTTTGGGCTACGCAGGGACTGGAGCTACTTTCGAAGCATTTGTCACTTTTGTCTGAAGTTCAACTTCCCATATCTGCTGTGCAGCTTTCTCGAACTGTATCATCGATCCGATTGTCGCTGTCTCAAAATGTCCTTCAGGAGCTATTACCCTTACCAAAAATTGTCCAATATCTAAGGCTCCTGCAACAGTTCTTTCTCTTGGGCCGCGGAGACTTCGCCTCGACTCTTATCACCGAAGCAGACAACAAGACCTCTACGGCAGACCAAACTACATTCAAGTCTCGAAGAGCACGCCGTGATATGGCTGGTATTGTTCCTAGGGAGGGAGAATTCAATGCTATATTAGCGCGGACTTGGAGCACGCTCTCTTCCGCGGTAGATGAAGATGGCCTAGATGAAGATTTGGAGCTTGCACAAGACCTTCTGAGATTGCGACCTCCTCTAGTGCCGCAACATGACTCCGCAGCTCCGAGCAGTGAACTTTCAGACCATCAAAGGACCCATGGCGACCTTTTCAAAGACGCTCTTTGTTCTGCTCCCTGTGTCTTGACCATGCAAATACCAACACCGTTCGATCTATTCATCACCAAATCAGAAATTGACGTTTATACTGATATCAACGCTTATCTTCTGGCTCTGCGGCGAGCACAGCTGCGGCTAGCATGTCTATGGAAGCAGACCGCGCTGCGGCGGGATCATCCAGCGCCGCTTGGACCGCCCAGGAGCAATTCACTACCTGGGCAAAACATATTACGTACCAAACGAGAGCGAGGACGCAATCGAAGTACAGCAATGCGAAAGATATGGGCTACTTGTGGAGCCACCATGTTTCTTGTCTCTGAGATCACAAGCTACTTTGAGGGCGAGATCGTGGATGGGTCATGGCAGCATTTTTGCAAATGGATTACGCGAGGTCTCAAGTCACGACCTTTATCGGCTTCATCCTTGCAACAGGGCTCGGCTACACCCAACACCCGATACTCTCGGCCAACCTCTGCCGAGCATCAATTAGCACAGTCTTTCAATGCTCAAGCTTCGATCAGCTCCATGTCCTGCCGAGCCACAGAGCTTCGTGACCCTGAAACAATCGCCGCTGCTCATCGCAGTTTCCTCGCAACCCTCGTCTCTTCCCTCCTTCTCGACGACGCTGGGTTCATATCCGAGGCCCGGACGCTCATCACACACGTTGACGGTCTCATTGCCTATATCAACCGCCTGCAAAGTATCCAGAAAAACCTCGATCTCGAGGCCGACGAGGGCGTTGTCGATGCCCTCACCGATTATGCAAAGGAGGAGCGAGAGACATTGCTGGAAGTTGATAGGAGCCGGAGGAGATTGGACGGGAGCATGAAGAGCGTGGTGGGAAGACTGAGGGAATTGGACGGGGAAAGAAAGGGAAGCAGATCAATGAGACCGTCCCGAGAGTCAAATGCTGCTGCCGCAGGATCGGCATACGAGGACTGGAGAGGAGGTGGTGTTGATAAGTTGCTGATGAAGCTGGATTTTGGGAGGGGCATATTAGAAGATGATGAAAGTAGCACGGTGACGGCCTGAATCGTTCGTTGCTAATAGTCCAAATCCGAGCATCTCGTAGACTGCGTTCAAACGATTGAAGAATACCGCGAATATGTAAGTGCTCAGTCTTAGCTGTCTCCCAGGCACTTCTAACGATTAGAGATGTAACAACCACAAACATCAAAAACTGCATATTGCAGTGTTGGCTATCTCAAGCAAATAAACTCTACTGAAAGTGGCATAAATAACGTCCCCAACTCGCGTTTTCAATGCCCAGTACAACATCCCTCCATGGTTGAACTTGCCGGCTGGGAGGCGTAAAGAAATAACGAAAACATCCGAAAACATGAGTCGGAGTTAGCCAGCGTCAAGTATGAAATAGATGGGACGTAAAGCGCACTTTCGTCCCTAGGAGCTCTTCGATTGCCGCAGATGTCCACATCCCTCCAGCAAAGCGCTGGGACTGGGTAAAATACCAGACCTCTAACAAGGACTATGGAAATGCTGCTGCCATTACTGACGAAGACTCCATTAGTCCAAAATGCGGATAGAGAACCCAATTTCCGGAGAAGCAGGAGGTCATGAAGAGAGTGAGCTGTAAGTTGGGATAGTTCCGGCTGGTGCAAAATATTCCGGTACGAGTCGATTTTCGACAGTCAAAGGATTGATATCCACGATCCAGCCACCTGGGCGACTGCGCTCTCTGTGCTCAGCATTGTTCCTTCCATTTGCATTTCTCCTACAAGCTGTATTGGTTGAGTATTTGAGAGCTGCCTCTGTGCACAATTAAAGGGCTATTACTCAGCACCTTAAAAGCAGTGACGAAATTTTCGGTAAACTAAAACGCATTACCATGGATCTCCTACAAGCTATAGGTGGTTTCTCTGGATCAAATTATCGCTGACCCAGGACCCGTAACCAAGATACGATCAGGAAAAAGGCAAATTTCAAAATCCAGAACATATGTCGGGCCCAAGAACGCTCCTCAACGATATAACTGGAAACATTCGCCAAAAGCGTCCCCGTTCTGGCGCTTCCTCATCTGAAAACACACCGAGTGGTCCGAGTCGAAAGCGAAAAGCACTCAAAGAGACAAGAAGCTCTCCAAGTCCCTCCCTGCATTTCAGAAATCGCCCAGAAGAATCGCGTGGCCCGGTTGTGGAAGGGTAAGAGGCCCATAAAAAAGAGCCGCAGTCTGCCGAGGGCGCGATTAAGACAAGCATCGAAATTCCGGTAGACTCCGTTTTCCTTCCAAAAAGACGGTTAATAGAGAGTCTCCAAGAGATTGCAGCTACTCGACTATTAATTCTATATAAAGACACAAATTCTGAGCTATACGGAAATTTGGAATTTCTAAAACATCACCAAGGACGAATGGCGCTCTTGAGAGACTTAAGAAAAGAACTCGTGGATGTAAAGAGACAAATAACCGAGTTTAAAGAAGAACTGAGGATAAACAGCGAAACTTTTGAGAAAGAATTGAGGGAACTGAAGGTAGAATTGAAGGAAACGGGGAAAAGGTTGAAAGAAGTAGAGATAGTCTACGAGTCTCTGAAAAAGATCTTGGATCCGGGCACGGGTCTTGCCGACATACCAAAGGAGTGCCTGGAATAGAGGACGGTCGAGGGTATTCGAGTCCGGCAACATCGACGCACACGAGGGCAACCTTGTTTCGGATGCCTAGTATATCGCACAAAAGGGATCTTCTAAGCTGGCAAATAACAAATGGGGTCCTCCCCACCTCCAGTTTAACGATTGTAATATGACGGAGCGCGCAATCCTTGACACTCCACTCCGGGTGGGGATCAGTACACACGGGACGACAGTATGCAGGCAGATAGCGTGAGCCGTCTTTACTTTCATCAAGAGTCCAGTTTGAGCGTCAGCATATGATTCCATCTCCTCCGTGATTACCACCTATCTCGGACGAACTTGTAGCACAAGCAAAAGTCCACCAGCTCAAGGCAAGACAGAGATTTGCAAGCACTTCATCTCCCAGCAGTCTCCCGAAAGCGCCATCAGATGGCCACAACAGCGTTGAATCACAATCGGCTAACGGAAGTTTCCCACGTCCGCAACCCCAGTGAGACGAGCTCCTCCAGTAATGATATGACTGACGCTCCCAAGGATGGCGAAGAAGCACCATTGTCCGATGAGGACAAATGGTAGCTGCCGACGTGCGGCCTGCTTGTCGAAATATTGAAAAGCGTTAGACTCTGTGCCTCGAGATCCCAAGTCCTATACTTCAGAGGATCGAAAATCAAGCATCCCGAAGACTCAAAGAGCGACTGTCAGTGCAAGCCAAGCTCGGAAAGACATGTCCCCGATCTAGATAGAACGCCGAAATAGCCCAAATTAGTTTCTGTCTTCATGCGCGACAATATATCCAGTATAGCTCGAGTTTCTTTTGAAGCAAAAGCTTTTGGAGAAGCTGTCGAGAGCGCAGCAGTCGTCAACCATTTCGAATGCCTACGTCAGCCATTACAGCCGTCATGCTTGAACGTTTTTGGCCATGTCCCTCACTCGGATTCAGGGGTTCATTTCGGATTGCGAAGCACGGGTCGTTCAGCTGGAAGAAGTGTTGCCTGGTATAGGCAGCGCGGAGGGCTCAAAAACTGCGAGCGCCTTATCGATATTCCACATTTCTGGGAAGAGAACCATAAGCATTAAGGAGACAGTGGAAAAGTCAGGAGGCAGAATGCTCCATGCGATAGAGATTCCCCAAGAAAATGAAAGCGTAGACCATGCTGGTGTGAAGACCGCAGTACTGAGGTTGCAGACATACCTGAATCCAGAGGAAGCGGAACGAGTCCTGCAAGGTACGACGACCATTCGCCTCCAAGAAATGGCTCGACGAGACATGATGAACGAATCGGAGCCCAGAATGGCGCTCAACGCTATGGCGTCAGCAAGCGCCACCATTCTGAGATCAATGATTGAACTGCTAAAGTTGTGGATTCTTTGCCCGGGTTGCAAATCTGATGTTTGCATGTCTGAAGATTGCATAATACAAGGTGTAGTAACGGGCTAGGGTACCACGTACTTGGACAGCAGGTTCAACAGCTTAAGCTTGCTAGAGTTTTGCGCCTACAGGCTATATAAATATGTTTCATAGATGCTTAACACGTCTGCTCAAAATGTCGGCATAGTACACAAAGCAAACACGATAGCTGGCTGTTTGCCTTGTGAGAGCCAGGGAACTAAGGCATAAGTCGAGATTCATTGATGGGCGACTGAAGAGGAAATAAGCCCTTGAGAGTGTTGAGGAATGGAATATCAACCTTATTTCATACGTGATACGTTAAACCGGTGATTGTGGGCGTGTTGAAGGCAGGGCGGCCCGAAAAGTATTCGGTCGCGTTCCGTTCCATCCACGAATTCGCTCATCTACACCCCTATGCAAACTGCGCCACAT
This sequence comes from Astrothelium subdiscretum, assembly GCA_021030935.1. NCBI lineage: Eukaryota > Fungi > Ascomycota > Dothideomycetes > Trypetheliales > Trypetheliaceae > Astrothelium > Astrothelium subdiscretum. The sequence goes on from JAGFMW010000024.1 coordinate 236,618, forward strand.
CCCCTTTGGCGACTCCGCCGATACCGTGCAGCTGATGGACAGCATTTTGCACGCATCATGCTACTTCGCCTCGTTGATCAGGTGACCTGGCCACGGAGGTAGGTTACGAATGGTTGCTGCATAATGTTCTACTACTCAATGACTAGCTAGAAGGGTGCAACCATCCTTGCAGGTATTTCGAAGAAGATTTTTGAGACTACCGGGTATGACTTCTTATTACTTCCACTAATTTCACTTGGTATTCTTTGAAAATTCTAGAAATTCGGGGATGGCGCGATGGAGGAGTCCCGAGAAGCCGACGTCGACTGCGGTCGAGGCTGTGCCAGAGTGAAGTCACAGAAGCGACAGAACTCAGCCATCGGTGCATCTACCAGATCCGTCAGCAACTTGCATTGGCGGGGTATTTATCACCTCACTCCTTCTCGCCATTCCACCATCCTACTATAACTTTTACACCGACCAGACGTCTCTAGATATCTTGAATCTTGGAGCCTCTCTCAACTTGACAGTTGTAGTTTCTCGTCGAAATCCCCTCTTCTCGAAGTCTTCGTCTAACTACAAAACCCCGCCACTTTGCTGCGACCCCACCATGTCTGGACCATACGATCAGTATAACCAACAAGGCTATCAGCAGGGCTATCAGCAGGGCTACCCGCCTCAAGCTCCAAACTACGCGGGTGGTTACGATCAGAACTATCAGCAATATCCCCCTCAGCAGCAACAGCAACAATACCCTCCTCAGCAGGGCGGATACGGCGCCCCCCCTGCTCCGAACTATAGCGGGCAACCTGAGTACAACTCTAACCAAGGTGCATACGGACCGCCACATGAGGGCGGCTTTCAACACGGTCATCAATACGGTAGCGGCTATGATCAGACCCAACAAGCGCCCCGCGACCAATATGGCAACTACCAACCGCAGTCCCCAGGTCATCCTCATCAGTTCCCACAACAAGGAGCTTACGGCTCAGCACCGGCCCCGTCAGATCCGAACAACCCGTATGCTCAGCAACAAGGCCCATATGATCCGAATGCTCCCGAGGGTGAACGGGGCCTAGCTGGTGCCCTTGCTGGCGGCGCTTTGGGCGCATTCGGCGGACACAAAGCGGGCCATGGAGTGATCGGAACTCTGGCAGGCGCCTTCCTGGGTAGCAAACTTGAAGACAAGTACAAGGACTCGCATCATGGTCAAGGAGGACATCACGGCGGCAGTAGGTGGTAGGCGATCTTGCTGCAGGGTGACTTTTTTGGTATGGTCGGTTTTCTATTGTCATTACAAGCCGGCGTGAGTGAAGCAATTGGGCCGTGACCATCGTGTTGAATGCGTCTTGGTTTTATAGGTCATAGTACTGTCCGATTTATCGTGGTTTCGGTATGGCTTGACCTAAATTATAGCTCCATCGCTCAGGAGCTCATGCGTTAACGTATCTGATGAATTGAAATTTCTGAGACTGATCAGAACTCCTATTTGCCACTTCCACGTTTGTTTGTTCGCATTACGTTTTTATAGCATCGAGGATTTGGTATGAGGAACAAGCATTTGAAGTCCGTCCTTCATCTTTGCGTCCATTCCGTCTGGCCTAGGTCGCCGTGTTTGCCTGTTCACAAACACATGAACAAATTCGCCAACGGCTTTGACTTCGCTGTCGCCTTTTTCGAAGACTCCAATCTCGTACGTCACGCTGCTCTTGCCCAACTTCACGACGCGAAGGCCGAGTTCAACAACCGCCGGGAATCCAACAGGGGCAAGATAGTCGCAAGAAGAATGGACGACTAAGCCAATCTGGTCTGATGTAGGAGGATCGAGGCCACAATGGCGCATGAGATACGTGTTCACGATCGAGTCGAACCTTGAACATACTTAGGAGGGATGTTCTGTCGGTGCTCTCAATTCAACTGACAAGTAGTAATAAACACTGTTGTTCATGTGATCGTACATGTCGTTATCCATCCTAGACGTCAGATGTTAGCTGCAGATTGACATTATCTTCGGCCCGTTATCAATAGCCATTCCAACTTGATTTTCAGTGCCGGCCTTATCCTAGAGCCTGCTCCTTGGCAACTTGCTTTGTGACGAAAGGTACAAATCCACACCACCACCTTTTGTGTAAACCGGAAGAGAATTTCATGTTTGCGAGAGGTGATTGATCGATGAGGATCGGAATTAGATCGGACGTAATTTGAGGCTGTAGTGAACCAAGCTTACCATCTTGTCTGATAGTCTAAACGGAAGCCGTAATCATCTATCCGGCGATTTTTTGGACTATTCTGGGCCATCGTGCCTCACGGAATCAAGGGAGAAATGACCCCGCGGGTTTCACAATGATCTAACGGAATAAACATAAGGTAAGGTACGAAGAAGTCACTGGGAACCTCGGCCATAGTGATTGAAAGTTCGACTTCCGAGGCTTTATTCTGCCCGCGGCCCAAGTATGATGGATTTCACCGCCTAGTCTAGCTGCTGGAACTGAGGCTGCTCGCGTTGACCCCGAGTTTACATACATTTGCATTTGCAACAATTTGGAGTCTGCCCAAAGTCTCAGGGTGAGGGCTTTTATCCAGCGGTACGGTACGAAAGGCTCAAACTATCAAGTGTCGAACTCGGAAACTTCAGGATGATGAATTTTTATGGAGGTGCTTTGGAGCCCCAAAGTCGTGTTGCTCGGGATATTCTACGAGACAATCAGGAGGATACGGAGTATTCTAGGCTTGCGTTGTTTGGATATTGAATCTTCAACATCATGCAAGATGAAGACCCTTCGAAGAAATTAGCGATGAAGGGAAGGGTCTGATATTGTAAAAAAGGCTAAGAACAAGTCAAATGAATGCATGGAATTTCCGGCCGAGTCCCATTCTACTTGACGTCCGACTTTTGCCCACTCCACTTGTAGCTCTTCCATCTCTACCACCCGTAGACCCTGCCTGCCTTCAACTCAAGCAATACCTCCTCTGCTCTGTGGCTCCCTCAGCGCGTCTTCTCGCCTACCTGCTTCGGCAGGGTCGCATCTCTGCCAGATCCATGGCCCTCACAACCGTTGAATCGCCGCCGGTGGAGCCAGAAATTTTCCATCCTCCACCAGCCGTAGTCATTACACCATGCGATCCCTGGCCGAGACCATACTGCCTTGATGGAGGCCTTCGAAGAGTACAGCCATATCACTTCACTTACAACGTTTTCTGCAAGGACCGCTGGCGAGGACGAGAGCTGTTCGACATCTTTTCGTCTGAGTTTCGCGATCGTCCGGCCGCGTACTACGTGAGTCTACCGGCTCTCAATGCTAACAGGCCATAAAATGCTGACTACATCAGAAAGATGCCATAGAAGTGGGCAAAGTCGTCGTCAATGGCAAGCAGGCCGAGGTTCATCAAATTATCAAAAATGGCGATCTCATTTCACATACGCTGCACAGACACGAACCACCTGTTACCGCTGATCCTATCGGTATTGTCCACGAAGATAACGATATGATTGTGATCAACAAACCGGCTGGGGTGCCCGTACATCCAGCAGGTCGATACAATTACAACTCGGTGGTGGAGATTATGCGAGCGGATCGGGGCTATGGCTGGAACCCTCTCCCGTGCAATCGACTAGATCGATTGACCAGCGGCGTCATGTTTGTGGCGAAACATAGTGAAGCAGCTGACCGTTTGACGGTTCAGATCAAGGGCCGAGAGGTCAAGAAGGAGTATATCGCACGCGTCAAGGGCGAGTTTCCTGAAGGCGAGGTCATCTGCGAGCAACCAATACTACAGATCAGTCCGAAGCTTGGACTCAACCGCGTTCGAGCAAATGGAAAAGAGGCACGAACCGTCTTCCGACGTCTCGCGTACTACCCGCCAAGACGAAAACAAGAAACGACCGTTGGCTCTTCACACATGGCCCATGATCTTGATGGCATCAATCCCGAAAAAGCAGAGGGTCGGTCGTGGAAGGACAAGGAAGGCTATTCAATCGTTCGGTGTTTGCCCCTCACTGGCCGTACGCACCAACTCCGTGTGCATCTACAGTTTCTAGGCCATCCCATCTCAAACGATCCAATCTACTGTAATCAGCGGGTTTTTGGCCAAGATCTAGCGTGTGGCGATGACAAGTCGGATGCCGACGAGGACATCATTGCCCGCTTGTCTCGCATGGGCAAAGATCAGGTGGCCGAAGCTGTGGCATATCACGAGGAAATGATGGAAGAATACAACAAGCGCAGGGCGGAGAAATTGAGTGGCGAGACCTGTGACGTTTGTGGAACCCAGCTCTATACGGATCCCGGTCTTCAAGAGCTCGGCATCTATTTGCATGCCAAACGTTATGCTTGTGCAGAAGGGTCTTGGGAATATGAAACGCCGTTGCCAGACTGGGCTCTTCCTCCAGCTGGAATGGTTGGTCCCACAGAAACGACACCAGAAACTGATCCACTCAAGACCGCCATGGAGAAGCTGGAAATATGAAATTCGTCAAAGCGAACTCTGCTAGCAGTCGCAAGGCGTTGAAACAATCATGCGGAGAGTCATTCGCCACCGTCTCCTTGCAGAGGTTCATGATAGAGATCGACGTCCCTTTTGTCGAGGGCGTTATAACAGAGTTAGATCTACAGGCTGTCCATTCTGCTCGCCACTTTGCAGCATGGCTTCAAGCTGAGGGCATGTCAGTCAGAAGGGAAAGGATCACATGTTACTCTGCGACTCACCATTTCAAGATCTTTCAGTGCTTCCTCAGGTTTCTGTCTCGGGTCTTGCCTTCCTGTTTCGAGTGATCCAGCCCATGCTCTGACCTCCTGCTTAACACCGAACTCTTCACGCATGAATTCAGTCCTTTCTTCCTTATCATTGGTTCTGGTTACGACAGCACCTCCAATTCCTTCTTGGAAGTCTGTCCCGATCTTCTCACGGAACACGACACCATTCTCGCAGGCCACGCCAAGCTTATACTCGTCGTAGGTCGTGCCAAAAGATGCCGAAAAAGTTCCAGTGGCCCCGGACTTGGTCCTGATAGTAGCATCCAAAGTGTCAATGGGTGGAAGGTGGTCTTGCAACTGTACCGTGAATGCCGCAACACGAACAGGAGCATGATCCGTGCCGAGGAGCATTCTAAGACCGGCGACAAAATGGATGCCCGCGTCAAGCAGGAATCCACCCTGGTATTGGGGCTTTCTTCGCCACTCCGTTTCTGGAAAGGACTAAGCGGTGTTTTCCAGAATCTGGAAATCGCTCGTCACATCAGACGTACCAATATATTTTCCACCAGGCTTTACCATATTCTGCACTCGAACGTTAAATCCGAGCACCCTCCCGAGCTTTTTGACTTGCTCGCTAGCGAATACCACGCTATCGAAAAACCGATAATTTTCAGCCACGCACCATGTTGCTCTCGTCGAATCAATTCTTTCGTGATACCACCTGAGCAGCTCTTTCGCAGTCGTTACGTCCTTGGCAATGGGCTTTTCCGCCAGGACATGCTTACCAGCCGTGAGCGCACTTTTAATGTACTCTGGCTGCGTTAAGATAGGAAGAACGATTATCACCGCCTGTACGTCAGAGCGCTTAAGGAGGTCCCAGTAGCCTTTCTCAGAGCCCGCGTCTTCGCTGTAGAGATCTACGCCAGATATGTCTGAGGCGAGATTGCGGGCAGAACGGAGCGAGCGGGAGTAGATGGCTTTCAACTTCAGCGAAGGGGTTGCGAGAATGGCCGGCTTGGAGTATGAAAATGTTAGCGCATTTTGCAGAGCCTTGGGCCGACTGGTTATGGGGGAGAGTATGAAGCGCTTTGAACAATGAAGGGGTAATTGGAGTCCCACCCACGCTGTTCACACTTTACATAGCCGGCCCAGACAAGAAATAGCTACATGGGTATCATGCACATCAACCAGACTTACCAGATGTTCCTCCTTGGCGAAAATACCACTCCCAATAATTGCTACACCGATCGCCATCCTAGACGTACTACCTCAACGAATGACAGTCAGGCCAAGTGGTAAACTTCCACGCTTTAGTAAACGTACAACAGGTAGCTAAAGTCTGCTTCAAACTGGCCGGAAACACTGTAACCAGTCTTACAAGTGTCTGGCTGGAACGACTTCGATCACAAATACGATAGAATAACTCGGGCGAACTGGCCAACGACTTTGTCATTACAAAATTTTCTAGTCTAACCGAGTGCGGCAGGTCAGAAGTCTAATGCTGAGCAATAATCAAAAGTGGATCATGAAGTTGTAAGATTGTCCATTGGTAAAGCAGGGGTTGGACAAATCTCCTGGACCACATTTTCTCACCCAATTTTGGTGAGGACCTTTCCCCGATCAGCTTTAAATCTTTAGAAGATTTGAATAAATATCTGTAGCATTCATGTGAAAGGTTTCGAAATCTTATGTATGCTTTACTGGAATTAAAACCTCTTGACTCTGGGGAGCATCAGGTAGAATTTGGCGGGTGGTCCCACAAGTGTTTTTTCCTACCTCATCTGTGAAGGCGTGTCTACGGAGCAGGGTCATTTCTCGCCTTCTCCAATCCAAATCCCTGAAGCTCTCACATTCCTTCACAATCTGCTCTCCACCCCACTCCATCCTCGTTCCCCCGCCCAATGCTCTCCAGGCCAGATGACCTTCAATGCTTCCCAGATGTGTCCCACATGCACTATCTCAAGCCCCTGCTTAACTTCGTCTGGTAAATCTCTCACATCCTTCCTGTTCCCCTGAGGCAGCAAAACTGTCTTGACGCCCGCTCGCAAGGCCCCAATCAGCTTCTCCTTGATCCCGCCCACGGGTGTGACCTTCCCACGCAGACTCACCTCTCCCGTCATCGCCAACGTTGGCCGGACAGGCTTGCCCGAGAAGAGGGAAATCAGCGCAACAGTGTGAGCGAGGCCTGCCGAAGGGCCATCCTTTGGTATCGCGCCGCTGGGGCAGTGGACGTGGATGCTGCGATTCTTCATGACGTCTTCGTCGGGGCTGGTTGTGAGATTCAAGTCGTACGCGTGCGCCTTGACCCAGGTCAGAGCAACCTCAACCGACTCCTTGAGCACGTCGCCGAGCTTGCCGGTCAACTGGACGCGGCCGGTGCCGGGCATGTCGGCGACTTCGATGAAGAGGATGGAACCTTGGGCGCCCGTGCTGTAGGCGACGAGACCGGTGACGACGCCGGGCCGAGAATCCTTGGCTGCGATTTCTTCCTCAAACCGCTCGACGCCAAGGATATTGTCGAGATCTTCGATGGTGACGATTGGATTATAGTTTGTGGTTTGCTCTTGTTTGGGTTTACTCGAGGACGAATGTGACGTCGTCGACGACGTATTGTTATCCTTGGCTTCGGCGAATTCGACGGCTTTGGCGCGGCAGACCGAGCCAATTTCGCGCTCCAGATTGCGAACGCCGGATTCGCGGGTGTAAGACGTGATGATCTTATCGACGACATCATCAGCCATGTTGACCTGATGTCTTTGCAGACCGTTGGTCGTGATTTGTTTGGGTATGAGGTGGCGCTTGGCGATGTGTCGCTTCTCAAGAGTGGTATAGCCCGACAACGATATCGTCTCCGTCCTATCCAGCAACGGTGGCGGAATGGTGTCCAGGGAGTTTGCGGTTGCGATAAAGAGCACTTTGCTCAGGTCTATGGGGATATTGATGTAGTGATCATTAAAAGAGAAATTTTGCTCCGGGTCTAGGACTTCAAGCATTGCTGCAGATGGATCTCCGTGGAAGTTCGACGTGCCAAGCTTGTCAATCTCGTCAAGTAGGAAGACGGGATTGGCAACACCAACTTTCTTCAGCCCGCTGACGATAAGCCCAGGCATGGCTGCAACGTAAGTTCGCCTGTGACCACGGATTTCCGCCTCATCCCGTACACCACCCAGAGAGATGCGGTGAAACTTGCGACCGAGAGAAGTGGCGACCGACTTTGCCAGGCTCGTCTTACCCGTACCCGGAGGGCCGACGAGCAGAAGGATCGGAGACTTGTCTACCATCCGCTTGGTCTTGAGTATCTGGATCTCTTCTTCGTTCGGCTGTTTCGAAGAGGAGGTCTGTTCAGATGAGCTAGCCTGTTCTTCGTCCTTCTGCTCGTCTGCGGGCTTTGATGATTCTGTGATGCGTTGGATTTGGGCCTCTAGATCAGCATTGACGGTTTGCTTCAGCTTCAAGACAGCAAGGTACTCCAGCAACCGCTTCTTGATTTTATCGAGACCATAGTGATCGTTATCTAGTTGTTTACGCGCACGTGAAAGTGTTGCAGCATCCAGCTTATCCTCGGTCATTTTCGTCCAGGGTATCTCTGCGAGATTTTCCAAATAGTTCCTGCACACCTGATACTCGGCCTGAGCAGGGTTCATCTTTTCGAGCCGCCGGAGTTCCCGATCTGCAACTTTCTGTGCCTCTGCACTCAATTTTGCCTCGTCCAAGCGTTTCTTGAGTTCCGTCATCTCATTCCCTTCCTCCTCGCCGCCTTGACCACTGCCGCCGGGAAAGCCTGAAAGCCCTGGTGGCATGGATCCACCCATCATTCGTCTTCGGAGAGCTTCCCCTCGTAGTTTGTTAATGCGATCTACGTCCAAGTCGTGTGGCACGTTTGTGGTAACAGAAATGACTCGCGTATTGCCTTGAATTGTCGAGATCTGCTTTTGTAAAAGGTCCACCGTCCGTTCCAAGCGCTCTTGAATAGCCAGTGCGGACAGTATGCGGAGTTTTTCTTCCTGTGAACATTCGAGAACGTTGGTCATGAAATCCGCAAGGCTGCCCGCCTCCTGGATGTCTTTCCTTGCAATGAACAATTCGAATCGTCGTGCCAATGTCGGAGAAAGTGTCATGGTAGGTCCCCGCGGTAGGATGGAAGAAAGCCGGACAAGTGCTAACAGCTCTCTCGAGAGCTGTTTGAGCTCAGAGAAAAGAGACTGGATAACCTCGTCTGATGCATCGACGGCTGCAGGCATGTTGGCGGCACGCTCGTCAATGATGTGATCGTAGGCAACTTACCAGCATCCTCGTATCTTATAGTTTTGGCCTCAAAAAAAGGGCGCTCCTTGGTGACCTTCTCTACCTTGAATCGACTCTGTCCCTCGACAACCAAGGCCATTTCCCCCTGTCTCCGACCCTGGACCCCTGTGACTCTACCCAGTGTCCCATATTCGAAGAGATCCTTGGCCGTTGCTCTTGCAGGGTCGGCCTGGGTATGTTCTTCTCTCCGATCCTTTCCCTCTATTAGTCGCTTGCCATCTCTGCTGAGAAAGGGCGAAGCTAGTGGCACGAATCCAACGGTGACAGGTGTCTGCTCAAGCCTCGAACCACTTGCCCGGCTGTAGATGTTGGCGAGCACGGCTGCGACATCAGCGCGGTTGGCAATAGGGACTCGGAGGGTGACGCCGGGCAAGAGAACGGTGTCGCGGGGAAGGGGGATGATGGGGAGAACCTGAGAGTGCGATTTGCCCATGGAAGCTCGTGGTCAAAAGAACGATTGATCGATACCTACCTAGGTAGTCACAGAGAAGAGAGCAGCAAACGAGAGAGAAGTCGATGGATGTTGGTAGCGATGACGATAGATTCTCGACCCTCGGCTCTGGCTGCCGAGGTCGACCTGAGCCTGACACACGCGACGATTGCCGACCGTCCATGACGACAACTAGTACCGAGTACTCTACCTTAGATTTAGAATACCTCCCACACTTCATCGAGCACAATACCGTCTCTGCAGGTACGTTCAATCCATTCTTCGCCGCGGCTCAGATCTACCCGAAGAAAAAAAAATAAAAAAATAAAAAAGCAAGAAGGGTTTTCTACGCTAGTGCTATGGCTACATTTCCTCCATCGCCTCCTTCCGTCGTCATCTTTCCAGTCAACTCATAGTTGCCTTCCCAAGTTTTTGCCGTAAAGTTGCCCCCAAAATACCCGTAAACCACCTATCGAGTGCAATAGCCGCCATCAATCAGGATGTCCGTTCCAGTGGTGTAGGTGCTTGCATCGCTGGCGAGATAGACGTATGCACCCTTCAGTTCCTTTGCAAGCCCATCACGTCCCATGGGGATCATGCTCTTCCACAATTTCTGCGTCTCCTGGTCGACAAAGTCCGAGAGCCCGGTATCGATGTAGCCGGGCGAGATGGAATTGACACGAGCAAAGTCGCGCCACTCGTTGGCAAGCGATTTGGCCAGGTGAATGCAGCCGGCTTTGGCGACATTGTACGACGTTTGCTCTTGCGGGTAGTTGGCGATGTGACCAGACATGGAGGCGGTGATGATCAGGCTGCCCGTTCCCCGCTCCTTGAAGTGATGGCCGACCGCCTTGGCGCAGTTGAAGGTGCCGTTGAGATCAGTCTGGATGACCTCTTCCCATTGCTCGACCGTACCGTCGAGTATGCCGCTATCTGCTGTCCTGCCTGCATTGGCAATGAATGCGTCGATTTTGCCAAAGTCGGCGACCACGTCCTTGACGAGCTGGGATGCGCTATCGGCGCTGGAAATGTCGAGCTTGTAAGCTTTCGACTTGATGCCGTACTGCTCGGCCAGCTCTTTGGCGTTCTTCTCTCCCCCTTGTGGGCGAGAGGCGTACGTGACGGCTACATTCGCTCCCATTTCAGCACAGCCGCGGGCGGCTTCGATGCCCATTCCTTTGGGCCCAGAAGCACCGGTCACGACGACGACTTTCCCCTTCATAGAGAAGAGGTCGAGCAAGTGGTCGGCTTTAGGCACTCCGATAGGCATCTTGGAAAATCAGGTAGATAGATAGAAATCGGGAGACAAAGAGGTGGCAGGTGTTGAGGAGTAAAATACCGTGCAATTTTCAGCTGGGAGAGTCAAAAAGGAGTTCCAGGAGCTCCAGGAGTTTGCCTGAGGAGCGCGTGTTGGGAGGATGCCGGGCTCACTAATTCGAGGATAGGTAGGTGAGGTAATTCCTTTGGCGGGGCAAGTGGGGCAGCAATCTATATAATAATCGACGTCGAGACCTCGACGGGCGCCAAAGCCAATAACGTTCCCAGAGTATCCAACAAATTATCAGTTGCTCCCGTTTCAATCCGAACCCGATGACGACCATCGACTTGCTTGGCCATCATGCACCCATCATTCCTTGACCCGGCCGAATCTCGCATTAATGCCAATCGTCCAGCAGCCTCATTGCGTCATTGATGTGGGGCATATGACATGCATGCCATTGACGGCCAGGTACGGAGTACCTCAGCACCGTAGATTCCATAACTAACCCAAAATTCTGCTACCTTATTTTATTTGCTCGAAGCGGATCATCCTGGCACTCGCAGATCCTTGCACGGGCCGTTGACTTATGGTGGTATAGTCGCTCAACTCGCTCTACCTTACGAGTCATGTCCAGCCGCTACACTGAGAAGGAGCTGGCTTACAGAGATATGCTGAGACTTTCTACGAGACGCAAGCTGGTTATTCAGCCAGCTTGATCAGGCGAGCGCTAAGACGATTTGGGCCGAGCGCGCAGGTGTGCGGAGAAGGCCGATGGACTGCAGGTGGTAGAAGCATTCGCCAAGGGCCGACTGTCCCTTCAACCAATTGCTGTGTAAAGAGTGTTTGAATTCTGATGTCGCCGTGATTCCTATCTTAATTTCTCAACAGCGATACCTACAGTATCGCCTTCGTCGAGTTGGGTTCAAAATCCCTCTGTGCTTTAATACCTGAAAGCGTTCGGCCTTGAGCAGGTGATGGACGCTAATGATCTGAGATTTGCATCACCGCCAATTTTCCATTCATATTTTTGACTTTCTTGAGCTGGCTGCTTGAAATGAGAGATTACGGACAGAGAACGACATCGCTGAGCGGGTATTTTCTGCGATCTCCGGAACGAAAGTGAAGTAGCTCAATATCAGCATCAGTCTTGTTCAAAATGCAGATGCGTCAGTTGTCGCGGACTACACGGGCGCCAGTCCAAGCATACGGGTAGTTGCGCTGATACCAATTGATACTAGATAAGGTGAGAAGAGCTCAAGCAAACAGAGTGGTAGGCAATACTCACAAAGATTTACGTCCAGCAATTCTTGGATGTGTTGCCCATGAGCCGCCGAGGACGATATTGTGTTTCCCGTCAAAGAAATCAGCTACGATTGGTTGTGAGTGACCGCTGACATGAATCTTGGTGAGGAGTTTTACCAGAATATCCAGGGTATAACTTCATAGGCTCGTACCCGTCATGCTTCTCCAGTACAGAGCTAGTCCATTCCCACACGCCCCCCGTTTCTCCTCGGCCACAGATTTGACTTCCGTGACCACTAACTGGCATAGGGTGCCAGCGCTTGAAGCCGACATTGCACCCTTCCAGATCGAGAAATAGAGTGTGCGGGTCAGGGCTAGCAGCAGTCCTGGCGAAGCCATTGACGGAAGGCTTTGATGGAGGAGTCTCCTCCACACCATCATTAATAAGATGCCTGAAGGCATTTAGTGGCCTGATCCATGCACGAAAAAGACCTACTTACGCATTTACTGCAGGGATAGTATTCCCAATAGCCTTATAAGCCTCTCTGCTTTTCACTTGTTCGGCATATTTGTAGATGCTCTCAGCTTCTTCAACTGTCGGAATTCGACCGCCCATCCAACCAGCGCAACGGGCAAGCTCATCGTATGAAGCGACGACCGGCCACTCAAGAGCGTGACTGAGAGGAACGTGACCATACACGGTCTTCACGGATTTGTTGCGCATGAATGAGCTGAATCCGGAATAGTCATCCGTTTTCTTGCCATCGACAAAGCGGTCCGTTGCGTGAGAAACGCCATTCGTCTGGGCTCCGTCTTGGCCAGTGCCCTCGGACCAGCTGGCCGGAATGGCTGGAATTCCTTCATGATGGAGATATTTAGCATATTCACGGTTCGTGATTGGACGTGATTTGGCGGAGAAAGCATGAACGGAAATGCTTCGAGAAGGCTTCTCAGCGTCCCAACCAAAAAAGCCGTCAGGACCTGAAGTTGACTCGGAATCGTCCATGCCCATGCGAAGAGTCGTAGCTGGGATGCGAATCCATTCATTTGGTACCGCTTTGGCCTCGGCTTCATACGCCATGGCCTCAAAATCCGGTTTCACCGTATCAGGCGGCGCCAAGGTCTTCTCGCCCTGGATCAGCATATAGAGCAGGGTTTCCATGTGCATGGCTTCATGTTCGAAACCAAGCCAGAGACGTTCAGCGGTCTTTCGGTCATTGAGCGCCTCTCCAGATTCATAGAGATCCAAAACGCGCTTCCGGACTCGTGTCTGGTACTCGAGCAATTCCCCGAGCGGAGGCCAAGTGTCTGGGATCTCGCTATGAGCATGGCATTTCTGTGGGTCATCAACATCCGGGTCGATGCCACGCTCAAAGATTTCGTGAAAATAGGCAGGTTCAGTCGGCTTTACACCGCTGACTCGGGTTAGGTGAATGTCCAAGAAAGCCGGGATGTGGCCGATATAGAAGATGCAGGCATTGCGAAGCTTAATCGGTTTGGACAGAAGCTCGTCGCCAGGTATCATGCCACCAGTCACGACGTCCCATGCTGACCACAAGTTTTGCCATTCTTCCACAGAAGGGACTGGGTCCCTGGCGTAATCTTCCGGCTTCAGAGGGAACGAAAACATTGGTTTAGAAAGCAAATGGAGAGCTACAATAAGTCAGCTCCGAACCTGATCTTGTCCAGATGAATCGAGGTACGTAGGTCGATATCAGATGAGTGAAATAGTTGTGTTGCTGACAGGATCTGCGCTACGTGTGGCGGTAGTAAATCGTGATGTAAACTTACCGTAGTTAGCCGCACGATTAGTCCAACGTGTTCCTTCACGAAGACGTGCATCTTCCCAGAGGCGCGAAGATTGGTCATCCGTATATTTATAGCTGTGTTCGATGCGGACGCGCTCTCCTTGTTTGATGGAGATCCCCTCGATGAGCACATCCTGCGTTGGATATACAAACGCTTGATGGCGGCCTGCGTCGGCTTCGTACTCGCCTAACACTCTCCACTGGTCTTGTTTGAAGGCATCGGTGCCCAATAGCCTGTTGGCGTGGCGTAATCCATTCAAGATGAACGCATGGGTGACACCTTCTCGGTCATTGTAAGCGTGGAAGACCCTGTCCGGGTCCTTGCAGCCGTCGACGCCAACAATGAGTTGGTCACGTGTGCCAAGAGCGTCTTGGCGAGTCGTGAGAAACTCGGCCGCTTCGTGCCTGGTGAAGTTTCCAATGCTCGACCCCAGCCACAACAACGTCTTTGGCCTGTGCAGATGCTGTGCTTGCTGCAGCCATTCGAGGCCGTCATCGTAGGTGCCATGCAGCCCATGCAGCTGCACGTGTTGGTATTGTGTGGGACCTCCAGATCGCACTTCGGCAAACGTTCTCTTTAGCTCTTTCAAGTCCAAATCCAGGGCATAGTAATCGATTTTCTTTCCGGATCGGTCCAGGGCTTGGAGAAGAAGGCTCACTTTTCGCAGGTTGCTATGTTCGATGTTAGTGAAACTGTCGTGGGCTCGACGGCTGGGAGCACGGGAAGTTTGTGCCAAGAACATCATTGGCCAATTCTCATGTCCACGCTCAGCCATCGCGTGCAAGACCATACCCGCTGCCCAGCTCAATCACCATTGATCCGTCCGGAATTCTCTGCGCGATTTGGTGTGCGTGTGTTGTTAGGACTTCGATTTCAGCATTCGTCAGATAGTACTCTTCGAGGTATGTGATATTCTCGAAAAGCCGTAGTCCAGCTTCATCGTACAACAACATCGTTGGCAGGCTTTTCTCCCCCCCAACTTTGGCTCGAAGGCCACTCGAAATCTCATCCCGCAAAGACTCGCCGGTGATGTCTTGCCGAATGTCAATGATTGGCACTTCATCAGCTACTAGTCGTGATGGCAGCTGACCAACGGGCGCGACTGGCGCGGCCATGGCAGCCATTGTGAAACAGTCTCTTCAAGATAATTGATTTGGTGGCTAGTACTCAGGCTGAGGAATGGGTATAGTCAGTGTATTCCTGTGCTGGACTGCCTCTGCTATATACTGGTTACGGAAGTGGCCCGGTGTGACAGGGTTGTTCAATTTGAATTTGAGATCAACAATTATAAACTACCCAAATTAAATCCTCTACGTCAGTCTTCAGCAAGGGTGTGGACTGAAAACAAAATTAGAAAAATTTGGTGTGAACACTGGAGACAAAGTCATCCGCGGAAGCGAGTGTTGCTCCAGTATTACAACCAAAAGACCATTGCCTTTTAATCACCTAATTTTGGTTATTTCCAAATTGCTCAGGCCGAATCAGTTTGTGGAAGACCTGTTAAAATTTTTTTCAAGCGCTAGACAAAGCGCAAAAGCCCAAGCGTGACGACCATGACGTCTGGTTCAAGGCGTACGAAAGCTTAGTAGAGCCAATGGAAAGTCGTGGTGGTAAGGTAGTCTACGAAAGAACGCATGTCAGCCTTAGTGCCTTCTTGAGCTCGAGAGCTTTCACCAAAGATGGAGCCTCGTGGGCCACCAAGAGCCTAGATTCGCGCGAGCAACATGCGAGGGACCGGCGGATTTTCCCATAGCTGCGATGAAGGATGGTCGGGACACCAAGCGGGTATTATTGCGGGGAAGCGCGCAGAGGAACCGATGTACGGACCAGCATGTGTGACTAACGTGCTCTGACGTGCGTTTGACAAATTGAAGCAGTAAGGAGGCCGGACCGGTGGGAGGAAGAAGAAAGCGTGGGTGCGTGGGTGAACAATTTTCAATTCTAGACCCCGTCTTCGCAGCCCTGCACGGAGGCGGCAGTTCGCCTCGAATCATCCCAAAGAGGAACATCTACGCTGCCATATGCGGTAATTACGGTGCTTGCTCTGCCTTCAAATTCCCTTCAATCCGTATTCTGACCTCAGACAATGTGCCAACAACCCATCCTACAATGATGCTTGTCCACTAACGCCCGCGTGACAGAACCATCAAAGCAACAGGCAATCTTTCAATCCTTTCTTTGTGCAGATGTCAGTGTCAGCATGTTTGCATATTTCGTCCCTTGCCACTGTCCGATGAAGACCCTCCGATAGAGGGTTACAAAGATTCCGGAGGAGAAAGGTCTTTGTCCGAGACTCCCCAGGAATCGTGGTCGTTTCCATCGTGCTTTCTTTTGATTTGCTGTCTCACGATGTCACAAAGTATTGTTGCGTTGTCTTATTAATAAACGCCGACAGTATGAGCCTTAAGGTGTCGACAAAAGTCAGAATCTCTTGTACCAGTCTCAAGCATTTCCACCCAAAGTTCCACATTGTTCTCGCATCCATCACCAGTTCATCTTTGGATTTCGTTTGCGTCGAAGAATGGCCAAAACCCATTGGCGAGATGAATTGTTGCGAACGGCGACTGCTGCTATTAAACAAACTCGGATTCTAGAGCAGGAGAAGAAGCTGATGAGAGAAGCGTTTGATGAGCTCGAAGGCCAAAGAAACGAGCTATATCGTCAGCTTGCAAGGGCTCAAATGGCACTTGCGTCCACCGGGAAACTAGAGCCAGACTCCAGCAGCATCTTGAGTGTAACTTGTCTCGACGGAGTAGAGTCTGATCCGGGAGACTCATGGCTACCCAAGGGGTGGCTTTCAACAAATAAAACTCGAAAGGATCTTGGCTTGGCTGAAGATCTGTGGAAGAAGCAAAACCAGAAAGATGCACTCAAAGCATTGGACAAGCTCCTGAATTTAGAGGACATCGAACCAGACGTCCGCATCAATGCCAAACTTCTCAAGTCTTGCATCCTTCGAGAAAAAGACCAATTCGCACAGGCTCTTACACAAGCCAACGAAGCTTTGGATATTGCCAAGACATACGATTCGCTTTATGATCTTCGAGGTAAAACTCGCTTCCACCTTGGAATGTGTCAATTCGAAGCCGGAAAGTTCACTGACGCTCTCTGGTCCTTTTCCTTGGCTTCTCATACCAGAGCTCATGGAGATGAGGTTGAAGTGTGGAAAAGGTACGCTCAGCAGGAGCTCGAAAAGCAGGCTCTGAGGTCTCCTACCTAACTTGATAGAAGTTATTGAATAAAAAGTAAGTAATACTTGTCTGTTGCCTCTCCGACTTGGTAGTCTTTGACCTTGGCACATATACTCGGTAGGTACAATGCAAGGGATGTCACTTTAACCATGGTTAAGACTGCCTTGCCCTGTCTACTAATGAAATGCTTTACCCTTTCTCTTTGAAAAAACATCAAATATTGTTTTCCAATACCATATCATTGATCGCTACACAATCGTGAAAGGATCTTGCCCCTCACCGCTAAGCTGGATTAGAAGACTTGTTGCCGAAAACGGCATTCTGACAAAGGCAATATCTGGGACAAACCAAGGGCACGACAATTTCGGTTTCGACCAACCAGCCCAGTAAAAGGTCTTTGAAGGTATCGCAAATATGACTCCGATTTTAAACAGTCGCAGCGACTATCAGAGCTCCAGAGTTTGCCCTATGGAATCTTAGACTCTCCCTCCAGCTGATGGATTGATATTTCGGTGTTGTGCCAAATTCGATCCAGCCAGCAGCAAATGGCCAAAAAAAGGAGAAAGAACCCAGCCAAGGCGCTTTCGAAGGGTAAGGGCACCGATTCAAGTCGAGAGAGTATTGCTACAGACGAACCAGCTGTTACTTCAGAAGAACAAGTTGTGCAACATGACGCCCCGAACTATGCAGACACTACAACCATCCAGAACGAAAGCGTTGTTGTGTCAAGCGACCATGAGAATGACTCGAGCGGAGAGGATACTGCTATGGGCGCTCAGGACGTTGCCGCACAAGGAAAGGAGCTGGTCCTAAAGACACCACAGACTCTCGCAGGCCCTCAATTCGCAGAGCAGCCACCAGCAGCGCTCTCAACACCACCACGTACAATGCCTTTTGATACTCTAGACGATGACACAAAGACCAACAAACTCCTAGATGCAGAGCTCAATCGTGCCAAGTTAGAAATTTTTCGGGCGCATGAAAGGGAGGCCCATGCGATCAAGCAAGCCGACCTGATCCGGCGGGAATTACTCCGGCGGGACAAGGTAGAGGAAGAGAGGCAAATGAGGTCGCTCGGACGCAGAGACAAGATAAGAGAGCCCAAGCCAGATCGCGCTACACCCGACAGGATCTCCGAAAATGATATAGGGAAGTTTCTATATTCCGGTGAGTTGTTGATGATATTGCGGCATTCAGAAAGTAACAGTCGACCACAGGTCTCCGTGATCGAGTCAGAGAGTTGAAAGTCAAATTTTTGATCATACAAGCTCAACTCGCCGATAGAGATGAGGACCATGATAAGGTTATTGCATTCGCTGAACGGGCGGAGGAGGCGGCTTCAGAACTTGACTACGAGCCTCTTTGCCAGAGATGTCGGTACTATAAAGCAGTAGGGATCATGGGCACCAAGCAGCGAAACTCGAGGGGAATCGACAAATACACGGACTCTGATTACGTCGAACTCATTCTGGACATCGGCTCGTCATGTACGCAGTATCCAGAAGGCCATTTCGCTCGTGGATACATCGCCGATTGGGACCGTGACAAGAGTGAAAAGCAAATGATAAAGGCACCAAAAAAGCCATTTCGGGGAGTCAAGGCTTTATCTCGTGCCAAGTAACTCCAATACGGCGACAAAATCATTGACGTACTCCGTCGGACGGCATTTTCCCGCGGTGAACAAGACGAAGAACGGTCGAAAGAGTCTGCGAGCAATGCGCGAGCGACTTTTCAAAATGTCCGATATAGCAATCCTGGTTTTGGCTCGGTTGCAAAAGCGTCTTCGCGAAATGAGGAACCTAGAATTTTAGATTATTTTTACATCGTATCCAAATTGACTGCTTTCGCCCATTTGCACCGCAGCAGGCCTCCGATGAAGCACCAATGAGGCGATCTAAAGAGCTACAGACGACGTATTTGCCGTCGAGTGCTCATCAGATCAAACCATGATCCGCCTTAGTCCTTCCGTGCCTCCTAGAATCCTTCGACCAGTAACAGCACATCTGCCTTGCCCACTTTCCCACCTGCCCTTCCGACTGCCTTCTTCTTGAGCCCATCCTTCCTCTCCCCCACCTCCCTCCATAAACGAAGCTTGCCGATCATGTGATCCATCAACCCACCGATGAATGCAGGTGTAACAGTAGACATATCCCGTCGGCGCTGCCGTTGGGGTGACGACGGCATTCAGGCAGATAGGACAGAGATCGGTATGTGGCACTTCCGGCGATGGGACAGTAAGAATTGGAAGGAGAGATTGAGCATCAAGGGGTGGTCTGCAAGCGGCATTCGTGGAAGGTGATTTACCTTCACGCGTGGTTCCTGCGTGCGTCGGGTCGGAATGGCCAGTTGGATTATTATCTTTTTGGGGCGGCTGCGGTAGATTAGAAACGACAGGTGGTGGTAGCTCAATGCCCTCGGTAGCCTTTTTGGAGAGCTGGTGTGCAAAATCAGAGGCATGCCACCACTCGAGGAACTTGAGGGCAAATATTGAGGCAGGAAGTACGAGCCGCAGGGATGAAAGCAGACGAGGGAAAATTGCTTGACCGAGAGTTCGTGGATTAAAGATCGAGCTGTTGTGTCCAAGCCGGGAGACTGGCGAGGGTGGAGGCTTCGGCTTGGTTGCTATCTCAATGGCAGCATGATCCGCCGCACCAAGCCTTCGCATCCGCGTCCCAATGAGCCAGAGAAAAGGGGAGTGGTATTTTGATGCGTCGAAAAGATAAGCTAAATTAAAAGCGAGCAAAGAGAAGTAATATGCGGCATTCACACTGGGGTATACATTCCGAATAAACCATTTGTAATAATGCATGAAGCGCTGTTTGAAACTCGCGTTGGCTGGCAATATCTGGCCCCGAGAAGCAGGCCCAAGTAAAGCCGCCTGAGGTGCATATATATCGTAGCTTTCGTCTAATTTGCGCTTGAGGCAGGGCAAGCCAACAATGATTGCCAAGTTCTTCCATATGTCAGACTCGCGTAGCTTTAGAGTCTCCCGGACATGGTTGGCAGCACCGAGCTGTGCGCGAGGGACCTCGCCTCCTTTAACTCGCAAGACGCGTTCTCGTTTAAGAGCATAGAAATTTTCTGTGAAGCTGCCTTGATAGACCTTGAGAAAATGGCGCTCTACAAGGAGCATCAGCAGGGCGTAGACTTCATCAAAAGAGTTCAGTATTCGGAGGAGGTATCGTGGATGTCGATGGGTCGCGAGAGCAAGGAGGTATCGTAGGGAAGGAGGGATCAGAGATCCAAGCTGTTGCTCAGAGAGGAGCTCTGTGCTTCATTAGTCTCGTTATACAGGGCGACCTGATCTTGTAGACTGACCGAAAAGCGAGGGCTTGAGTTCATCGAAGCCGCTCTGGAGGCTGCTCATGAATTCCATGACTGTCCAGCGCACGATACGGCGCGGCCAGCATCGCTGAAATGATTTTCACGCGTTCTTGGAAATCCCGTCTGCTGTTGGGTTTAGAAAGTGTTTTGCGAAAGAGGATCATCACTTGCTTGAGAATAGGTGCATGATATGATGAACCGAGGTACGGCATCAGTGTCTCTGACTACGAATTTGGACGTCAAAGCTTCCCGAGGGAATCATCACAACGGATTATCTACAAGACGATAACAATTCCATCGTACAATGTCCAGCAGCCAAGACCGAGATCGCAGCTTCTGCGACTCAAATATCATGGGTAGGTCTGCAGCTGGGTCAAGGTAGGCAGCTGCCCTCATACACTACAGAGTAGGCAATAAACAGTACATTACAGTGCCCAGAACATGACCGCTAAGCCTCGTCCTCCACATTCATTTCCTCAAATTCATCCAACAATTGGTCCATGGGTATCCGCAGTCCTTCATCCTCGTCTTCCTCGTCTTGATCCATCTCACTGGGCTCTGGTTCAGCCTTAACACCAGCTATTTTTCCTGCCCTTGCCTGCTGCTCCGCCTTGAATAGCGCCATGGTATTTCTGAGCTCCTCATCTTCTTCCACATCTCGCAAGAACATCTCAAAGTCCTTCTCCATACGGTCTTGATCTTGTTTCCTCGGCAGCATTTCGCCTTCTTCCTTGGGCATCCTCCTAACGCGCCAGTTGCGAGACTTGTTCTTCTTGCTGCGTGGATAGAATTTCTTCACTAACATGACGTCGGGTATAGTGTCAGCAAGTTTTCGATTATTCGCAATAGCTTCGAATTCACTATTGTTGAAGTTTGTTCCAGAGAGATGGTAGCCCATGACGGAGTCGCCAGGATGTAAGATTCCTCCCAGATGTGTGCGGGTGAAATAAGTTGTATCATTGACTCCTAGATCAGAGGCTCGTGCTACGGTCGCTTCTGCAAGCATCCAACGTCCATTTTGGGCACCGGTTGGCTCAATGTCCATGACGATGAATTCGACCAACTCCTGAACATCTGCTATTGGAGCAAAAGGAGCTCGCCAATAGACCGCCGTCGAAAGATCGGCTGTTTGAAGAGTGTTTGGGTCCATGAGATTTACTGATGTTCCGACACGATGACATAGCGTGAGAGGCGTGATGTTGCCGATTTGTCTTGCAATTTTGAGAGGCAAAGCTACAAGATCGTCTTTACATATCGGAACCAGCTCTATAGAGAAGGTAAACTTGTAGGATTTGGAGGATGTGTGAATGTCCATAGAGATGAGTTCCTGCGATTTCTTCGTCCGTACCGGTGCGACAGAAGTTAGAAACTCGACGAACTTTTCTGCATGATTCCGCTGTGCAAAGAAAAAATCGATGCCATCATGGACCTCCTTGATGTTGATGGTATCTCTGTGAGCCGAATGCTTAAGAATGAGTTGTTCTAGGTAGAGGAAGGTACGTTTGTGAGGAACTTTCTGGCGGACTTGGACACATGCTCTCCAGGTATGCGCTGTATATGATTTGGCGCAGTCCGGACACTGGCTAAAGGCAACAATATATTCCACCTCGAAGGTCTGCTGTATTATAGTCCCCTGGAATGCTTCTTGTTGAATGCTGATCTTGACTTTGATACGGCGCGAGTGTGGCTCAGTCCAAATGAAGCTTGCGTCAATGATTCTGACCTTGTTCAAGCCGCGCAACTTCCTCAGGCACAGTGCTAGAAGTTCCCGAGACTCTGGCGCTGCCACTAGCCATTGACTTGGAGGAGATTGCCACCGATCGCAATCCCGGCACGTAAGCAGAGTTGCCTCTCGTTGTATGCCTTCGGAGATGTCGACTGTAAGCTTCACGCAATCATAACAAAGGGCGCCAGCCGACGCTGTTCCATCGATCGGTGCTCCACAGTTGCAGCACAATATTCTATGTAGAATGTCAATACTCTTGGCTGTGCGAAAAGGATAGAAACTCATTGTGCTCACGTAGCTGTCGTTTGCTGGCGGATGGGAAGCGTTTGTACCGATGGCGCGGAGTCCACCTCCATGGTGAGAATTGTGATAGATATTTGCTACAGCGAGAGTGCGCAAGTGAATAAGTAAAAAATAAAAAAAAGGAATTTTGGTCTTCTGGAGTGGCGGAGATAGTGTTTGAGGGCAGCTTAGAAATTCACACCGTCGCAGAGAAAGGACGTCAGTAATGTACCTTGTTATCGATAAGGGAACAGTTGGGTACACCGTACCTCTCGTGCCACTAATACCCCTTAGGAGGTACCTAAGCGTGCTAAGGTGCTAGGGAGGAGTAATTATGCAGGGCAGGGATGCCTTTCTTGACGCCGTGACGCCCTTCATCTTTTCCTACCCTTGGGGCCAAATTTCCTGATCATCCACTCGACCCGACAATGTTATCAACGAAATCTATACCAGCGACTCTGACTTGCACTGGCTGCCGGTTTAGGCTACTGTCAACTTTCGCTGCTTTTGCAGGGATCCAGCTACACCCACCGAGAGCTTCACGTCTTCTACGTCGGATTCCTCAACAGCGGCAGACATTTGCAGGCATAGCGAGGAGGCCCGCAGAGAAGGACGTCAACGGTCCAGATAGCACCGGCATACCTTACGACGATCAGATTGAGAGAGGCAAACTTCATGAAAGCCCACCGGTGGAGGCACAGGTGGCGCCAGAGTCGTCAAACAAATCGAGCGCAACTTACACGCCTTGGTATCTCCAAGGACATGCAGCGCTAGCGAAACAAGACCCCAATCCTCTTCTCGAGCGACAACGTATCCCGGACCTCCCTGAAAACCCACCACCCATTCTCCAGTCTGTGTTAGAGCACATATCTACGGACCTCGGCCTCGATGATCTATCGCTTCTCGACCTACGCAGTCTCGATCCTCCTCCGGCTCTTGGAAGCAACCTGATCATGGTCATTGGCACAGCTCGTAGCGAAAAACATCTTCATGTCTCTGCTGACCGTCACTGCAGGTGGTTGCGTAGCACCTACAAGCTCCATCCATTTGCAGACGGCTTGTTGGGGAGAAATGAAATCAAGCTAAAACTGAGACGAAAAGCTAGACGATCCAAGATATTGCGGAATGTAGGCGCTTCCGAGGCCGGTGAAACAGACGATGGATTGCGCACAGGCTGGGTTTGCGTGAACATTGGTAAAGTAGAGCCTGCAGCCTCTCAGCTTGCGGCGGAACGATCATACGAAGAGCCGGGATTCGTAGGCTTTGGGTCAGGATCCGAAGGGGTAAGGCTGGTCGTCCAGATGTTTACTGAAGAGAAGAGGGGCCAATTCGATCTGGAAGCGCTGTGGGGGGGTGTCCTACGGCGGGCGACCAAAGAAAAAGAGAAGCAACACGAAGCTGTCGTGCGCATAGAGGCAAGCAATGAAGAGACGCGGCATGACGACGAGCCGAAGGTAGCCGATCTTCCATCAGAACATGCTCAGGACTACCGCGAACTTCATATGCAGACCCGACCGGCCTCGTTACAACAGCGACCTGGAATCGGCAGTCAGCAATTGAGAGCCTTTCATTATTCGAAAAAAGCCAGGCTCGAAGGAAATGTGGTGAACGCTTCTGCTGATATGTCATTGGCTCCAGAGTCAATGACTGGCCTTGACAGAAACAGCTCTGTTCAATGGTCGACACCTATTGCGTTCGACTCGGCAGGGACTTTACGAATTCTTCTCGACCAACTCTGTACTGCATCAGCCAGTGAAGCAAAAGAAATGCTTGGCAAGTCATGGTCCATTACGACAGATCCATCCTTGCGAAGTCCGTTTATGGATTGCTTTATGAGCAATTTTCCTTCTTTCCCGGAGATGTCTCATTGGCAATCCTTAATCGGAGTCGCTCGGTACGCAGTTCAACTTCATGGCAATGGCCGAAAAAATTTGATTAATACCCTGCGATGCATGCAAGAAGCAGGAGAACAAATCCCGAGAGAGACTTATTTGGAACTTCTCGAGACAGTGGCCCAAGCCAAACCAGACGGCCGGACGTTATCACACGCCTTTGACATTCTAGACATGATGACATATGACGGACACTCAATTTTTGACGAAAGAATCTTTTTTCTCCTCCATGACGCCGCCGTTCTCCCTCCTGCACGTCCCCTGCCATCGGATGTCCAACATGACGGGCCTGGAACAGGTCGGCAATACGATTTCGCCAGTTCAGATGGGTCACAACAAAGTTTTGCCTACAGGGAAAAAGTTCTGGCAGCCATGGATCACTTCTTCATCACTTTTAGAAGTGACGCTCCCTATCTTTCTCTACTACGTTCCTATGCAAGCGCCCGTTACTGGTCTGGCTTTCTCTCACTTTGGTATTCTCTGCCTCGGCGTATGCGCTCCCGATCCCGAGAAATGTACAGCCTTCTCTATAAGAGTCTTGCCGATAGCCAAGCACAAGATCTAATCAGGAAGGTTCTGCACGATACTGTTTCTGACATGGAAGTAGAAAACCCTCCAGTTGAGTTTGACAAAAGTATGGCAGATTTGATTGCAAGGTGCATCAAAGTAGTGGTACCTGGAATAGAAAGAAATATGTCCAAGGAACGGCTGGGAATGACGGCAGGCGACTGGGGCACTCTATGGGGACGGTGCCAACGAGCCTTGAAAACATAAGTAGCCACTATAGTATGCCATCTTGTAACCTAGGATTGCCTTTTCCACGGTATGTGCCTGCGTCGCTGAGAACACAAGTCCATCGTTTCCATCGCGGGAGGGGATGGAAAAGGCGAGGGCGGTACTTAGTCGCCGCGAGGATCGGTCGTGTTTGCCTAGGAAGGTAGGTATCTGATTTGTTTTCGTCGGATCCAATCACCTCGGTCGTACCTTGGGTACCTAGGTAGCTTATTGCTCCATGGTTGTGGAACTTATCAGAGCCCGGTACTTGGGAGAGGTGCCAGAAACCAAAAGGAACCGCGTATTGTTGCCGAGCGACTCTGCAGCGAGCAATTGGGCCTTCGGTGAAACGTCTGAAGGCAGTCAAATAATTGACCGAAGTCGAAACTACCTAGGTAGAGTAAGCAGAATTTAAGTGTCAAAGATTAATGTCCTCTATCATTTGCCAGTCCACCCACACTAAGCATATCACCATATGTCGAGCTTCTGAGGCGTTCGGTTGGCGTCGGATCTCTGATTGGTGGCGAGAAGAAGTGCAGCTAGTCGATCCGGCTTGGTCGGCAGAGAGAAGGTTACTCATCTCGTTACGAGGTTACAAAGAGCCCTCACCGTCCACCATTTTCGATTCTGCTTCTTCCCCATCTCGCCCTCAACAGCCCCGGTCCCAACGCACTAGGAATTACTCCGTACGCGACCGCCGACTTCAATTTTCAGCAGAGGCTGCCGTTGCCATCCGGTCCTGATTACGTCATCGTCCGACGCCGAGAGAGAGCCTCGGTGGCTCCGTCGCCGGCAGCTTTTCAAGGAGCCCCACCACCACATTGACTACAGACCTCGCCAACTATTTGCGCCCCTAATACCGCCCATGACCTGCTAGCTTAATCAGTCCTCACTATCACTGTTGACCGTACGCGTCTTTTTTTTTTTTTCTTTCGAGAGCCTCTCGTCGGAAAGACTACGAAGAAGTTGCGTTGGCAATGTATGCTTGGGATCTACTGATAACAACACGTTGGAGCGGACACTGGGCCTACAACCACTAGCAGCTTCTTCCGCCAAAGAGCCCCCCGGAGCCGCCTGACCGGCGCATACACCGCTTCTCACACCTTCCAGATCTACAAGCCGGTATCAACAGCCTTACGGGTAGCCATCTGACACGGCCCTAGATCCTTGGACTGGATTGACACGTTTAAGGGTAAAAATTATCGTCTCGGGGCATCGATTACAATAATCAGCATACCAATATGTCGGATACAAGACAGCATGAGCCCGGTCAGCAGGCTGTCCGGTTTACTTCGGTCAACCAAGAGATATCTCCAGAATCGGATCTGCAACCGATCGAGACACTGACAGCGCCGGAGCATCCGCCAAAGCAGGAATTGACAGCAGAGGCTCAAGAGGAGCTACGCAATCTTTCCATGACTCTCCAGAAATCGAAATTACAGGCGAGACGAATGGAAAACTTTGCTTACGAGCCCGTGTCCCTTCCTCCATCCCGGGTACGTTGTCCGCTGCGAGCTGCATTGCCTCCAGGTCTCGCGTACATGACCACTTCGAATCCACTTACTAACAATCCGTAGGCGCCTTCGCCCTCCAGCTCCCAAAATCCGTCTCGTCAAGGTACACATTCAGCGGGCAATACGCCGCGTCAATCACCGCCCACCTCTGCGGCCCAGTCCCCCCCTTTGACGCCGCATCATACAAACTCGCATGATGACCCAAACATCGCGACGATGGGTAAGGCTCGATCCAGCAAGCTCGCCCAGGATCCAGCAGTGATGACGCCGCAAGACTCTCCTCCACACGAGGCTCCTCCCACTTCAGTTCCGAACGCATACGAGGAACCCAAGTCAGCAGGTGCGTCAACTTCTGAGCCTTCGGCTTCGTCGGGACAGATCTCCACTCAACCATCTTCCGTGTCCGGCTCGTCAGGACCAGTTGATAGCCATCCAAAGCATACCCCAACTTTTACAGTCGGCCCTTCTGGAGATTCTCTCCCCCCTTCACATGAAGGCAGTCCGACTGGCACTCCTGGGAGTACTACACCTGGCACGACCACGCCATATAGCAGGCCTTTTACCCCTCAGGGCGAGCGTGATGATCCTTATGCGCGCAATCGGCGACCCCCTCAATCTCGGAATCTAGATGCAATCGACGCGAGGTTTATTTTCGGGGGCCGAGATCCACGACGACAGACATACATGGGACCGTCATCCACAAGCCTACCCCGCTCCAGTGGTAGTGCAACAGATATTGCCAAGGTAGAGAATAAGAGGCACAGTCTTTTCGGGGGCGGAACGAAACAACAAGACGACAATGGTTCTGTATCGTCGCACAAACCGCAAGGTTCCATGTCAGAGCTGAAACGGTTCTTCAAACTCGGAGGGCATAAACACAAGGAAAAGCGCACGCAATCGCCTACAGGGTCAAAGCGATCGAGTAAGATGTACAGCGCCGGGTCCCGTACGCCTCCTCATCAGCATGGCGCTGCAGCCCAACAAAGCGTTCCATTTGCCGACGATCATGGTCTCCAAACGAAGTATGGGAAATTTGGAAAGGTACTTGGTTCGGGTGCCGGTGGATCAGTCCGGCTCATGAAAAGAAGTAGCGACGGAGTGACCTTCGCCGTGAAGCAGTTTCGTGCCCGCCATTCCTACGAGACGGAGAGAGAATATAGCAAGAAAGTGACGGCAGAATTCTGTATTGGCTCAACGTTGCATCATGGTAATATTATCGAGACTATGGATATTGTCCATGAAAAAGGAGCGTGGTATGAGGTCATGGAATACGCTCCCTATGATCTTTTTGCTTGTGTTATGACAGGCAAGATGTCGCGCGAAGAGTGCTCCTGTGCCACGCTGCAAATTCTCAATGGCGTCGTCTATCTACACAACATGGGTCTCGCGCACCGGGATCTAAAGCTTGACAACGTCGTTGTCAACGAGCACGGTATCATGAAAATAATCGATTTTGGTAGTGCGGTGGTGTACCGTTATCCCTTTGAAAACGATATTGTCCTTGCCAGTGGTGAGTACAAGAAGTCTATCTCGTGCTTGCGTGACTGACATTGGATAGGCGTCGTTGGATCAGATCCCTACCTTGCGCCAGAAGTATACGATAATGCAAAATACGACCCCCAGCCGACAGATATCTGGTCGCTAGCCATCATCTTCTGTTGCATGACTCTACGCCGTTTTCCTTGGAAGGCACCTCGGATATCGGACAACTCGTATCGCCTTTTCATTGCTCCTCCGGATCCCGCGCAGCAGGCTGCCGACACCAGACGATCTTCTGAACAAACCAAGTCCAACACAAATCTGGCAGAAGCAAGTGACGACAAAAGACGGGCAGCGTCCGAGTCCGGAACGGCTGGTGGTGACGATGAGAGTCGATCTGTCGCTTCTCATCATCACCATCACCACCACCATCATCATAGCGGAGCCAGATCTGACCCACCAAGCTCGACGAACGGTGCTGGGCAGAGCTCCTCCGAAGTAGCCAGCTCCT
Organism: Astrothelium subdiscretum; assembly: GCA_021030935.1. Lineage (NCBI taxonomy): Eukaryota > Fungi > Ascomycota > Dothideomycetes > Trypetheliales > Trypetheliaceae > Astrothelium > Astrothelium subdiscretum. Next base: position 265,031 of record JAGFMW010000024.1, read on the forward strand.
CGTCATCTCAGGCATCGCAGACGATCAAAGGACCGTGGCGATTGCTGCGACTCCTTCCGCGAGAGAGCCGACACATCATTGGGCGCATGCTGGAGGTTGACCCACGAAGACGGGCGACGCTGGAAGAGATTCTCCAGGATAAATGGGTGAGCTCAGCTCCGGTGTGTAGGCAGGAAGAGGGCGGCCGGGTCATCCGGCAAGGCAATCACGAGCATACGCTGGAGCCAGGCGGACAGGGAACGCCTGCACCTAGCAAGAAGTAGGTTGAGGCTGGGCATGGGAGGGGATTTGGAGCTTGTTGCACGTCCGTGGAGGGCAATTCAACGGCCTGAAACTCTATCCAGAGGTTTGTGATAGACGGAATGGGCGTGGAACTCGAGAAGGCGGCTTAGGCTAGTACAGCACCAATGCGGTATATTGGGTTTTGCGTGCCTATTACTATTGCGCCCAGGCGGGCTTTGTTTGATGAAAAGATGGTTTGGTATATTGATCCGTTCGGTTGTCAATACCTTTGTGCAATAGAAATGTAGTGCCGAGTACCTCGATTTCACACACTGGCACAATTGTGTCCTCTGCTTTCTCTGCTTTCTGTTACCTCGGTGGACCGTAGGGCTGACATTATGCCGACCTTGCTCGATCCTTGTCAAAGCGTTCGTATGCGGTAGGTACGTCATGCCGTGCATGTCAGACTACCCTAGGTAGGTACCCCGATGCATGCATTTGATCGGCAGCGCGAGGGTAGCATCACCGCATCACCATGGTGGTCAGAAGTCTGAGCACCACTTCACCCTAGATTTGGCGGACGCGGCCGCGGCGACAAGGGTCAAGTGGTGCTCAGACTTCTGACCACCATGGTGGCATGGTAAGAGCCGATCTGATGCTATCTGCGCCAAGACTAATAAATTTAAATGGAGAATGCTTAGTTCAAAAGTTTTCAGAAGGTGTTGCATCGAACTCTTTGCTGATGGTTTCATATTCAACAAAATATAACTCTCATATTTACAGGCAGAAGCAGAATGGTAGATTTTCTAGGCCGGAAGCGATCGACCATCTCCCCCAACTGGACCGCGTTCTGCAGTCACCCTAGCTCAATTTACTGTTAACAAAGGTCAATGCGGCCTGTCCGTACTCAGATCCATAACCTTGATGGGTGGCGGCATTGTTGCCATTCGAGCAATATGGATCAGCTGCATCACAATAGCTCTGAATCTTGGACGAGAAGGAGCCACAGGTGAAGCCACTCGGACGAGCATCGAATCCACCCGCAGTTGCGGTGCCCACGTTGAACGGCTCTCCCGGAGAGTGTCTTGGGTTCCCCATCCAGATGACGGCCTTGATCTGAGCCTGGGCGGCTGACGATATGGTGGCAGCCGTGCTGCTTATTCCGTCGTTGGGGTCACCGCCGCCGCAGAGCGCGTCATCTTCGATCTGACCGCCCTATAAACATATCGCCATCAGCAGTTGCCAGAAACTTGCTTTTGTTCGTGTCTTCGGCTGCTCTCCGGATATCTGTTTCCGTGCGGCAGAACGAGATACTTACTTGCGAGTATCCGACAAGAACGAGTTGTGCGCTTGGACACTTGGTGTTGAAGCTATTGACTTGACTCCCGACAGCTGAAACACCGGCTTGCACAGATGATGCATAAGCCGAGTTGGTGCCTCCCTGTGCAGGATAGTCGATGGCTTCAGCGGTCGCCCCGGAATGAGCATTCAAGATCAGGTTGACAACGGTTCTGAGAGAAACAAGTTTAGTCAACACCTTGAAATCGAAATCGAAGATGAATATTACCCAGCGGAACCATAACCAGGAGATGCAGTCGTCTCACGAGCTCCAAAGACGTGGATACTTGGGCAGCTCTGTCGAGGCTCCACGTCAACTGGCGCAGCAAGGGCCTGGCCGAAAGCAAGCACTGCAGCGATCTTGGATAACATGATGTAAGCAAGACAAGAGCGAAAATAAGACAAGATACAGTGCTTCGAGAAGACCAGATCGTAGATGGCTTGACTCTTGGCTATGCAAACAGGCTCTTTAAGTATGCCAACAGGTATATCATAGCATCACCGGATTAAAGGAGCGTGCATCGAAAAAATGCGCATTTTTAAGTCACTCTAGACCAACCGGTTCAATTCGTGTGGGGTATAACTCGAGTAATCTTGGCCGGGGCTTTGCAGACATGTCCACGTCCTGAAATTTCGCTGAGCCGAACCCTAAGTAACGGTTTCCGACCAAGTAAGAATCCCCGTCTTCCTGGGATAGATCATCACAAGCACCTTCATTTTGCCTGAATGAAGCTCTTGCGCAGTGATTGTACTGGTCTCGGGAACACCCGATTGGAATTTAGCCTTGAGACGCAAGACATCTAAAGCTAGAAACGGAGCTTTCGTACTCTCTTGGGTATGAACCAATTCGCCGGTAATCAATGTGGGGGAAAGGTCAGGGACATGCGACGCGGTACGTTTCATGCACCCCGGAAAATCCTCACTGCACTATCAGTGGCGAAATAGGGGCGGTTATGTTCGCTTCCGCTCCTGTCTTTTGACCTGAAGACATTCAGGCTAAAATCTATAGGGCCCTTGACCATAATCAAAATCATATAAATCTAACAAGCAGTCCCTTGCCTCCAGGGCCCCCCACTTCAAAGCTCATGGCCTCAATCCGCTGGCGGTTTCGATTTTACAAAGGGACTTGATTTTCGTCACATTGCATCACCGGTCTCTGTTAATTAGTCACTCATAAATCGTCGCTGTTCAACCGTGGATAGTAAGCTCGAGGAGCACCAGAGTCTGTCAGACTTATACTACCCCGTCCTACGGATTTGCCGGCAATTGGGGTTCCGGTAAATGTAGTAAAATGCTTCCGACCCAGACAGAGTCTGGGCCAGTAGGGGCGAGGCTATCACGTTGCCGGTAATCAGTTCTATCGATGTCACGACGAGCTTCTGTTGCCTTTGCACGCATACCGGGTAGAGTTGCTGGTCGGTGTTTTGCGAGCGTCAAGACAATGCACCTCCGAATGGTCGACTTGAAGAATGAATGTATCTTCGAGCGACTTTGGAGAAAGCCGGCTTTCAATAGTATGTTCAACAGGCCGATGCCAAATCTACATCTTAATGTTCTTCACGCGATCAAAATTCAGCAAGCAATTTACTGGGCTCGGTGCCCAAGCCAGCTGATTTGAGAAGCTGCAAGAATTGCCTATGTGTAATGTACACAAGTATGTCTTTGGTCTAGCGCTAGCATGATAGCGCTCAACGTTTTTTCCGGTTCACGTTTGACCAAGACTGCATGAATCAATCACATGCCCAGCGATTCAGCCATGTAGTCAGACCGAACCGCTCCAGTCAAACCCTGATATTTTTTCGGCCCACCCACAACTTTTGGCCCCTTTCCTGCCTGTCTTCTACGCGGGAACGGCAGCGCTCCACTCCTGCTGTTCTCCTTCACGGGTGCTGTCCCACTTCCAAGGGCCACGTCCGATTGAGCAACATCTGGCTGCGTCGTAAACGGTGATACCTCATCCAGACTGCCGATTCTACCCAACAGTAATTCCAGATGTCGATATCCTGCGCTAGGTTGGAACTCTGGCACCTCGTGGCCACTAAGATCGATAGTGACGAAAGTTAGACCGCGCTCGGTGCGGAAGCTACCGTAGACACCGGCTCCAGCAGCAGAGCCAAGGACGGGATCATTGTGGTAGGGCACGTAGAATGGAAGGGTTGGGGGCTGAGAGAAGCCTTGGGCGCCGTTCCAAGTCAGGTTTTGCAGAGTCAGAAGGCTTCCATTCATAATCAGTACCATGTCGAGCATACCGTGGCCGACAATCGTGTTATTCGTCCTTTCCGTAACACGGGCAAGGGGGCCACCATTGATGCCTGATGGAGGAGAACGATCACCACCACCGACGAAGACATCGGTGTCGGTGCAAATCGCCCAGTTAGTATCGAGAGGGGCATTGATGGCTTGCTTGACGTCTGTGCGGTTGAAATAGGGCTGCGAGAAGCCAACGGGAAGGTAGAAGTCAGAGTAGGGGAAGCCTAATACGTCCCACGGAATTGGGCACAGTTGTCCAACTTGGTAAATGTCAAAACATGGGTTGATCTCGAAAATGGCAGAGAAAATGTCATCAAAGATGTCGCAGCCACGTGCTGGCTCAGTACTGTTTGCTCGTGTGCCGGGAGGTCCTGGGAATGGGCCAGGTGGAGGGAACTGGAGGCCGTTGTTCAAGAATTCGTTGTATCCGCACGCTTCACTGGTGTTGCGAATCTGAGCTTCAAAGGTATCATTGAACGGGAAGAGCTGCTTATGGTATTGAGTAAAGGCGTAAGCAGGAGCTTGCTCAGTTATTGCATCGTAACCAATGCTGGGGTCGTAGACAATGATTCCATTCACGTTGTAATACGTTGTGTCGTTCTTGCTCAGCATAGCATCTGCAATATATGGAACATATTGGCCAGCGTAGCTTTCACCAGTAACGTATACTTTCCTATTGTGCAGCTCGAACAGATCGATGAAGTTCTTCCAGAAAGGCAGGAATTGAGTAGCAACGTCAATCTCACTCGTAGCATTGGGAGTGCCCTGAGAGTAGCCCGTACCGACGGGTTGCTCAACCCAGACCACGTTCGTCAAATTCGTCCAGGAGTACGTGTTGGGAACGGGAAGATAAGTCCCAGGCTGCCATGCAACAGGTCCATTCTCATGCAGGAATCCGTCCAAGCTGGAACAGCCAGGCCCTCCGTTGAGCCAGAGAGTGATCTCATCCGTGGCATTCGGGTTCGTTGAAGGTACAAACCAAAAGTAGAGTTCCTTTCCGGTGTCGTCAATAGGCAAGAGCCCTGCATAGGATTCGCCAATGTCGAAATTGACTTCAGGAATGCCTGATCCATTGACAGCGTACTTGGCCGTCGCATTGTTCAGATACGGTGAATCGGCTAGCCGCGGGAAATTGAAATGCTCAGAACCCATCGGCAGTATTGAACGCTTGTCATATTTTTGCTTGGAGCGAAGGCCAGAGCGCGCATCGACGCTGGCGATGACCGCGCTGACCGCTGTGACGAGGGATAGAAGATGCATCTTGCTATCGCGATTAACGAGAAGAAAGAGAGAACAGAGGATTAGGATTAAAAGATGGGGGAAATGAGGAGACGAGGGCGCCCGCCGAGTGAAAGGTCAACCGGGGATGGCTTCATATATAATCACCCAATGTTACGGTGGTCGATGGAGGAGCAAATGACATAACGCAACTTATGCGAGATACCGCGCAATGAAGTTGACCACACCTACCAATCAAGTCGAGATAGCAACCCCGGTCGATTGCAGAAAAAGGCAGCTGTCAGGGGTGGGCCTGGTCCGTCGCTGTGCATAGCCTAGCAGAGAAGAAGACTCCGTAGACACCAAGATACATAGGGAAGCAGACCTGACGAGGAGAGACCAGCAAAACATCCGACCGATCTTTTGGCGTATCCGTAAAGCGGCGAGAAGATGGTTTGCCACAGGGCAGTGGTGGTACCATGGAGGCCATCCTCTTGGTTTACCAGCGATCAGTGCGAGACAGGTGGACGCGACTGGCATCGATCTGCTCCGAACTCGTCACCTCGTTTCAGGCCAGAACTGGGTGACTGGGTCAAAGCTTCAAGGAACCGTTCTGTGAGTGGTGCATTGGATTCCCATATCAAGCCAAGTACCACGGGCTCTGTGGAGCGGTTCCATCTTGGCAGCTAAGCTCGAGCAGGCATGTGGCAAGTCCAAACAGACGGCAAAAACTGTTCAGGCTGATTGGCGATGCGATTTGGTGTCCAAGGGTCGCTTATCGATAAGAGTGTTCGCCACGGCCCGATATCTTGCCGACACGCCGACCATCAGCAACCCAACCCAGCCCGGCTCGGCACGCTCATGCACTCGCCGTGATATTTTCCGGGACATTTTCTGGACATCGAACGCGACCAAATCAACGGACGACGCCTGTCCCATCACCATGGCTAGTCACCGAAAGAATGCATGGCTTGATGCGGATCAAAGCGGAGAGGAAGACGATTACGGGTACGACTCAGAGGCTGGAGAGGAGTCCAAGGGTGTAGCGTTCGAAACCAGATCCTTGAAACGGCGGAAGTTGAACGTGAGAACTGATGACGGGGAGGGATCTATCGCAAGCGAGGACGAAGACCGAGATATGAATCGAGGTCCACAACATACACACTCCATCCGACGAGACGACGTCAACGCCGAAGCCGTTCCTTCGGAGGATCAAGAAGGTGACAATTTCTCACGCCATGACCCGTCAACCTCTCTCATGTCTCAGAAACCTCCCGCTCTGGCGGCGAAAAGGCTCGAAGCTGGCCGCGACCGAGTCAAAAAGACTGGTGTCATCTATCTTACCCGCGTGCCTCCCTTTATGAAGCCCGCAACTGTGAAGCACCTCTTGCAACCCTACGGCGAAATTGGCCGCATCTTCCTTACTCCCGAAGACTCGACGATGCACACACGGCGTGTCAGAGCAGGCGGCAACAAGAAGCGATCATTCGTCGACGGCTGGGTGGAATTCTTATCGAAGAAAGATGCTAAAATTGCTGCCGAAACTCTGAATGCAACAATCATTGGTGGCAAAAAAGGAGGCTGGTATCATGACGACGTATGGAACATGAAGTATCTGAAAGGATTCAAATGGCACCACTTGACGGAGCAGATTGCGAACGAAAATGCGGAGAGAGCCGCGAGGCTTCGAGCAGAAATTGCCCAGACAACAAGGGAAAACAAGGCCTTCCTGCAGAATGTTGAGCGAGCAAAAATGCTAGCCGGCATGGAGGCGAAAAAGAGTCGGAGGCGGAAGAGTCTAGACCGTGGGACTGCAGACGAGGACATGGATACATCCGAACCGCCGCGAGTTGGAAATGCCAAATCTTTTACAAGGGACTTCAAGCAGAACGAGGTGAAGCTGAAAAGCATGGATGACAAGCACCAACAAGAAGAACAACCATCAGATGATGTTAGTCGTGTCCTTGGTAAAATTTTCTGAACGGGAAAGCCACACGGCCTACTCCGTACTCTCCCACGTTGTTCCTCACTCAGCAATGGAATCGCCAGATAACCGAACCAGCAATGCTTGGTCTGCAACAATGCAGCTCTCCGTAATCTTTCAGATCGCAGGATCTGGGACACGTGCGGAACTTTCCATTCCACGCCGCCAGATATCTTACGCAGGGACTACGGCAAGCAGCGACTGTTTCCGTCCGACCGGCACTATGGTACCACGCGTTTGCAGAGTACTTATTTTGAGGCTCGCTAAACCTTGAGTGGATGAGACAATTGGGCGGCCGCTAAAGCAGGATTCTGTCATAGCCCTAACTTGCTTTGGACCATATCAGTAACAGGCAACACGACGACTATAAGCTGAATAGAAATGCGAGAATGCCCATGACTAAAATAGAAATCTCTGCCAGCCCATACGTGTCTCACGGTTCTTTTGCTGGGCCTTATCAAGCATCAATTTGAGGTATGTGTCAAGAAGCCCCTATCTGAGACTGGCATCCAACTTCCCTCCCCCGATCCACAGCGTGTGTGGTGGCAGGTGGCTACAGTGGTCAGGTACCTGGTTTAGGTAGGTAGGTACCTCCAGGCTACCCACCTAAAGGCGGGGTGGCGGGGTCGTCAGAGCGCGTCATCTCATCCTCGGGCTGCATTCTGGAATCACCCCACCTCTCTGGGCATTGAGCTGGTCTAGAACCATGTTGTTGGCCCAACTATCTCCAGGATTAACAGGGGAATTCGGTTAAAGACCCTACCTATAGTAGATACGCAGTCCCAAAAAAAAAAAAAAGCACGCATGGTCGGCACGGGCAATGATGGTCAAGGCCAACACCACCATCCATCAATGATTGCCATGACGGGAAGCATGCTAGTGATGTAAGGAGAATCAGCTTTCCCCGCACATCGCAATTGCAGTAGCGTCCGAAGTGTGTGTGTGGAGCAGTTCCTAAACGCAGCTAATCATGGCCGTCTTTCTTTCTTGCCCTCCTGCCCCGAGCCGTTTGAGGTTAGTGGAGTGAAAGCTATTTGAATAGCCTTGTCAAGCCTCATTGATCGGATCCAAGGTCGGTGGAAATTAGGTCATGTTCGTTCCACTTTAGCTTCAGACAGAACGCCTCCACGGGGCCCTTGGATGCATTACGGACGACGGGCAAATGGAGATGCTGTTGGACTGTCATGAACTCCTTGTCTCAGCTGTAGTCATTAGATGCCAAAGGTATCGTCGGAAGGCGGGAAGCCTGGGCTGCGCCTCCGACAATAGCTATGTCTATGTGGGGTAGATCCCTTTGATGTAGTCGAAGACTTCGATACGATCGATCTATTTAAGGCTTTACTTTTCCCGTCTCCAAGGTCAGTACACATTCTTGATTATCTCCACCTGGAAGTCACTCTCAAAGTGTTCTCCGACTCGACGAATCAACAGTCTTCGACTTATCTTCGATTCCATTGCAGCATATCATGGCCCACGACATTCCCAAAGAACAATGGGCTCAGGTACGAAGTCATGAGAATTCTATCATCAGGCCAATACTGAGCAATCCCTCTAGGTCATTGAGAAGACCGGCGGACCCGTCGAGTACAAGAAGATTCCCGTCCAGCAGCCAGGCCCGGATGAGGTTCTTGTCAACATCAAATACTCGGGTGTGTGCCACACAGACCTCCACGCGGTCAACGGCGATTGGCCATTGCCGACCAAGCTACCGCTTGTTGGAGGTCATGAAGGGGCTGGTGTCGTGGTCGCCAAGGGGAATCTGGTGCATGACATCGAGATAGGAGATCATGCCGGCGTCAAGGTTAGCATAACAGGTCCCACGACCTCGGGCTCCAGCACTAAATGAAAGCGAACAGTGGATCAACGGCTCCTGTCTCGCCTGTGACTTCTGTCAACAATCAGACGAGCCGCTCTGCTCAAAGGCACTTCTCTCTGGCTACACTGTAGACGGTAGCTTCCAGCAGTATTGCATTGCCAAGGCTGCTCACGTTGCTCGGATCCCCAAAGACGTCCCGCTCGACGCTGTTGCTCCTGTTCTTTGCGCTGGTATTACGGTGTACAAGGGGCTCAAAGAGTCAGGCGCGCGACCTGGACAGACGGTCGCCATTGTTGGTGCGGGCGGTGGCCTTGGAAGTTTGGCTCAGCAGTACGCAAAGGTCAGCACCTGTTTGAGAACGAGCAATGTTTCCTCGCACTTTGAGCTCACCTGGCTTACCATATCCCGTAGGTGCTGGGGCTCCAAATCATTGCAATCGATTCCGGAGACGAGAAAAAGAAGATGTGTGAAGAGCTCGGTTCCCGCGCCTTCGTCGACTTTGCAACGAGCCAAAACGTCGTCAAAGATGTTCAGGCCGCAACTGAGGATGGTCTCGGTCCCCATGCCGTCCTATTGGTGGCCGTTTCTGAGAAACCATTCCAACAAGCAGCTGAGGTGAGTCCTGCAACTTCTCCAACTCGTACCCTTTCTACGTTGTTAACGAACTTTTCAAGTACGTCCGACCTCGTGGCACTGTCGTCTGCATCGGTCTCCCGGCGGGTGCCAGGCTGTCTGCTCCCGTTTTCGAGTCAGTAGTCAAGATGGTCTGTATCCGTGGCTCGTACGTGGGCAATCGTAAGGATACCGCCGAGGCCCTTGACTTTTTCCGACGCGGCGTCATCAAGGCACCATTCAAAGTCATTGGCATGAGCGAGCTGCAAAAGGTGTATGATTGGATGCACAAGGGACAAATTGCGGGTCGATACGTCGTCGACACGAGCAAATAATCTAGTTCGTGATGCATTGCAAAAGTGGGTATCTTGGTGTCTAGCAAAGCTGGTGAGCACGACGGTGACAAGTCGTCTTGGGTAGTCTAAATGACCCAACGGTTTATGATATCAGCGTCTTTTCGTCTGCGCGGCTTTCGTCTCGACAATATCGTCTAGTAAATCTCTCGCCTTTCGTTCTTGCTTCTCGAAGGGCGAATTGTATATGTGCCACAAGATCGTCTTCGAGTCTGCATTGACAAATTAGCTGACCTGTGCTTGGATCTTGTACCCATAACACGACGATACGTACTGGCATGTTCCTCATTGAATTCGATCCCGTCACCTCCTCTCTCATCCACCAGCCGCACCGCCTCTTCTAAAAGTGCAATTCCTACCCCTTTCCCTCTATACCTGAGCTTCACAGTCCACGCCCGAATACTTCCCTTGCCAACTTTCTTTCTTCTGCCTTTTCCTTCGCCCACCACCCACTCCAATACCAAGGCGCCAATCACTTCATCTCCGTATTTTGTAACCAGCACATCTCTCGCATTGGACCATCCACTGCCGCTCCTGGTCCTCGGATGTGAGTGGGTCTGCACTGCCTCTCCCTTCGCATCCTCAACCGGTGCGCCGCCGACAAAATCCCACTTCAAGGACTCCGCCTCCACAAGGTACTTGGTCGTCACGGCCCTGACGCCGACCAGGGCCGCCATGGCAATGCCGGCCCACGTCGTCCCCACCAATGCGGCATCGGCGCCGAGCCAGCGCCGATCACCCGAACCGCGGAAGGTCAAGACGAGCTGGGCGACAAGGGCGAGCAGGGCGGCGAAGACGGCGAGGTTGAGCGGATGGAAGATGAGCACGCGCGCGGCCGCTTGGCGTTGTTGGGCAACGCTGTCGGCGACGAGCTTCAAGGCATCGAGCTTGTCGTCGGAGCTCGTGGCCAGGGAGGTGCTGAGGGACGGAACGTCTGCGAGAGGATCGACGGTAATCGTCGGGCTGTCGGGAGTGAGGGCGGCTCGAGACTCGTCTTCGGAGGGGGCGATGGCCGAGGCGAGTGGAGATGGGGGTGGGAGGGAAGAAGTAGATCCACGCATCGAGGGAGGCGTAGACATGGGAGAGGGGATGTCGTAGTGGAGATGGAGATTGGTGCGCAAGGAGGAGAAAAATGCTGTTTTCAACCGTAAACATGAGGCCCATTTTGGTGTACCCAGGCTTTTGGTCTCGAGTGACGTTGGTCGAAGCCCGTCACGATAAGAAAAGTGACTTGTGCTTGAAGTCCATCTTGCAGTTCCAAAGTTAGACAGTACTCACTGGTCGAAGTCTTCAGGCCAGGAATCTTATCGCTGACCGTGCTCGCCGGCAATCGCAACTGTGGAGGTTCCACTTGAAGCAGGTCGACAGGTCTGACCATTGTCGCGAATGCAGCTTAATCGGCTAATATCGCCCAAAGCAGAAGTACCTGGTAATATTATTGGACGAGGACACTGGCCGAATCGGGTTCGATTTGCCGTCATCCAGGCCAGGAACGGTCTTTTCTTCCACAACGGAAATTGGGAAGGTCATTAATGCGTCCGGCAGGTAGGAGACGCGGGTGATATGTAGCAATAATGGGGGAGGGCAGAGTAGAGAAAATGTAGAGCTTATGCTATCGTCACTACGTATCACTGATAAGACGGGCATAGGATTGGCCCATGGCTGAAGGCGCAACGGGTGCTATCAGATTGCAACAGATTGCGAGAGACGATTTGGCTTGGCGTTTGGGGGGTGCTGAGTGCTGACGGAGTGTCCGGCTCAACCATCGGAGACTTGTGGAAGGCTTTAGGGACTGACGACAGGGACGGAGACAATTAATGTGAAGACGCCTACAAGTTTCATTGAGCAATGCCGCTCCACTAGGAGGTGGGCATTGGTTGCTGAGCCCGTGCTGAGGCTTGGCGAAAAGCGACTGCAGAAGATTCTAATATTCTAATATTCTTGTTGAGAACTCCCTCGTCAATTTCTAACGGATCTTCTCAAGATATCAAATACAGCTAAATTCCAGAACCGGGCTCACGTACAGACTGCGGAGAACTCAACAGTACTCCGTATTTACTTTCAAATCTCAGTCTAGGTATTTCATGTTTTGGTGTCTGCGTCGCACCAAAGGTCGGGAAAGGTGCTGTTTCACCAGATCAGGTACATACATACCCAGTACTACGGTATCCTCTTCATCCTACGATGTACATTACGTCAAATCCCGCGGAAAAATTCACGTCTGAGACAGTCTCTTCCGCTTCTATGTTATCCGGAGTACTTACGTGAGACCATGTCAATCTTCAAAGCGAAGGAGATGCGTCGCGCAGGTCGTTGCATACCTGCCTTATGGCTTCTGCTTCTCTACCCCTACCTGCGACGGGAGCTTCGAAACACCACATCAACATCCATCGCCCATCCACCTTTTTCTTACGTCTCTCCCCCACCAGTCCCCTCGATCACCGCTAATCTCTCCTCCTCGATCCTCTGTCTCGCCAGCTCTGTTTCCCTCCTTAATGCCTCCAAATTCCATGTGCCACGATCGTCATCGTCATCGTCATCCTCCCCCTCACTCTCTTCCCATCCTCCCTGTTCAAAGAGGGCCCTGCCCGTAGCCTCCTTCTGCTGTCGTGCCTGCTCTTCAGCAGCTTTCTTGTCGAGCCGTTCCTTCTTCCACATGGCGAAGCTATCGGGCGTGACAGGGGTGAGATTCTTGTTGCCAAAAAGCTTGGACCGTTCGGATTCGAGGAAGTCCTCAAGTGTAAGATTGTTGATGGGCGACTTATCCGCAAGCGCTTTCTCGATGGCGCGTTGTTCTTTGGTCTTGAGCACGAAGCTGTTGGGGACGCGATATTAGTTTGTATAGTCAAGATCAACGCGTACGTATCCACCAGGATCACTTGCCACGATGGTGGACAAGACCAAAGAAACGTGGACATACCCTGGTGGTAGCTTATGTTGATACATGCATTTATCCCCTCCATTTGGACACGTCCAGAACCAGCCGTATTTCTGATTTTCCACCGCATCGATGAAGAATTTGCAGACTTTGTCAGTCGTCGTCTTGGGATTGCCATGCTTCGAGAGCACCACGCTCCGCAATTTCTCCTCATCCCAGTCCTCCATGTTGTCCTTCTTCTTGTCGTCCTCTCCCTCCTCATCTTCTCGAGTGTCGGTGTAGAGTGATTTCTTCTCGCTCTTCCGTTCGATGGATAAGTCGTGACTGAACTTGCACTTCTTGCCTTTCTCACATGCCCCCTTCTTAAAAAACTGGCAGAGCACCGTCTTGGGATCAACCCCAAATGGGACCTTTTGGGTTTGGACCGGTTTGAACAGCTCGGCCGCTTCTCGTCTCGCATCCTCTGCCGCCTGCTTATCCTTCTCGCGCTGCAGCCTCTCTGCCTCTTTGCGCTTCTGGTCCGCGGGCTTGTTCGCTGATGCACTCGCTTGCATCTGCTTGATCTGCTTTTGCGCGGCCCCGCCTTTTTTATTTTTCATGCCAAAGGACTTGTCTACGGCGGCCTTTTCACCTTTCGGCTTGTTCTGATCTTTTTTTGGAGCCATGGCGAGCAAGGCTGAGAGGTCGAAGCGCTTCGGTGGGGTTTATCTGACTTTCAAGACTTTGTGAACTAGAATAGATCGAATCCGTGTGCGAGGCAGGTGCAGACTCGACTAATTTTGGTATTGGGGTTTGATGAGCTTCTCGAAGCCAACGGAGTCGAACATCGAGAGAGGAGGAAGGTATTGTAGCGGTTGTCACAATTATTGCTTCCCTACCTAGGCTCTGCGTCACAACGTGAATAAGGCGTCGGCGTCGTGGGGCATCTCGGGTCGCGGAGGTGAGCTTATGTAAGCGCATCAATCTGGGATAGTTGCACCTTCGCCATGTAAAGCTTCACGTCGCCTATCACCATCGCGCCTTTTGCTGTCGATTGAGGATCAAGTCACCACAAGAAAGTAAACGGTTTACAGCTAAGCCAAGCGTTCTATCGCTAATTGAGACTCAGGGACCAGACAAATTCTCTCAAGTCGATTTCGAGTGACCACGTAAAGCTTCGAACGACATGATTTCTGACGGAACCCTCTATAGCCTCGCCCTCTTTCTTGGCAGCGCCGCCATGCTTATGATAGTCGTCTATCACTTTCTCGAGGTCAATGCCGTCGATGCAGATTCACTGTCAAATGAGCGGAAAGCGGACGTTATGCCGGCAAAAGTGAAATGAGATGGGTCTTACTTGGAGTCTAGAACCAACGAGACGAAGTAGGTGGTCACTGAATTGGCGCTCCACTTGCATTGTGGGGTCGGTATTGTTGAAATGGGGGGAAGCTCGTTGGCAAGTCCTGCATTGGGAGGGGGCCTCTGCCACTTGATACCCAGAGAGAACTCGTGGCAACGATTTTGAGCATTAGAGGGCACTGAAGCATCTTCATTGGTTATTGTACACGAGGCGCATATTGAATGCTGTTTAGTTTGCTTCTCGAGCCCTGATATCCAAGCTACCCAATTCCTCATCGAGATGCTTTCTGACTAGACATCCTCATCATCAATTATTTCCCCTTCATCGTCATCATCGTCGATGAAACCTCGTTTCCTCTTCTCATTCACGAGAATACTGCCACCCCGATCCAACCCAGGACCGATCTGTCTCTTCTTCCTTTCAAGGTTGTCCCGAGCTTCAATCGCTTGGTCTCTCAATGTCCCGTGTCCAGATCCAGGAGGCCGACCGCGCCTCTTGGACTCCGCTTCGGTCGATGACGGAGCAGCCGCAGAATTCGCCACAGGAGATTCGGTTCCCAGAGGTGGCATGGACACGCGAGGAGTGACCTGTCGACCTTGAGCGTCACTGAGATACGCTTCAGAAGCGTCCGACTCGTGAGCATCTGAGAGGCCGCCCATAGGTCCATCACCAAGCTCCCAAGCAATTGGTGTTATATGTTGTTTCTCCATATGACCCATCCACTGCTCCTGCGAGCCAAAGAACTCAGTATTGGTATCCGAAGTGACCTTCGATTCGCACCCTTCCCACTGACACCTCCACTGTTTATCGCCCGGCTCTTTGCCATGTAACATCTTGACATGTTTACGTAGCGTCTCGAGATTATGCAACTTGGCCGGACAGTCCTTCCATCTGCATTTGTATATGGGATATTTTGGCTCCGGAGCATCTGCCTTAGATACTGATTGACGTTGGCTGCCTGGTGCAGGAGATGCGTTCGATCCTAAACCGTGAATATGTTTACGCCATCCCACAGGCCGTCCGCGCTTCTTCGGTAATGGTGTCCCGTCTGCTGCCAGTTGCTGTCGCAGGGCCGTGTAGCCTGTGGGCCCTGAGGATCCCCTTGCGCTTAACGCACTGGAGGTATTGCTACCCTGCAATGGTGTAGATATTGTCTGTTGGCGTGGAGCATGCTCTGCTCTAGTTGCTGGCGGACGGCTACGCTGCTGTGATCCTTGCGGTGGTGGTCCTTCGCCAAATCCATAGGGACGAGACATCACGCCTGTCCGGCCACCTCTGAAGGGCCGGCCGCGTCGGTTTTGAACATGGCCAAGTTTTTTGGTGTGATTAGAGGAACCGGGCGCGCTGACCCTATCTGCTATCGTACTTACGGCTCCAGTAGCCGGATCGACAATTTGTCTGTAAATGGTAATCTGCGCTCGTGCCCGTTGGCTGCCTTCTTCAGTTTCATCTTCGTTGTCAGCTTCAGCGCCATGATCAACGGGTGGAACTGGGTGAGATATCATTGGCTGGCCTGGATCCACAAGGTCCCACCTCAAAGTGCTCAGATCAGATGTAGCTGTGATGGCCTTGAACTTTGAAGTGAGACTATCAAGATGAGCATTGAGCGCTCGCATCTCCGGGTGGCGTCCTGTTGCGATTAAAACATCTCTTGCAATTGTCTTTGCATTGTATGTCGAACGGCGTATTGCTTTCTTCTTGTCCAGAGGTTTAACCATATCATTGTTGTTGTAAAGTGCGGCGTGTTCCTCGTCAACTTGTGTTGGTTTCCTAGACTGTGGAAGTTGTCCACCGTTTTGAGTGACCACGCCCGCTTCTGACTTTGAGGTTTGTGCGGATGTCGCAGGCTCTTGTGGTAGATTGGGTGTTTGGTGACCTCCACCTCGCTGGCGCTTCATTCCCTCCGGTGAAAGATCTTCTTCATCGGAAAACTGTTCGCTGAGGTCAACAATCTCGGCAAAAGTTCTTTTCCTGGCTGCCTCCTCTTTGCTCGCTGGGGGCGAGATTCTCTGTGGTAAGGTCGACACACTGCTCTGCCGTTTGGGTAACATGTTTGCCACCGGCGCATGAGGTTTGGAGCCTGCCACAGAGCTTGGGCGAGTAACACGGCTCCTAGGAATATCCTTACTCGTAGTTGGGATCAGACCGGTGCTTTTTGAAGAGTTCACAGAATAAGGACTAGTATTCGTTCTTGAAAGGTCATTTGGAAATCTGTGGGAAAGATTTTGGGCGTTAATGCTTTGCGTGTTGGAGCCCGTTTGATGCTCGTTTGGCCCCGAATCAATAGACCTCTCTTGGGTATTTGAAGGAGGAGGCTGCCGAGGGTGCAGAGGCCGAGGGCGCTGGACTTGTCGTCGTGGTGCTGAATTCATTTCAGGCACTGCCTCTAGAAGAGCTCGTGCAAAAGCAGCTCGCTCGACTTTGAGCCCTGAATTCTCAAGTTGCTCACACAATTCGATGTATGAAGGATTGTTGTCAAGCATCGCTCGAATCGTGGAAGCTGTGGCTTTGTTGTCGTTCGTCGGTATAGCGTTGAGCCAATTTGTAGCCGCATCTGCAAGCTGGCTCTTCTTTTCTGGTGGCCAGATCGTTCCAGTCTGTGTCTTTGGTGTTCTTTGAGGTCCTTGTGTTCTAGAAGTTGAAGGTGGCTGTTGTTGCTGCTGCTGCTTATTATTGAGCGACTTTGGTTGTTCTGGAATTGTTATAGGAGAATCCCGATGACCAGCACTGCTTAGTGTGTTGTTGACGAGTGGCCTTGAGGTGTTTGACTCGTTCTTTGCAGGTTTGCGCTCCTTTGTTGAGGAGTTCGTTTTGGTTCGACTCGGAGTTTGTTGAGCGGTCTCTTGATGCGATGTCCTCTCTTGCTCCCATATTCTTGCAAGCAACTGTGGATCCTTTTCATGGAACTGGCGCATTTTGAGAAACATAGCCTTCATTTGAGCTTCTAGGTCATCTCCACTATTCAGGCTATTTGGAGTATCCTCGGTATCAACCGAGCCAGTAGGAGTACGACCGCCAGCATTTGGTTTGGATTTCCGAGACTTTCTTGTTCCTCCTTGAGGAGTAGGAGCCTTTTCTGTTTCTTGCGCCCTGCGGGTTGCTTCTGCTCGATTGGCTGCTTCAATATGGCGGGCTTCCTCCGCTAGGCGAGTCTCCTCCGCTAGACGAGCCTCCTCCGCATGGCGAGCCTCCTCCGCTTGGCGAGCTTCGCCCGCCCTACGCTCCTCGGCGCGCTTCTCCTCTGCCTGCTCCAGGGCACGCTTGCGCTGATATTCTTGCCATGGATCGTAGACCTGACTGGGATCGACAGTCTGTGTCTGGTCAGTAGACCCATCGTACGCTCGTGAAATATTACTGTGCTGATGATGAGCACTGTAGGCAGATGGCTGTCCCGGCTCGCGCGGCTGAGATTCTTGTAAAGAACGTGATGGGGCATAGGTTGTGGCTGTATTGTTATTCGTTAGTTGATGCTGATCACGATACGATTCTGCCGACGCTGCCTCCACGCTCCTTTGAGCAGGGCCTCTTTGCCTGGCATTTGTGTTGTTCTGGGGACTGTTCGATCGAAGATCTTGCCCAGAACCTTGCCTTGCGTGCGGCTGGGCGGTAGAGGAACTGGAATATATATAATTGGAGCGTGACAAATGATTCGTATCTGGTAGAGGCGATTGGCGCGTCGATTCTGGATTAACGCTCTTTGGTCGCTGCTGAGGAGTAGTGTATGTCGCACTCTGTGATTGTCGTGATAGGGTCGAATTGACTTGATGCGAAATCTGGGCAGACGTCTTATTTGTGAGGCTTTGGCTGGCCTGTGACATATTCACTCGTGGAGCATAAGAAGCGTTACCGAAAGTAGAATTTGTCGGCGTGGTACTAGAGTTGTTCCCAGCGTATGAGCTTTGCGTAGACGGACGAAAGCTATTGTAATCTGCCAGACGACTAAGAGCTTCGGCTGCATTCCCATGGCTTGCATTTGCCGTAGTTGTGTTCGATCCGTACCAGGCACTCGAGTTGTTTTGAGCTTGAAATCCCTGAAAATCCGAGGGTGGTTGCGTCATCGAGGGCAGTGAAGTTGGGTGATGGGTCGTACCCTGGCCCGGTTGAGATCGTTGGTGGTCGTAATTCCCATAAACGGACTGTTGATAGTCGTTGATGGGCGTCGAGGAGTTGTAATGACCATAGTAGCCGTTGTAGGCCATTACTGTCAGCTGGCTCGGGTAAGGCTAGTCTCAGAATCAGTATCGAAATGGTAGAGACATACGACATATCAGATTTGCTAGGAAGTGTCAGGGTGGAAGGTAGACTGGTAGTAACATACATCATCCTAAAAGGCGAGTGAGTCGTGGACTGAGATACTGCTCAGGCTCGTCGCGGTTCAGCAATGAAGCAATTGTTGACTCGAACGCGACCAAAGAAATAATCCCGACGTGATGCCAGAGGCTTCAGGTAGGTACTTAGATAGGTACGGAAGCTTGAGCTTGAGGCGCGTCCAAGGAACCCAAACCTTAGGTAAGCAGGTGCAGGCACGTGGCAGGGTTCACGATGTCGGCGGGACCGGCGTTAAGTTTACCCGAGCACACATTCTGAGCGCTCCCCACTGCAGCAGAAGCGTCGAATTAGTGACCACCTCAATACCTGTACCTATCCTCACGACCTCAATTTCCCGTCACATCCACCATGACAAAGATTCGCTCTGGTATGTGATGGCTGTGGAATCGGATCTGTTTGGTCGATGGGGCTGCTAAACCTGAGTACAGACGTTCACTCCTCGCGGAGAAAGTCGCGCAAGGAACACTTCAGTGCTGGTTCCAATGCCCGCCGAGTGCGGATGAGCGCTCCCCTCAGCAAAGAACTGCGTGAAAAGCACAATGTATGGCCACCATGTCCATGTTTTTTGAATTCTTCGCTCATGGGACGATCGTAGGTTCGCTCAATACCCATCCGCAAGGACGATGAAGTGGTCATCACTCGAGGCTCCAACAAAGGCCGCGAGGGCAAAATCACAAGCGTATACCGTTTGAAATACGTTGTCCACGTCGAGCGCGTATCTCGTGAGAAGTCCAACGGTCAATCAGTACCCATCGGCATTGCACCCTCGAAATGCGTCATTACGAAGTTGAAGCTGGACAAAGATCGGGAGAGCATACTGGAGAGGAAGGGCCAAGGCATGGAGAAGGCGAAGAAGGCAAAAGAACAGGCATAGAGAACGTATCAAAGGTCATAAGGGGGTTATAACGGCATCATCTGATCGCTGGGCGTGGGTTATTGCATGTGTCATTTACATACCAGAGACGCTCTGCAATTCATGGCGTTGTCACGATCAGCTTTGAATTCCTGCTGTAAAATACTCTTTGATGCCCTATCGTCCCCTTTCCTGAAAACGCACCGCTAGATTATCTACTCGCCAGCCAATGTTAGTGCTGTGTGAAGTTATACGACTAGCGAAGATCGACTGCAATGGTTCAGAGAACCGTGCTCACTTGCAGACCGTTCTTTGAGATGGCTGTCAATGAGAAGATTGGTTTGATGGTGAGAGACATTCCCTAGATGATGCTCGTGCCGCAGTATCCGGAGTACCGATGACTCGCCATATATCTCGCTTTCGATCGGTTATTCAGCTTGATGTTCATGTTGTTAGGGGGTGAACATGGTCGGCATATAATCTCAAATTCCGAACCTGAGTTCTGCCAGACTGATTACTTATCCTTACTCAAAGCCAACCTTGGATATGGTGCAATTCGCACGGGGTTGACGGAGCTTGCAGCCCCGCATCCTCCATCTCCCGCTTCCAGTCTTCATTTCTCAGCAAAGCTCAACTGATGAGTATTAATATATTTTCTTGAATTTATATGCTGCTATTGTCTCGTTCCGAACCTTAAGTTCTTCACCACCGACTTCTTGTCAATTTTAATCTCATTCCCTTACAAAAAGGACAATAAAGCATCGTCAATCCTCCCGCTACTCTATCCCATCACCCCTGCCCGGCTTCACAATTTAGCAGACTTAACTCTTTTACGTTAATCTTCTGTGATGGCTACACCATTCGCTATCATCGTCGGTGTAGGTCCTGGCACCGGTGCCGCCGTCTCCCGCAAATTTGCAGCAGCCTACCCGGTCGCTCTGCTTGCCCGCAACCCGGATAACTACGAATCGCTCGTGAAAGAAATCAACGGGAACGGTGGGAGAGCTATCGGGGTGAGCACAGATGTGAGCAATGCGCAGAGTGTCAAAGACGCGATAAGCAAGATTGGTAAGGAGTTTGGCGACGTCGGGTGCGCCGCTGCAATATTCAATGCAAGTGGGAGCTTTGTGAGAAAACCTTTCTTGGAATTGACTGAGGATGAGTTTGTGACTGGGTACAATGTGAGCGGGTACGTCGATGGAAAACTTGCGAGTACTGTGCGTCTTCTCGGAGCTCACAAGCAATTACAATACAGCAAAGGTGCTTTCCTCTTCACCCAAGCAACACTCCCTCTATTGCTCAAAGCCCAACCGACGGCGAAATACCCGCCCACTATCGTGTATACTGGTGCGACTGCCAGTATTAAGGGTTCAGCGCAGATGTCATCCTTCGCCCACGGTAAGTGGGCTCTGCGCGCTTTGTCCCAAAGCATTGCCCGCGAATTTGCGCCAAAAGGCATCCACGTCGCACATGCCATCATTGATGGTGTCATTGATATTCCACGAACAAAGGCTTGGTTGAAGGACCAGCCTCCAGAGGCGAAGATCAGTGCAGAAGGAGTAAGTACTTCCAAAGTTCCCCTCATACAGTACTCGCGGGGGAAAACCTAGATTCGAAGGCGCGGTGACGAGATCTGGTTTTGAATATGTTTTGCGAAGAACTAAGCCTTGTTGGCAATCAAGAACGACTAACGATTGGTGATCAGATCGCCGATGCATACTGGAACCTCCACACGCAGCCAAAGACGACATTCACAAACGAGATCGACATTCGGCCAATGCTGGAGAAATGGTAGATCGGTAATCCGGATAGTCCTGGACGCATGGTGATGTACTCCGTAGAAAGTAAGCGTATCCGTAATAGAATACCATACAACACGTCAGGACATTCGACATTTAACTACATTGGGTTAAAATGTACGGCTATGGGGGCACATAAAATTTCCCACTAAAGCTTACGCAGATCTCTGCGTTGTCATGCTAGCTAGGTAAGATCTACAAATGTTCAAGCTTTAGGTACCTTAGTGCATGGTGGGGTAGACACTAATGGTGACATCAAGTCACTGCCAATACTGTAAAGCACCTCCATCAAATTCCCATTCTGGCCATCGATCAGGTCACGTAGTCGAGTTGTTGAACAGTATTTTTCATCGTAATATTACTACCTGCTCTATTGAGTACTGTGGCCCTCATAATGTTAAAACACTGTCAACGAATAATGATTACTATTACCAATAGTAGAAGGACCCCATTGCGTTCATCCCGTTCGCTGATACCTCCTCAAACGTCATAATATGAGTCGGTACCCAAGAGCAAAATATCACGCCCATGTGCAAGGCGACGTGAACTTGGTAAACGAATAAATTTGAACAGAGAAGTCCCAACCGGGAAGATGCCAGGTGCCAAACCCAGGTGACCCGAGACCGTTGCACATCACACATCAAGCTTGTGTCCCATTAAACCAACTCCGGCCTTTGTGCGCCAAGCCTTTCTATTCCAGCAATGCTTGCAAATTCCAGAATCTAGTATAGACATAAGTGAGGAGGTCGTGAGCAGGGCATTTAGCACTGTTGGAGCTGGACCACGTTGATAGTGACGGGACTGCATTGCGGTGCCCAATTCTTGCTGTAAAGGTTGAAGAAGTTGCCAGAGCGGCACTGATAAAAGGTTGAGCTGCCGCCGAGGGCAAGACTGCCATTGGAACAGACGGAGAAACCGGCAGTGTAAATTGCGCCGGCTTGAGGTGGGTTGTCGAATTGGAATTGGTAGTTGGAAGCAATGTAGCCGGTTCGGCCCTTGTTGTCCTTGAGAATACCACCATCGAGGGTCATAGTCAAGGTGTCGTCGCTGGAGCAGGCCACCATAGTCCCAGAAGTAGGGGGACTAGAGCCAGAGGAACCGGATGAGCTACCTGTGGCTTGGGGCTGGCCATCACTGACTTGAGAGACAGCAGTCCCAGTTGGCGCCTGAGGCTGGCCGTCACTGATTTGGGAAACGGCGGTGCCAGTTGGAGCTTGTGGTTGTCCGTCACTAATTTGAGAAACGGGGTTGCCTGTTGGGGCTTGTGGTTGTCCGTCACTGATCTGAGAGACGGGTTTTCCCGTGGGAGCTTGAGGCTGACCATCGCTGATTTGAGAAACTGGGTTCCCAGTAGGAGCTTGAGGTTGACCGTCGCTGATCTGAGAGACAGGGTTCCCCGTGGGAGCCTGCGGCTGTCCATCGCTGATTTGAGAGACGGGGCTACCAGTAGGTGCTTGGGGCTGACCATCGCTAATCTGGGAAATGGGGCTACCAGTAGGTGCTTGGGGTTGACCATCGCTAATCTGGGAAATGGGATGTCCAGTTGATGCTTGTGGTTGGCCATCGCTGATCTGGGAGATGGGTTGGCCTGTAGGAGCTTGTGGTTGGCCATCACTTATTGTCGACACGGCAGCCGTACTGGTTCCTGCACCAGGTTGACCACTACAGTATGTTAGAATGGCATCCGCGAGAGCTAGGTAAACAGTGCTTCTAGGGTGACACTCACTCTGACGTCTGGGTAGCAACAGCGCCAGCTCCGCTCGTTGCGTTCAGCACTGCAATTCCGAACGAACTCGAAACGGATACCTGACATCCTTCGGGTGCAGTAACACTTGGGGCAAGGCTGGCGGTGACGCCTTGGGGTGCGGGGAGAGGATTAGCTCTAACAACAGCAGAGGCTGCTGCAAGAAGAGCAAGTGAGTAACGCATCCTGAATGTAATAATGTATTTGATACTGGGTACGCTTATCCAAAAGCTGTATGATGCAAGATGCGAAAATGAGAAAAATGGTCTGTATACGAAATGGATAGTACACTTGCTGGGTAAAACGCAGAGAGGTGAACGATTCACAGCAGGGAAAGTTGGATACTTGTACTGTCCTTTACCCACCTGCCACCTTGATTGAGCTGGGAGGCACTTACGTATATTGATGATGGTGGGACGCAACCCCTGCCACCTGATCGGCCCTGCCTTCTAACCATACGAGAGATTGGTAGAGCTAGAAAGCAGGAAGCAAAAGAGGGGGCTGTAATGGGCCATTGCGCTGGACCATGCGCCGTCTCAGGCTCCTGCCCAAGGGAGGTTGACGTCAAGCTTGAGTGGCTAAGCGTAACCCGCCCACCAATTATGCTTCCCTTTGCAGGCCGTTGTCTCGAAGTAGAACTTAAACATGTTGTTACGTGCCCTGGCGGCCGAACAGAGGGCCGCCTCAGCTGTCGCGCGGTAAGTAGGTAGGTATTTAGAGCGGGCGCTTCGATTCACCGTCTGCTATGGTGGCCTGCACGATTCGCTGCGACCCCACTCATGGGAGAATTGAAAATTGATCTTCTAGCGCTGCTGTGATCTGGCTGGAAAGACTACTCGCACAAGCAGCCAATGCAGCGTTTCCGTCGCCTAGCAACGGGATTTGCGTAAAGGGTGGTCGGGAGGGGGTGAGGGGTGGTTGGGGCTAAGCGAGCCGCGCCACTCCGTTTTCCTCCCGCTCATCCCTCCGCTTCATCCACTTCACCCACTCCATGTCGATCATTGCATCTATTAGCAGATTTGACGCATCAGCACATCGGGTATCGTTTACCCGGCAGAACGTATCAATCCTAGAACGTGAGATGGAAAAGCCGCTCTCGCACCTTCAGCTGACCGCTATGCAGACTTCCGTCAGAGCCCGCTTCCTGGAAAGGAAAGTACTTAGGGAGTGATCCGGGATTTGCGTCAAGCGGTGGCAGAGCCTTAAAGACCTTTTATGCGTGACGTGGATCATCGTCAATCTTTCGCTTGTAAATTCCCTAATTAAATATTCCCACGCTGCTCCGCAAAGCCATCAGATTTTCCCAATCCAATAGGCGGTATGGGCCGTGATATCCGCGGAGTATACGGAGTCCTGGGAACTCTCGCAGGCTTGGAGAAAGCTATCCATTTCATCATGTCTCAGACAGGTGGGCAGAATATATTCGGTTGCCGAATATTCTCGACAACAACGCAAAACCTCTTCTTTCCTAGCTGTCAATTAATGGTCAGGTCTTGAAGCTCCAGAGGACTAGGCTGTTCCATGAACAACATTGAATCCACTCACTGGCTTTTTTCTACGACTTGCGAGACTCCTCTTCAGTGAGTCGCAAAGTATTGCACTGTTTTCGCGAGGACTTGCGATATCCGTCATAACCTGGCTCCATGCCATAGAGACTTGTGGTAGACGGGCACGACCGGCCTGGACCCCTCCACTGCGAAATGCTCAGAGGGAAGCAACTCCCTAAGACTATTCATGCGGTATTACATACCCATTTACTAAAGCAACCGAGAGGCCAATTCTCCTGATGCCTTAGACCATGGCCTCAATCTGGAAGGCGATCATTTTCAAATTCGAAAAGCGTCTTAGGATCTCAGGATTTGGATATTGGACTCGAAATGAACTGTCCATGGTTTCACCCTGAATTCATGGCTTTTACTTCTCAACGATGTAGTGGATTCGATAGGTGCTGGAAACAGTACCTGATCGTGCCGTGAGAAATTATTACAGGCAACAACGAATGGGAAACAAGAAAGAAATCGAGGAAATTGTCTAAAGCTAGCCTGCGCCACATGAAGGAAGTATAGAGGATTATGAGGGACTTCCCTCAATACGAAGAGCGGCTTTCAGATTCATGGAAGGCCCTATTAGCTACCTAGTGTGATGCTGGACACTGCTCCTCCTCTGGATTGAGCCATGCTAGTTGTTTGCCACAGTTCGTGCTCCTGATGCCGGTAAGAAGCTTTATTGGGCTTCTTAATGCCTGCTACAATCTTTTATAGATATGGCGGAAGTCTACGTTGCACGTGCCTACCACATACCTAGGATACTACAGTAACGAAGGGACGCTGCCTTGTGCTCGCTATCCATCCCTAACTTATGCCGCTGGCCGAAGCCAGAATGATACCTAGCCTAGCTTGGGACGTAGATACAGCAGCAGACACTGCCGTTCTTGCTCTGTATGCCCTCAGTAGAAACCTGTCTAGGATGGGTGGACGAATTCCTTAGACAGGTTGATAAGCATGCAACCTTTTCGAGAGCGCCTGCGTCCTGGTCGGGTGCGGACCGGTTGCGTGACCTTCCATTGGGTTGGCACTGTTGGGTACCTAAGTAGGTAACAAAGCAGAGATTACGGAGTATCATCTGGGTAATATTCCTGATCGGGAGAGGACTGTGGGACCTTGCCTGACGAATGCGATCGGAAATGCGAGCGTCTGAGCTTGCATTGCAACTTCGGTTGGTACTGCGTCCGGTCACAGAAAGCGACTTTTGCGGCTACCTACCACCATTACCACTCCTACACTGATGTCACTTCATGCAGGATGCTCGGGAGATCTGCATCCACATGTGCCATATTTGGGACCCAGCGCCTCGGGCCGGCGTTGATGCACTGGAGGCTTAAAGACGCGGTGGCGCCAAGGCACCAAGGCTTAATTTAGTTGCGGCAGAGCTACCTAGCTTAGGTACGGTGCTATGATGCTGCCACCCTACTATGGGCAGTTTGTAATCAGCGCCACCTTCTAACCTCTACACACTCGGCATGCGGTGCCTCTCGCTATGCCAACAAGAGTAGTTGTCTTTTTGCCTTTTGCCTCTACTGGTATCAACCGCTGCATACCATGACACGCACGCTGCCATGGCGAAAAACCGCAGCTGCTACGCGACCAGATGCGATGGGAATCAGCAGGAAGCGGCGAAACAATCCTTTATCCGATGACCTGGATGCCCCCAACACATCATCTCCGCCACGCAGCGTGAAACGCCGGTTACGTGAGTCAATTTCCTACCTCACGTCCGGAAACTCCCATTGACCCAAAAGTAGCCCGATCACCTTCTACTTCACCACCACCTGAGCCTCCACAGCAAGAGTAGGCCTCGTTACACGTTCAAAGTTCGAGCTAAAGCTGATGATTGAAATAGGTATATGCGGGATGGCTGTCCGGCAGACGATGCCTGGATTATGGTTGAGGATGAATTTCTGCAGACTGCCAAGCTCTATACCCAGCATCTTCACCACGCCGAATACCAGCGTCTCAAATCTCAAGCAAAGGTGCAGAAGGCATCGGCGATTCAGTCTCTCGAACGGCCGGTGGCGAATCCTGAGCGAATGAGTCTAGCTACCAGAAAAGCTCTCGAGACAGCAGCTAATTCTCGGACTCAGGATGAAGTGTTTGGCAAAATGCGACACGGCGAGAGCTCTCCTGCTGACGACACAGAATTTAGTGATGATGAGGAGCCATTTTTGGTCAACCCGCAACTCGCAGGTCTAATGACGCGCCCAGCTAGACCCGCTCCGAAACTTTCTGGGCTAGCTTTTGCGACTTCTAACACCAGAGCTGCAGCTGGCTTCGGACAACCAACTGCATCGCCATCAAAGCACAAGAATAACTCGGGTCGAAGCACCGAAAACCACCATAAGGCAGCTGTTAGTGGGGAGTCGGTGCATATCGCGGCCACTGACGAGGATTCTTATGTTTCGGGTGGGCCGTCTCAACCCACGCCCGATGTACCAAAGACATTAGAAAGACAAAGAGATTTTCTATTAGAGGAGGGGGAAACTTATAACCCATTGGGAAGGGGCGTGGAAATAGACCATAGGAGTTCAGGGCGTTCTAATAGAGAGACAGATGCAGCTGTGGTTCTTGCGGATGAGTCGGGACCTCCGGCCCAGACGCACGAGCAACAGCCACAGGAACCATCTTCCTTCTCATTACGAATGAAAGAGCGGCGTGACGCCAGAAGGCATCGGAATGAAGCGCAAACCCCGGCTGACCCCACAACGGTTGGAGAAGTACCTACTTTCTTGGTCTGAGTCTTCGGTACAGGCGCATCGGCGCCCATCTGACTGATCTAACATGATCTGATATCATCTGACGGTCGAAATCGCGGCACGATTGTATGCAGGTCTCCGCTGATCACAACGGGTTCAAGTTGACCACGTCCTCACGTCCACCTCAACTCAGGGTCTGTGACCGAGCCTGCTTTGTGAGTCGACGAGCATTTAGCTCTGAGCGACCTGACTTCGTTTCGCGCATCAGGTACAGTCTTGGGTTCAGCCTCCGATACGTTTTTTAGCCCTTGGTACGGAGTAGAGTCCTAAGAATTAGCGCTCGGGACTAGGCCTATAGGTGATCAAAAGTCACGTATGAAGCAACTTTATGGCAGAGAGGCTTTGGATATACGAAAATGACTCGAGAAAGTGGAGAGACAATAACGTAAAAGGAGCCAGTTTCAGTGAGTTTGGGTTTTCTTGGGAATAAACCTTTGGTGTGCGAACTCAAAGGAACTCCTCACCAATCCTAATTGGAAACTGTAGATGACGGATGGCCGTGGATGTGAATGATAACGACGGGAGTGGGCTACGCTTCGGTTCTGACCGTAGATTTCATTTAGGATAACAAATAAACAAAAGGCTTGTTTAGTCGTGATATTCTCCTGACCAATATGATTATATGACAGTCGTCGGTGCAGTTTAGTGTCTCGGACTTTTGGCTTTTTGCCATGGAAAACTCAGCGTGATTTTTTAATTTCTTTGTTTTTAGGTTCATGTTTATTTTTACTTTTTCTAATTTTATTGAACGCTAGACGGAGTGACGACCAAGACTTCTCGTCCATCCCTCTCTGAGTATAGTTTTATCAGCGACCAAGTGCATAATGATCAACCGACGCTGGCACTTAACAATGCTGAACTTGTTGAACTTCTGATACCAAGAGACGAGCAACTAGCGGCGCGTGGTCGAGACTGCGACATGGATGGAAGTTCCCACGAATATCGAATCATGTGCCGCTCGAGTTATTGATTCAATGCTTTTGCTTTGCTTCGAATTGAGTCACATACATTCAAGTCTACATCTCGATAGTAACAAACAGTGACAGCAAGGACTACAAGGTCTCGCCAAGCTCTATGCACCAGAATGATTCAAGCCCAAGCTTCTAGGAAGCGCCCAAGAAAGGGGCCTGGTAATCAACGTCACAAGGGCAACAAAGTCAGCATTACACTCGCTAGATGGCTTGAAATTTTGCCCACTCGCGTCCTCGCTCTT
Source organism: Astrothelium subdiscretum (assembly GCA_021030935.1). NCBI lineage: Eukaryota > Fungi > Ascomycota > Dothideomycetes > Trypetheliales > Trypetheliaceae > Astrothelium > Astrothelium subdiscretum. Next base: position 293,288 of record JAGFMW010000024.1, read on the forward strand.
CCTGGCGTCGAGGATATCTCTGAAAGCTTTCCTAAATCCTATACGGTATACGAACCAATGCTGCTTCTCCCATGGAATGCATTCAAGAGCACAGCGTGGCAGGTAATTGCACCTCATCTTTCCCAAGAACATCTCGAGAGCCTATATACAGATTTGGTTTCGAGTTTCGGACTATCTCATCTAGCCATCAATGCTCCCATACCCCTTCAAGAAACAAACTTGGATCATTCTAGCTCCGAATACAATATTCTCCGCTTACCATCATTCATCAAACCTCTCCATGGAGATTTTGGTCCCTCACCATCCTTCACGACATCACCCCCAACACCAGAAGACTTCAGATCGGCCTTCTGGGTCACTGCCCGGCAAAATGGCATCACCCAGATTTGGGCCCCTCGACATACCATGTTTTCACGAGGCAACATATCCGAGAAGTCCCGCATATTGTCTATGACTTCTGTTGACGAAGCCGTCCAGCAAGGAAGCGAGAACGGAGGGAAGTGCACCGCCGTGGATCTGTACGCTGGAATTGGTTATTTTGCATTCAGTTACGTAAAGGCTGGAGTAAGTCTCTGCATGTGTTGGGAGCTCAGTGGGTGGAGTGTTGAAGGACTCAGGAGAGGCGCTGAAGTTAACAAGTGGACGGTGCAGGTTGTTGCTTCAGGAGATAGCGACATTGAGGTGAGCAACGATGACGTCAGAAGATGTGTGGAGAATGATAAGCCGAGATTGTTGGTATGCCGTGAGTCAAATCAGTATGCGGCAGAGCGGATACGTATGTTGAGGCTCATGATACCGCCGGTGAGGCATGTGAATTGTGGATATCTGCCAAGCTCAAAGAGTAGCTGGCAAACGGCACTGGAAGTGTTGGATCCTATAGAAGGTGGCTGGTTACACTTACATGAGAACATCGCGATTGGAGATGTACAGAAACGAGCCCAGGAAATTTTGGCAGAGGTTGGAGCTCTAGCCAAAAGGATATTGAGCAAAAGGGATGAACCGGATCGTGAGAGTCTTTCAAGAGTGCCAGAGTTGCAACATGTCGAGCAGGTAAAGACTTATGCGCCCGGGGTCATGCATTGTGTGCTCGATATTTTTGTTCTTCCAGCATTTTCATGTCGGTCAATCTGAAGGCGTGAGGACGCGAAGAATCGTCAAGATCGCGGTGAACAAGACTCGGAATATTCGTCATATCTTAGCATGCACTGTAGAGAAGGTGAAAGATGTGGTCAAAGTGATTCTGCCCATGCATTTATTGCAGCATTATTTCCCCTTTCTTTTTCGGAAAGGGACCACGATTGAGGATGCTGGAAGTGAGCCCTTGTCTCTTGTGTGTGTGAAGACGCCTTGTTTCAGACGTTGGATATGATGTAAAACGTAATGTACAGGACAAAGTATGTAAAGACAATATGTCGTACCTGGTTATTCCTCCTCGCAGCCAGATTCCAGAACGTCACCCAACTCAGTATGGATGCCGTGACGAAGAACCAACTCCTTCTATAACGCTGTACAGAGATCCTGACCAGATCGTCATTGCCGCCGAAACTTAGTGGGGATATTTGCCTCGACGATCGACATTCTATCCAGCATTTCTTGCTTTTGCTCCGCGTCCTCCATCTGATCATGTTTCCGAAAGTGTGCTATATCCTCAGGGTGTACAAGGTCCTCTTCCTTGGTGTCGGCCCCATGAAATTTCTCAAAATGGTGTATTTCATATTCATACTCGTCATCGCCATGATGGCCGGGCCCCAAGCCAAAGTCTGGCAGCTGAATACCGCGAGCATCTCCCACGGTAAATTCGGCATATGAAATGGTGCCCGACTTGTCCTTGTCGAAAAGATCAAGTACCGTACGAACAACTTCCTCTTTTTTTGATTCAGGCACGTCCTTTGTGCTTTCATCTTTTAACCCGTAGGTGCGTCGAATATCGTCGGGAGTCCATGAGCCAGAATTGTCGTAGTCATGGAGATTGAAGAAGGAGCCGGCGTCAAAGCCATTCAGATGGTGCTCCTCTGACAGAGATTAGCAATTGTGTAGGCCAGGCTGAGAGAACTGACCGGCCATGTGCCGTTCAGCCCACGATGCATCCGAAGAGACAGGTATCTGAGCATGCTCGCCGCCATGAGCAGCCACCAGCGTACTGAGACCTAGCTGTACAGCGATAACGATTCCAACATGAGTAAACATCGCGCCAAAGAGAGGTAGAGAAAAATGGACTAAGTGGCCTTTGATTTCAAAAACGATTGTCAAGAATCAAGTCCAATAGCTGTAGGTTGTGATGGCTCGCATTGCTCGCGAACTTGCGAACACTGCAACCATTGGCTATTCTCCGAAGCTTTGACGTAGGTATGCTGCAAAATACTGAGCACGGACGTTTAGAGTACAGATCTTTTATTGGCGAACGAGGTCAAAATCTCGACACCTGCCAGTAGAAATCTTGATCAGCTTCCCATCCCTCTTACCACTCCTTGATGACTGCTGTATACACCACCTATTTCCACGGCGTCACCCTACTGTCGCGATCACACATTTTTTTAGATGGGCTTCGTGGGCGCTCCATCTCGACGTCTTCAAGACACCCTCGAATGTTGGCTGACGGATGTTCTCTGCACGGTGAAACAGCTAGGCTGGCCTTGACAGTATAAAGGCGTCTTCAGCTGCGCAAGGGCGCCATATAACGCTATAGAACAGAGGGAGCCTCTCCAAAAAGGAGTGAAGCCGATAAGCTGCAGTGTTTGCTGACTGCTTTCCGAGCAATCTGAGTCACGCACACCCATACCACTTGCAGGGGACTGCATTCCCTTGAGACTGCAACCGAAGCTGACAGCGTGCGCCTGAAGTTGTCACTCAACCAACTACAAAACGCCGCCATTGTTCTAGACATTTTCTCACCAGTAGTCAGCTCCACAGAGACCTACACACACACTCGAAAAAGGACAGCTGTGTAGACTCTTAATTAAGAAATCCCTGCCAAGCTTTGACAATAGATTCACGGTGGTTGAGCTCCAAGGCTTGACTATACCATTGGCGGTCAACGGTAGGTTTGTACGAGAGTCGCCCCGTCCAAGCTTTTGAGCAATATAATCTGGTGCTCCGCTAAGCTTGAGATCATGTCTTGGAGGTTGCACCGTCTCTCTCACTCCCATTCGTCTTCATCTCCGCGATTTCACCTTTCATCTGTCGCAGGGATTGCCCCTCGGATCTCTTTGATTCTATCCTCATCTCTTGGCAATGACTTACCATGATATTGACATTCCATTGCGTAAGCTAATCTGCATACACCATGCGAGGTAGGAGGTTGCAGAAGCATTACGAGGATTACTGAGAAAAGTTTCAACCAATCTGAATCCCAAGTCTCGAAGAGCGACTGATCAATGGGATAGTCTGTCCCTTTTTGAAGTGTCATCCAAGGCTGGGACTAGGGACGCGAGACATGGTGAATTTTCTATGGTAATCCTCATCGTGTTTCAAAGAGCCTCTTGTACCGTGTGATTAAGATTTGGTGGATCTTACTGATTTCTCTTTAGCGGGCTTTATAGCCATCGACTGGAGTCTCATGACCCTTGCATTCGCCCTCATCCTCGTAAGGCTTTCCCTAAGGAGGAAACGTCAAACACATGGTCTGGCTGCAAATCTGTCGGATGTCTTCCTTATCTGCTCGTGGCTTGCCGGTCTAACAGACATCTGCATCAATACCTGGAAAAACTCTCTACGGATGCGATATGACTCGTGGCCAAAGTCCGAACTCTACTACAGCGTTCCGTACGACCAATCAGCACATCTACTTAAGGTTTCCTGGATATCCCTATATTTCATCTACATCAGCCTGTGGTTCAGTAAAGCGGCGTTTATAGCGTTTTACTACGACGTTTTCCATGCTCACGGGAGTCGCACCATGCGCTGGACCTTGCACACTGTCAGTGTTCTGGCAGGGTTGACGTTTGTGTTGCAGATGTCGCTGCTGACATTTTGGTGCAACCCGATCGCTGGGAACTGGAATGTGAAAGGCGAACTGTGCTCTGCCGTCCACAGCATCACTTCCGTAACCATTTCTACCTTTGCAAATGTAGCTACGGACTTGCTCATCGTGAGCATCCCTATCTCAGCCATTACGACTTCTCGGCTACTCAAAATCGAAGTGATTGGCATCTTTTTTGTCCTGCTTATGGGCAGCATCTCGATTATTGCCGCGGTTGCTCGATTCATTATACTCAAGGTTGTCGAGCACGTCCCTCGAGCCAGCATCACCCACACAATCGATGTTTGTGCCACAGTCGAAATCGTGGCAAGCCTGATTGCCGTCTGTCTACCGTCACTGCGAGCGTTTGTGCGGCGTCGAAGACCAGAATACAGAGGAGAGCGACCCTCCAGAGACAGCAGCAATAGCAGTCCGTTGTTGAAGGGATCTCCTGCCCTCAGTGGATACGCCTCAGCATCGCCATTGCCGGTTTCCTCGACTTCCAGTGATACAGGGGAACGCGTGCTGTCTTTTCCCATGGTACCAGAGAAATCGTACATGCACACTGTTCATTTCTTGTGAGACGTTCTTTCAGGTCTTGTATGACTATGTGTACAATCTCTTTATTATTTTCTCCTATCTATCGAAGACGTGTACACGGTCGCTATTTGATAGACTATTCTGACGGGAAGATCTATCTGGGCCTTAACGCGACGAACAATATACCCATGAATACCACACCGGTAGCCGCACCCTGTAAGGCTACATAGGTAACATCAACTTTTCGAAGCGAGATCAACCGCTCACTGAACATGTCGTGCATGTATTCTGTCCATATCGCGAATCCAGATGGTGGTTCGGAAGCGCGTGACTGCATTGTCTCCGTCTGTCGTGGAGCCTTCTGATCAACGGCACCCACTTCTTCCGCCTCTAATCCGACAGGAATGGTGCCTTCGACCCCAACATCGATCAATGCTGCTTCAGCGTCAATTGCCTTTTCCTCCTGTTCTATCGTCTCTAGCAAAACACCATTCGGCTCCGTCACCTCATCAATCTCCTTCTCCATGTTCTCTCCCACTCCAGCGAGAGGCGAAATTCCAATGGTCTTTGCATCCAACGCGCTCTTCACTTCCTTGACCAATTTTCTTCGTCTCCACGGCTCCACTCCGACAATATTCACGAGCAGTAGAAGAATGTTGACGCCCATTAATCCTATCGTTACCCAGGTACTGTTCCTTCGAATTGTGTCACTCCAGATTTGTTCTTCGTGATACTGCTGTCTCTCCATTTTTTCCAATTGCCTTCTGCCTTCCTCCAACCCCCTTTCCTTGTCTCGAAGTGTAGCCAACGACGTCGTAACGTCTTGCTCATTCACATGCTCGGACCGTATCAGGGCCATGTACCTCTCCAGGTCTGTTGCGCTCCACGATGCCTTTCTCTCCAGTAGCCCCACGACCTCTTTTTGAGAGGTGATTTGTTGAGAGTGAGCAGCGTCATAAGCTGCCTTAGCAGACGCCACAGCTTCGTGAGAGGCGCGAACCAAGGATTCCTGAGCACCGATTGCGTTTCGAAGTTGAGTAATGGGCGTGTAGTCTGTACCAGTATAGGTGTTGACCTGATGGGATACGTTGCTCAGTGATGTCAATAAGGAGTCGGTAAGGGTGGAGAGGCGTTTGGACATGTCAGTACGCCGGCGCTCCAGGTTCGAGGGGAGGTTGGGTTCTGAAATAGAAGATTCGCCATTTCGGCTTGGTTCAGCCGGCGGTCGTTGCTCTTTGCGTTTGCTTGTTGTTGTAGTAAAATTACAGGCGAGCTTTCGCCTTTGTATACTTGAAATCGGGGCTGTCCGATTCATTGGATATGACGAGATCGCGCGTAGTTGGCATCGAAGGCATATGAAATCCGATTCGGCTTTGAAAGCTTTGAAAGCCGAAGACGAGATGAATGTAGAACGGCGGAAACGCCAGTTCGTCGAGAGGAGCTCGGAGGAGAAGTGACGAGATCCATGATCCAGCCAAGGTCTCATTCTGTTTCGAAGCGAGGCTGTTGCATGAGGACCAGAATATCCAATCCCGCAAATCTTTTTTGTTGGAAAAAAAAAAAAAGACGCGAGATAGGCCGCGTCGCGGTTGCTGAGGCCACAACATGGGACCCCTCCATCCATCCCGTCCAAAAAAAAAGTTGACAGATTAAGGTAAGATAACTTCTCCCCACTTGCAGTCAATTTTCTTGTCGCAACGAGTCTCCGCTTAGGATCAAGCACGTCCTACGATTCTCATATATACGATCAGCTCTGTCTCTTTCACGTTGCTACATCGCCATCATGAGTGCATCAGAGCTTCCCGCGATGAAGACAAATCCCAAATTTATCTTCTTCACGGACTTTGACGGGACTATCACGCTAAGGGATAGTAAGTGACATCTTGCCATGTCCCCTGACATCCTCACCTCCTCCTGTCTACATCGACACCAAATTGCATGAGCTACTACTGAAGCCGTCCAGGCAATGACTTCATGGTACGCCAGTCGAGTGGTTGAGAGTATGGAGTCTCTGATTACAGTAGACGGATAATATTGGTTACGGATACGACAAGCGCCGGCAAGGTAACGTAGATACATTGGAAGGGAAAATCAGCTTTCGGTAAGATCACAGTTGAGGGTTCTAACAGCAGCTGGACTGGAGCTAATGTCTTATCTAGCGACTCCTTCCAAGGCATGATGGATAGTGTCTCGAAGCCGTACGATCAGTGCATTGAATTGCTTGTCGAAAATATCAAGCTCGACCCATATTTCAATGATTTCTTCCAATGGGCGATAAAGAACAACATGCCCGTCGTGGTTCTTTCTTCGGGCATGGAACCCATCATCCGAGCCATCCTCAAGAACCTCGTTGGCCCCGATCACGAAAAAATAGACATTGTGAGCAATGATGTGAAGCCAAGACCTGGGAAGAATATCAACGAGGAGAACGGGTGGCAGATTGAGTTTCACGACGACAGGTAGCGTGTCCATTGACACATTCACACATGGTCGCTCATTTCGCCCCCTTAGTCATTTTGGGCATGACAAGTCCCTGACCATCCGACCTTATGCGAACCTTCCAACTGCAGAGCGTCCCACCATGTTCTATGCTGGTGATGGAGTTTCGGATCTTTCTGCTGCTAAAGAAACTGACTTGCTTTTTGCGAAAAAGGGCCACGGTACCTATCTTCACGACCATGTCAATTGGATGCTGCATTGATGCTGATTTGTTGTCAGATCTCATTGAATACTGCGTCAAAGAGGACATACCATTTACCGTATTTGACGATTGGAGCTCAATCATGTCCAAGGTTCAGGAGATTGTGTAAGTTTGATGCATCGACTCGGGACGGACGTTCGCTAATACGGGGACCTTTGACCAGGGCCGGCACGATTACAGTCAGAGACGCTGCCAAGGAGGGCTACCAACAGTATAAGTCTGGAAAAGCGGGCATCAATGCCAATGGCAAAGCATGAGAAGAAAAGCAATGGGCAACATTGTCTGACCTGCGATAATCCATGATAACGATGGCTCTGGAAGATATTCTAGGGCGAGGCAACGAGGCTGAGAAGGGTTATTTGAGTAGTTTTCTTTAGAGCTCTTAGAGTTTATAGATGAATTCACGATAGATGTCGACGTACGTACTTGTCTGAATCGGATGCTGCTCAAACGTGAAGTTGTTATACTATGAGGAATCAATATTTAGCTCAAGGCTCGCACCTTCCTACCGCACTCAAGGCTACAAAGAACAGACCTTGGGTCTTGCATATTTCAAGGCGGAGCAGGGCAAAGTTTGATGTGGGGTTGATGCAAAAACCCTGGGTCACCATCCGTCCTTTCAAGGTATCATGCCGCGGCTGAAGGATAGCGTATTTGAACATTGTCCTGTCGCTGCTGACACTGCAGACTTTTCCTCTCGCCCTGACTGGCTCAAGACTGAATAGCTGCTATGGCACACTTCGACTTCCCGCACTCCAACGTTCCTCAGCGGGACTTGCCAAGCGATCCCGTTTCCCGCGCTGACATTGAGCATGTCCTCGAACACGGTTACGTGGTTCTTCAAAACGTCTTCACCAAGGATGAAGCCGAAGCAGCCAAGGCCGAAATTCGGAGGCTCAGCGGCTCGTCGCCATTGAAAGGTCGAAATCCTTTCGAAGGCATCGACACGACGCGCATTTACTCCCTGCTTAATAAGTATGCTGGAATGGAGCTCGATAACCACGAGAGACTCGCCATCAGTGCTGATATATTAGGACTCGTGTTTTCGACAAGTTTTGCCTCATACCGCGGGTCTTGGCTCTGAACGACTACTTTCTAGATCCAGGTTACATGATCTCTGTTCTTCATTCAATCCAGATCAACCCAGGAGAGAAGGCGCAGGCACTTCACCATGGTCTGTGGGACCACTGTGTGGGACCCATTTCTGTGTGCTAAATAGGCCCAGATGATGGTTATTGCGGCCTTCCGCGTCCTCGAGCTCCCTTGAGCTCGGGAATCATATTTGGTAAGGCTGGGCAATTTTGGAATGAGGAATGGCTTCTAAGAATTCTTGAAGCATTCGATGACTTCACAGAGACCAACGGCGCCACCCGCGTGGTTCCTGGGAGTCATAAATGGGGTCCAGACAGATTGCCCAAAGAGGGAGAAACCATCCCCATGGTTTGCCCAGCAGGCAGCGTTGTGTGAGTATCCACTGAAGGATTGTTGAGACCTTTCGTAACTGTGGCAGCTATTTGTCGGGAACAGTCTGGCACAGCGGCGGCGCCAATCGTACCAATCGTCCTCGCTTGAGTGGCACAGTTCAATACTGTCAACCTTGGGTTCGTTAGCATTCGGAAATTACCCAAGGGCTCTGCTCACAGCTTTCAAGGTTCGTCCAATAGAGAACCAGCTCCTTGCTGTTGATCCCCGACGGCTGCAGCAAATTCCCGAGCAGATAGTGTCCATGATGGGTTACAGGACCCATGCACCGTTCATCGGCTATGGTATAGTATTGCTTGCAAAAATAACTGATGAGGTTAACGGCCTTTATAGCTGACGGATTGAACCCAATCAAAGCGAGCGAGAGGATGGTGAGGTGGTTGCAGGTTCCACTGGATCCTAACCCGCCAGCTTTTGCAACGCAGACCAGCAGTAAGCTCTGATGAATGCAAGTGATCGCTCCCGCACGGACTCTTATATGCCAAGCTGTTGCTTAGCATCATGTCAAGATTCGTATTTGGGTTATTGACTCTATTACTGCCAAACTAAGATGGAATATTGGTGCGACGTCGGGCTATTGATGGATTTTACAAGAAATTCCCTTTAACTTAAGGATTTCGAGGCAAAGCATACCCCAAATTCTGAAGAGATCTGTCAAGGAACAAACGAAAAGCGCCATAGTGTGTAGATGTGGTATCTTGAGACGCCAATATCAATCCGCTGATGACTGCATTCATTTGTCAAAGCCGCGTGAGTATGGTATCAAGAGTCGCCACTAACACAGACTGCGACGAAGATATCCTATTGTCGAGTGATTTAAGAATACCGAAATTCGAGGAAATGCATCTGGTGCTAATCGTCTAAGCAGAATGTGGTGATGCTCGGAGCCGTCTGATCTGGACCCTACCTTTCATATCCACTTATTGTCGTCTCAAGCTGGAACGAACCAAGAAACTAACGGTGCTAATTAGAGCAGTACGCTAGTGTTTCCCCATAACGTCGCTCAAGTCTATGATAGCCTCGGGCTTATTTTCTTGAAAACTTCAAGCCTTTAAGACCATCGATACTATATGTGAACCCAAAGGCGAGGCTATACCTGGTATCAAGAAATGGCCAGCCAGCTGACGTCATTGTGATGAAGCTGATCGCTCCCGCGCTCCAACAAATGGATGTTGGAACACCTAAGGCCCTCAGTGATCGACTTCCGCAAATTTGCTTCGCAAGACAATAAATTGTGGATTTGGTTACTTCACGATCATGGCCGAGGCGGTGAAATCCAAGGAAGGGGAACCCATTCGAGAAGGGGACCATATCTTCACCAAAGTTCGTGGAGGCCGACATGAAGGTGAGGTATGTAAACCAAAGCAATATTGACTATGCCTCCACTGATTACAAAAACAGGTTGACAAAGTTGTCCTGGATGATGAAGAGGCAGCGGAAGAGGGGGTGAAACACCCACCAAAGGTACATTCTAGACCTGCCACCTTTGGTGGGTTTAGCAGGATACTAAATTTCTCGTCTTCTTAGGTTGTTTATGACGATCAGCATGGCCACCGTGTCTCGCACAATCCAGCCACGCTCACAAAGACCCAAGAAGACAAGGCAGATTAGTTGGTTGTGGTAGCATTGGTTGCGTGAGGGTCTCTTCACATCTCACACCATCCAAAAATGATATGCTACTCTACAATGGACGAAACTGCTCCAATATCGGCTGCTTCATCATAGGCATGAAAGAGACTCGTAAGCGTAAGGCCGATACCGACGATTGCAATTCCGTCCCTTACCAGGCCGTATATCCACCATCAATGACCATGTTCGACCCCGTCATGAAGGTACTCGCCCGGCTGAGCATGAACAATGCGGCCGATTTATACTCTGCTGGCATACTCAGTCGGCCCATCATATTCTCGTTTTCCCACTGCTCCCTGAGGTGGGGTACTTCTTCGAAGTTCTTTAACACCATTGGTGTAAGAATGTTTCCCGGGCTCAAGGCATTGACTCTAATTCCACCTTCACCATTCTCGTCTACCCTTCCCCATTCCATGGCAAGATTGCGTGCAAGCTGGATTATCGCGGCTTTGGAGCTGTTGTACACCGGCGTGTATAGTCCCTTGTTTGCAATGTGACCGGACATGGACGCGACCAAGCAGATGGATCCTTGACATTTGTACCTCATCATTTGCTTTGCCACAGCCGTGGCGGTCATGAAGACTCCAGTGTAATTGACATCTAACATGTTCTTCACATCTTCCGGTTTGTATTTGACTGCTGGGCTGATATACTGGACGGCGGCTGCGGCAACGCAACCATCGATTCGCTGGTGCTCTTCAGCTATCTTGTTGATCACAACCTCCAGGTTATCAGTGTCTCGAACGTCAACCTGGCGGTACCTGATTTCACCACCAAACTCCGGCCGAACGCGTTTTTCCGCCTCGCGGTATTCTTCTTCTGGCTCTGACTGAACGTCCAAGCAGTAGACTGGTTCAGCAATCAGTAATTGTCGTGCCAAGCGAAAATCAACGCTAGCTCATACCTCTGCCACCAGCTTCGACAAGACCCTCTGCTATTGCCAGGCCTAATCCCTGTGCAGCACCTATTGATGTGTCATTATCGGGGCTAGAACCGTTCAAAATTTGAGTGAGATTACCTGTGACAACATAGACACCTCCTGCCAAGTCGAAATCAGCGAACTGCTTGTTACCGACTGACTCCATGTTCAGCAGATGCAGTGTTGTTGAGGAAAATTGGTATGGAAGCTAGAGTCACAGAAATAAATGGATACCTTATGACATCAGTCAAACCCCAGGGACGACGTGCTGTATTCGGTGATTCAACAACTTCGTCAGCCATACATAACTTGCGTCTGCACGTAAATAACCAATGGGGAATAGTGGCGGGTAGCAATCACTTTTCCGTTAGGTACGGAGTATACAAAACCCTGAAATGACACTGGCCACCTATCACGCCAATTTCTTGTGTCCCTGCAGCACGATGGCTTTCGGAAGCCGGAACCCACTCCGCTATGCCCGTGATAGATAGTCTGTGGCTGCACCTCCTTCCTATCCGCCAATAGCATCACCCGCCGCCTTTAAGTCCGCTCGACTTCGCTCGGCTTCGCTCCGGCTCGTACGGGTCTAGCTCAGGGGTTCCCCTACCTATAAGGTATCGCCAACGGTCCACCAGAAGAAGGAAGATGCCTACCTGAAACCTTTCACCAGTGTGGGAGCGTGAGAAGACTTTTGATATTATGCATGAGCAGAAGGCAAAATCAGAGCGCCATTTCATAAAACTCTGCCCTATTACGGAAGAATCCAACCCTTTCCTCTGGAACTTCGTTGTTGCGACGGCCTTAGGAACATATGACTTTCATCATGACAGGGGAAGGTAATCCCCAGGAACAGTGTCATTTTCATCGAGGAGCTTTGTTATTTGGGACTTTTGGTTCTGTGCATGTCGAACCCCCGACAACTCAACATCGTGGCCTTCAAAAGTCGCTCTGTGCTCTTGATTTCAATCGAGGCTATGTTCAGCTTCTGCAATGGGGGACTACGCCTACTCCTCTAGCTGTCTCGGGGCGGCTCGCGAATGTTGATACTGTAACGCGATTCTCGTCCGCCTGGGAAATCTCGCTTGGCTCTGATGTGGTTGGACTTGAAGAAACGCGAAAGTTTAGAGGGTTCGGGGCCTTGAAGAACGACTGTTCCTTTTCTGGATCTTGTATTGTTTCCTGACTTTGCATTTGGGCATATTTTTGTCATTGGACGAAGTGGTAGGTCCTGATGGTTAGTGAAGTGTTGACCATTGCTATTCCAAGGCCTTCCGAGTTAGGATCGAGTCACGTTAATCCCAAAAATCACATTCACCCTATCTAGTCACTTTCACCTAGATCATGTCACGTCATCATCTCACATGGTCTAATTCGTTTATTTTGTGGATCACCGTCGCACGTGTCAAATCGGACTCATTCACCTTCACCATAACATGGTTCTCATCGCTCATAGGCCTCGACATATCATGGTGGTCGGCTTTATCCGCAGAAAGGCTTGAATCTTTGGCCTTCCGATCATTACATTCTACATGCTCTCGAAACAGGGACTTTAAAGAGCGCCACCTGAAGAAACGATACCGCGGAGGCTGTAAATACCACGCCACTTTTGTGTTGGATCGGATTCCTGTTCAGGCATTTCTCAACCTCTTGAATCGGACCCACCAAGGTTTTCACAATGGCAAGCACTCTCATCTACGATTCCTATAAACTTTACAAAGCTGGAACAAGGAAACTGGTCGACTGGCTTATTGATACGGCGTTAAGTATCCCTTGTTCTCATGATAGCTTACCTTTTGTCCTTGCGGAGTTTGTGAGCAAATCCAAGCAAGAAGAGGGATCGTCAAATCGCAGAATCAAAGACACCAAGGTTTCGTCCACATCTGATGATCCACGAAATAAAAAATCGCTGAAACTTAATACCCGGGACCTGGTTGATCTCGCGACGACGATAGTGGACTCTGCAAAGCCAAAAATTCCCCTTCCTCTGTCCCTCGTCAAAATAACTAAAGTGGTAATCGCTGAACGTCGGAAGTGTAGTACATGGTACAAGCAACGCCAAAGCGACGACCCCGATAACGAGACACATTTGCACTTCATTCAAGTCTTAGAGAGGATTGTCGAAATTCTGGAAAGCGGTTGTGCACCGCCTAAGGAGAGCTTCAAACGTACCAAGCAAGCGGCCCAGATGCCTGAGAGAGAGGTAGAAAAGCTTGCAAACTTATTTCAGTATCTTGAGATTGAAGAGACTGTGGATGTGGACCCCGATTCTGAACCCTCCATTGTGTTGAAAAGGGCATTTTCAAATGTCAACGTCGACCTTGAGGTTACGGAAGACGAACAAGCTTTCGCTATCTTCTGTCTTTTCGATGACCTCTGCGATGTCCGCGCGAACTGCATCGACACCTGGCAAAAGTATCTTTCCGGAGAAATCGATCTTGTTACCGCTGCTGTGATAACTAATGCTGCCTTCGATATCATCCATCGAATCGGAGATCATCTCGTCATACAATTTCCTGAGTTCGCTACATTTGAGGCCATCATGGAGTTTGTGCAAGGAAGGTCAAGAAAAACTTTCCTAAGTCTTGGTCGAGCTCAAGCGTCGATCGAAGATGGAACAGCATATGGGGATTCAGTTTCCAGTGATCCTTTGGATGTATTACAACTACAACTTATCATTCGTGGAGTTGCCGCCGTCCATGGTGATATGAAGACGTTCTATGATCACATAGACCCGCCGCCTGTCAACTCACCATCTATTCCAAGGGGCAAGATAGGGTTCTCCGACATTTACCATGAGGTTAAACTGTCTGATATTCTTCCCGGTCACACAGAAGATATCACGCCGTACGTTCTCCTCCAGAAACAAAGCAAATTCTACCTCTTAAAGGTGATCAGCATATGTGCTACAGTAGAATTCAGAACTACTGGTCGTGGATCAAGCTTTCAAGATGAACTCACGAAAGGTCTGCGGGATGCGGTAACGACAAAGTCGGTTCCATTATGGCTTGCAATGGCTGGTGAGCTACTTTGTATCGTTAACAGTCTTTCTGGTAACATCGGCTCGCAATGCTTGAAGGATCTCTACACAACGGCCGTCTGGGCAAAGGTAGTCATTGCCAAATACTCTCAATACTGTGAACATATGTCTCATAAGGAGAAGGACCGTGGGTTAGATTCCGTTCTAAAGGACGTCCAAGATCTTATGAAAAAGTATATAGACGACGATTTCTATTGCCGGACATATTCATTACCCTTTCGGAACCAGAGTCAAGACGCAATGGTCGAGATGGTTGAGCCACACTTTCTTTTGAAACGCAATCCAGTGCTTTGTGGGCTTATAGCCTGCAACATAAAGCTACACATCCAAGTTGGTGGAATGTTGACGATGAATAGATGGCTCAATCTATTTTCGGTTGCCCACTTACACAACTCCGTGGTTCAGACAGGGATTCATTTGCCTCCGTGGGAGGACTTGCAGAACTTGATTTGTATGTTTGGAGAAGAGGCCTTCTCAACAGGTGGAATGCCCAAGGACCGGAAGAATTTCCAAAAGCGACTTGCGGTCCAGCTTGGCCATAGTCTGCAGACATGGGCAAAGGACAATTATTCCGGAAACTGGAAGAATTCTAACCCCAAAAAGGCCAAATTCCTATCTTACCCTCCTGTAATTACGTGCATGCTCGAAAATCTTAAGTATCGGAAGAGCCCAACAGTTGGAATCATTGAGGTTCTCCTCAAGCAAAACATTGGTAAAGGCGCGCGGATGATATTCGATAAGGGTTTGCTCGAAGCCTGGAAAACAAGAACCCTTGTACCGACACAGATTCTATTGGCCTTTCGGAAGATCATGGTTGCAGAGGAGTTCAACTTGAATTTCAACTATTTCTCTATGCACCAGATTTGTCAACAGCTTCTCGCAGGTATACGTTCACACTTACAAACTCCTCTCATAGAGTTTTGGCCGCATTTGGATACGGTGCGAGAAAGGAACCTGAACTGGACTGCCATGAATATTTTGCACAAGGCTAGTAAAGTGGCTATAGCAAATGAACAATCTAAAAAAATTGCTGGCTTTGAACAAGAGAAGGATTGGTCCGAGCAAGTGGCGCCGTTGATCAAGGAGACGATCCGCCAGAGTGGAAGCAGTGTCAGTCAAGATGCGAGGAAGAGGTGCAGCCGCCTTGGGAAAGCTCTTGCCAACCATGCCAGTACCGACGATAGAACCAATATGGCGAAAAGGACCTTGGACGCTATGGCTGACTATGATTATTGGATATCACCCGAAGAAGTGTCGGCGCGTTTTGAGAATCTCTCAACAGCCTCTCACTTGCCCGGACCTCGGATATCATCCAAGTTACGACCGCATTCTATCCGTAGATCTGGCCTTGATCGTTCTAAGGATACGGATGGTATCTATTTGGACACTGATGGAAATACTTGGTGTAGTGCGCGGTCTGGTCGGTCCTCACGTGATTCGAACTCGATCCTTTTAGATAAAAGCATTGAGAGGGGCCTAAACGACTCTCATCCTCAAGATATTGAAAGGTCCCTTGAGAGGAAGCAGTCATCTAGACAGGAATTCGTGGGACCCGTTGAGTTTGGCCCCCAGGTGCCTCTAAATTTTCAGCGAGACAGTCTCACAGGATCACATGTTAAGACGACGTAAAGGAAGTCATGCAAGGAGAAAGAGAGCTTAGTGCGACATTTATGGGATGGCTTCGTCGGGGCTCTCCCTAATCACAAATAGCTATAATGCCAATTGATCGAAATTGACTAGAAATGGATCTCAATCATACTTTTCGCCAAACCTGTATCCAGTCAACTGCGTGCTTTTTATACACTTAGGTGACTATCGCTACTCGGTTAATCACAAATAAGGTCACTCTGCCTTATTTTCAATTCGAAGACGTTGCCAGAGTGGATTCTTGGATTGCTTCTGATAAGCATTCGAACTGACCCAAAGACCGCTGTAAAAGGAGTAGGGAAAAGTAATTGGTTGCATCCGAATATATATACTAGAAGGCAAACAGTATGTACAATGCAAAGAGTATATACAGGATTCCTAACGTCAACTAACTGAAGGTCGACCCAATGTCTCCCCAGCGGATGTTCGAGAAAACGACGTGGGTCGTTGGATCCTGGGCCTGAATCGTCGCCGGGTTACCCGCCGTACTGCTGCAAGGCCCTGAACTTCCGCTGTCCAGCCAGTTCATGTACTGGCCATTGTCATTCCAGATGCTGAAAACCAGGACCATGCCACGGCCAAGCGCCTCTCCCATAGTGGTCAGACTCCCAAACTGGTTCGCGCTGCTGTCGACCTCGCCACACCAAGTGGAGTTGATGGAATCTCCGCTGGCTCCGGATACGGCGCTGGGGACGGTCACATTGTTTTGCTGGTAGATGCGCCGAATCTCGCTGAGGGTGCCGGTTGTGGTGCCGTCGTCGGTGATGAATTGCGTGATGATCGTAAACGGTTTCGAAGTATCAAGTGTACCGCCAGGCGCCCAGTAGTTCTTGTATCCCTGAGCGTAAGCATTGAATCCACAGCCACCCTTGTCGCAGTTGGAAGCGTCGGCGGCACAGGGGTGAGGCGTAAAGGCGCTAGCAAGAGAGTTGGACTCTAGGACATCCATTTCGTTGCAGCAGTAGCCTGATCCATCGGTGTTGAGTGTACCGTTCTTGAACGTTTCCACTGGACACTGAGCATCGCAGTACCCTGATCCGTAATTCGCGGCGCCGGTGTTGTACTCGTTACGGCCGCCCGTGGGGTCCATTTCTGAGAGGTACAGTGCGCCATTCTCTCCGCAAGGCAGGGTCGACAGGTCTACCTCGAAGCTGAGCTCCTGACCAAGGAGGTTCAACGTGGCGTAGTCGCCATCCGAGTCCAAGAGATAGACACGAGGGGAGGAACTCGACACGGTCCCATCGCTTTGGACGAATTGATTCATCGTCATGGAATTACCCGAGGTTGTGACTCCCACAGCAGTATAATTTGTGCCCTCAATAAAACAATTCTGGGCGCATGTGGCCTCATCGGGGCACAGCGTGGTATTGATGCCGCTGTTGGTTGTGCATGACTGATAATCGGCAGTGTGTATCCAGCGGTAGGCCCAATCAAGCACCACCGAGGTCTGCTGTTGAACGCAACCACCTGCTTTCGTACACTTTGAAGTCAGAAGTTGTGGATGGACTTCAGGGGTGGATGTGCCAGGTTGCTGCGCGTAGGCAAGTTGGAAAAGCGCCAAAGTGGCCGCAAGACGAGACACTGGAAGTCTTGGTGCCATGCTGAATGTGATTCTTCGAAGGCTTGTAGTGCCTCTCGTAGATGGGATTTCGAGGACATAAATATTTCAAGACAAGGCGTGTCTTTACCGGAATAAGGCAAACGAATGGGACCATTCCTTGGAAAATATCAGACAGTCCCGTGCCCATATCGCTGGACACGGGCCGCCATTTGGTCGTTGAGGGCATTTACTTAATATCGAGGAGGGGGGCATGCTATTGCTATAGATATATTGCAAAAACAGCGGGATCGAGTCGTCATTGGTCGGATATTCTTGTCTCTGTACTTTCTGCCAAAAGTCAGCAGAATTAAGGACGCGCTTCAGCGAGATTTATGAAGGTGCAATCTATTTCAACAGCGGGGTCCTTAGCCCCCGATGGCTAGCGCTTGCCATCGTGGACCCGGTTAAACGGCTTGAAGATCCGTACCAGGTTCTCGAACCCAGACTGTAATGCAAGAGTGAATCGGAAGATTACAGTCTTTTCGCCCTCAGAGAGCTTCTTGGATAGGACTAACATAGGGAGTAAGGACGAAAAGAGTTTTGAATCTTTCCATGCAATTAGAGACACCGGGGAGCGGAGCATGGGTAGGATAGTCGGATAGGACGATCCGGAGTAATAGACAAGAAATATGCAGGGACGCGACCGGGGGCAGCAGACCCTGCAGGTGAATGGCCCGGGTACGTACCTATTGAAAGACCAAGTATGCCAATTAGATAGTGTCCGCAGCACAGGGTGGTGTCGTACCTTAGATGGAGTTTGTCACAGAAGGAACTTACCGAGGTCTTCTACAATGCACCTTCCCCACCATTCCGACGGCTGAGGGGGAAAAACAAGGGATGGTGCCGAAACTCGCGCGGCAGAAGAGATCCAATTCTGGCAACATCTTCTCGGGAACTTTTAACCTTGGTATCTAGGTATATATCCTCGCTGCATCCTGTATAATTAGCAAGACGTTGATCAACAGTCCAGACTTCGAATGCAGTCCATGTCATTTTCTGCGGGAAAAGGTGCCTAGTAAAGTGACGCACTTAGATACTTGGAATGATCTGGAATAAAGAGATTCATCATGTTGGACGACTCAGTCTTTGGCTGAGTTCTGACCATTTCGCCCACTAGAGTCGTAACTGTGTAACCGGCCGGTCGTAGGGTGGTCGGTCCACTTTGCCATTCACCTCGATTGGCTATAGCAGTCATGCTGTGCTGTAACATCGCCTTAACCGCTCTTCTTTCGTTGCCCAGGTAAGTATATTAATGCCCCTTCACGCGACCTGGCAGCATCCGCTTGCATGCCAACGCATTTGCAGCTGCGGGCTTCTTCCAACCCGTATTTCTCTTTGACAGCATCCTCACTTTCTTTAATTGGACATTTCAGTTTCCTGGGACTCGGCAGTCAATAACAGCAAGCATTATCGGGCCGATTAGAATGATTGGTCTTCTCCCCACCGAGCTATACACGCAAAAATCATCCGTATTAGATTTCGGTCTGTATTACCAATTCACCATCCATCTCCTCGTATCCTTATACTCTTAAGCACGCCGCTTTTCTGCGGAGTTCCAAGCAAGTCGCATTGGCGAATCCAATCCAGTGTAGAAGTGTTCTCCATTCCGGGTGATAGGAAGACCACAACGGCCGTCGAAACCGACTGGAGCTTTCCCAGGCACTCCTGAAATGCAGAGAATATCCTAGGTCCTTGAGCTTCCCTAATCGAGGTTCGAGTGCATTTTCCTGTAGAGTATGTCGAACAGTCCGGACATGTTAATTGCTCCAGGCCAATGAGACATGTCACAAGACGCTAAGCACGCACAAAACTGATATACAGTGCTCTGCTACGCTTTTGCAAACTCTGACGGGAATTGATGAGGATGTAGTCCACCAGAAGTTTTAATTAATCGCATTCGGCGCATCACCTGGATGGCAAGCCTTGTGGCCCCAAGCCGAGTCACATAGTCCTCTCTGAATCTCTGTGCTCCAGGCTGTAGTGCTTGATGTGTTCACATCCCCGAAGCCGCACAAAGCTGGATTGCATGTTCAGATTCGTCAGGAATATATCAGATCCACCCTCGTCTTTCGAATCGCCAAACGTTGGAAATCGCCATCGAGCCGTTGCGTCAAGCCGAGCCAGGGGGGACCATATCCTCGAGTCTCGAAGGTCTACATTCGAAGACTTTTGCAGAAGTAATAGGGACCGACACTTGAGGCGCGAAAAAAAGCTCCTCCTTAGAGCGCTAGCTCGATGTAGGAAAAATGGGCCGAGCTTGTGGTCGCGTAAATTGTGGTCTGACTGTCATTCGTCGGATTCTCGCAATTTGCGGGAGCCCCTGAGGAGCGGGGGATCGACGGGAAATGAGCGATATCAATGCGTTGTTCCCTGCACAAGCGCCATCTTCACGACAACTCTTGGCTGCATTAAGCAGGTCCCAAACTTCTCACAATGATAACGTGTGGAGTTAGATGAGAGATCGCACGTCATCAACTCGCGAGTGGAGCACACGGCATTGTGCTGCCCTTGACGATGTTCCTGCAGATAGACTAGGATCACGAGGTAGTATAAATCTCCACCCATGGCAAATCGAAGACATTGTGCATCTATCGCGATTGCACGCGTCCTCGCTTCGCTGCCTTTGGGGTTTCTCTTTTTTTGCCTTCTTTTCTGTTTCTCTCCTCTACTCCTCACCTTCTCTCTATTCATTGCGTGTATCCTTTCATCAAGATGGCACTAACTCGAGCTCTCAAGCTTGCCGGCGTTGCGTTGCTGATGAGCTCCGAGGCCGTCGCTGCTGTACTTGTCGAAAAGCTTGCCAATGTTCCTAAAGGATGGACTCTGGCCAACACACCTAGCGGCACTTCGCAAATGGTTCTGCAAGTTGCTCTCAAACAGCAGAACCTTGATCAACTGGAGTCCAAACTCGCGTCCGTGTCCACACCGAGTTCCGCGTCGTACGGACAATATTTGGACGCCGATGAAGTGAATGCCATGTTCGGTGCAAGTAACGAGAGCATTGCGGCTGTCAAGTCGTGGCTTGATGACTCGGGTGTGACCAACTACAAGACACTGGGCGACAGCATTTGGTTCCAGACCACAATCTCGACAGCCAATTCTATGCTTGGGACAACTTTTCACAACTTTGCCGACTCGACCGGATCCACGAAGCTTCGAACGACTCAGTACTCGATCCCCAATGAGGTTTCTGCGCACGTCGACCTCGTCTCACCTACGACCTTTTTCGGCAAGACGAAGGCGATGAGGGCAGTCCAAGCCCGGAAAAACCAGCCCTTACCGAAGCGTAGGACGTCAAGGCCCAGAACCCTACCAAAACGCCAAGAACCTGCAGCCTGTGAAGGGAGTATTGTTTATGAGAATGAGACAGTCGCGGCTTTCGGACCAGAGTGTCTAAAGATCGAATATGACATCAATGGATACAAGGCAGATCCTCGTTCCGGAAGTAAAATTGCCTTCGGTTCTTTCCTGAACGAGAGTGCTAGTTTCTCCGATCTGTTCCTCTTTGAACAGTACTTTCAGATTCCACCTCAGAAGTGAGTCGGTGCAGCATGATATATTTCCTGACTGACTGTGCTTTCAGCTTTTCCGTGGTCCTTGTCAACCCGCAAGATGGCGCGACAGCTCTTCCACAGCCGCCGCTGAACGCCAACGACGGAGAAGCCAACCTGGACGTCCAGTATATCGTTGGCGTCTCCCATCCATTGCCGGTTAATGAGTTCATTACTGCCGGAAGCCCGTAAGTTGAGACTACGCCCACGATAGGATCTACCCGGAATTAACCTTCTGCGACATAGACCCTATATCCCCGACCCTGTCGAACCGGCTGGTACGCCAAACGAGAACGAGCCATACCTTCCATATTATGAATTCTTACTCTCTCAGTCGACATCGACTCTTCCCCAGGTCATCACCAACTCCTACGGTGATGAGGAGCAGACAGTCCCAGAAAATTACGCTGTACGTGTTTGCAACTTGATTGGTCAATTAGGTCTTCGCGGTATTTCTGTGCTCGAATCCTCTGGTGATGAGGGCGTTGGTGCATCATGCCTGACGCAGGACCAAAGCTCTCCTCAGTTCAACCCAATCTTTCCGGCAACCTGCCCTTACCTTACTTCTGTGGGTGGTACAGTCTCATTCAACCCCGAAGTTGCCTGGGTTGGATCCTCGGGTGGCTTCTCGAACTACTTCAAGACTGCCTGGTATCAGAAGGCAGCAGTCTCGAATTATCTGGCCAACTATGTCAGCGCCGAGACCAAGGAGTACTACGGACAATACGTGAACTTTTCTGGGCGCGGCTTCCCTGATGTTGCTGCGCACAGCGTAAGTCCCGATTATACCGTGTTCCGAGGAGGCGTCACTACCCCTAGTGGTGGAACATCTGCCGCAGCTCCCGTGACCGCTAGCATTATCGCTCTCCTCAATGACGCGCGCTTGCGGGCTGGTAAGTCTACGCTTGGTTTCTTGAACCCTCTCATCTACGGGGGCGGCTATAAAGCCTTTACGGATATCACTCTAGGACAATCGGATGGCTGCGATGGAAATGATACGCAAACTTCAGCGCCCGTGCCTGGTGCTGGAATCATTCCAGGGGCGCATTGGAACGCAACAGTGGGATGGGATCCGACGACTGGATTTGGAACACCAGATTTTGGTAAATTGCTGGCGGCGACCCTCAATGGGACCTTTGGATAAGCAGCAAGTCGAGCTTGTATTTTGTGCCATGTAAATATATAGTGACAGCTACAATTTGGTTGGCAGTTAGCTATCGAAGAAACTGTAATAGAATGTTCAAAGCATTTGCAGTATACAATGGTAGTGACTATGCAAGTCAAGCGAGGAATAACTACAGTAATCCGACCTTAAAACGATTCATGTGATTCCTCTCTGCTGACAAAAAGCATAGTCTCTAGAACTAGCTCGGACCACCTTCAGTGCTCCTTCCTGCTATCTCGAAATGCTTGACGGCGTTGTTGATACTGCCGGTGTGCGGATATGCGAGCATTAGCTGGTTTCTCCTAATTTTGCCGGACAGTTGTATGGCCTTTACACAGGAGCCGCGCAACTGAATGATGAGGCTGCAGATGATTTATACGCTGCCGCAATGGAGAGACCAGAACCATAGATTCCGAGCCCAGCAGTGGCCAGGGACGCCAGGGACAGCACGAAATTGACCCACTTGAAGGCTTGTAGAAACAGCGATCTCTGTGATCCTCCCAACAAGCCTCGCTTCCATCTACTCCAGGCCCGCCACGTGTCTCTCCGCTTTGCCAAAGCCGGGCGATAGACGTCGTCCGCCGACGTTGCATCAAGCTGAACCAAGTACAGGAAGGTAAAGCCCGTCGGAAAAGCGTACGTAAACTGCATATTTGTCACGGCTCCCACCATTCCGCTCAAAGTCTGAACCTGTGGAATGGCCGCACCAATAACAAAGCCAACCCACCAGAATATGATAACCGCGATCGACCAGCAGATACGCCCTCGACCTGTCAGGAGCGGCGGTCCTTTGAGATATCGCTCGACCACGTTGACGTAGAAGATCTTAAGCCCTAGCTATGAGGTCAGTAACCGAGTATAAAAGTAATGATAGGGCTTCTTACCAATGTTGCCATAAAGCCCACCGGCAATAATGCCAGAGATTAAGTTCAGTACATTACCAACTGTTTGCCAGGAGTAGCGACTGACGCCTTGGAAAGCAACGGCCAGAGTAAATTGGCCTTGGAACGAGTATACATACAGACCGTAGAAAACATAGATTGTGAAGATGAACGCTTGAGCAATCGAAAAAGCCTTGAGAAAGTCCATTGGTCGCCGCATTTCCGCGATGATTTGAGGAAAGATTGTCGCACCGCCGTAGGCGTAGACAATGTTCATCACACCATTGATTCTCTCGTAGAAAGGATACGTCGCAAAAGCTTGCTTGACCACAGGGCCCGCGGGGATGTCGTATGATGCCTTGGCAGAAGCATAGTTCGGGGAAGAATGGGCGATGAACCCAACAGAGAGAAGGATCACGAGGATATTCAGCCAAATGGCCGAGCTTGCCAGCCAGCTGTATCTCTTCAGCGTCCGGATCTGGTTCAGTATGCAGCCGACAATGATCCAGATGATGACGGCAACGACGAAACAGAGATGGCCTTTGGAGAGCTGGTATAGTGACTGGGCAGAGCTCAGTGATGTAGTAGCAACATTCACGATCCTCCCGTGGATTAGTACGGCCAAGCAAGGCTTTGAGGTGGTGCTTACATGTGTATAAAGACGAGCCATGTGACGAAAAGCCGCATCCACTTGCCAGCGACACGTTCCGTAATATCGCTATAACTCTTGACGGGAAAGCGATCACTATCCAGTTTGACATAAAGCCACCATAACAGAGCGCCGCAATAGAACGCCACACCTCCCATAAAGACGTACAGGAGCGTTCCTGGCACATAGCCATTCTGACGAAAAGCATAAGGAGCATTGAAGGGGCCAAGAATATCTGTGGTGCAGAGCCAGAGAGCCCCCAGCCAAGTCGACTGTCTCAATGCTCGCCAGGCATTGATCTTTTCGATCTCAATCGGGTCAAGACCTGTAACCTGTCCATCCTGTAGTGGCCCTTGAATGTAGTCATTGGGTAATAGCCCTGCGAAGAGCTGCTGCAGTCGGTGCGCCAAGTCAGGCTTGCTATTTAGGCATTAGTCAAGAGACCTCATGACGGATAACAGAGACGGACATGGGGCCGTCGTTGGAGCTGTCCTCAATTCTTTGCGCTTCAGCAAAATGGACATAATCTTCAAACACGGGCTTCTTTTTATTGTCCGTCTCTCTCAGTCTGATGTCAGAGAAGCCTGATTCGACCTTGGCAGTCTGCTCCTGTATTGCGGAAGTATCCGGCGCAAGCTACGCAGGTTTAGCGGTGGACTGACGACGAGATGATTTTGAATGTACCGTGGCTACGCTCTCTTTGACGGCCATGTTGTTGCTTAACTCCTGCTACGCACCAAAGCAATTACCAGCATAGCTTCCTCGTGGCGCAGAAAGATACATCTTATCCCCCCCGCCTTCCTGCTATCGCACAAATACTTTTCCACCCGCCGTTAGCATCATGAGCACTCATGGAAGAGGTTGTACTGATGTCCCGATATCCAATGACGACATGCAGATCAATCAAAATAGGAAGGTCCTTGGGCGAGGGGACATGTCGCCATCGAGGCGAATAATGAGAGCGAATTCTAAAAACTGAGCCAAATACGTAAGACATTGAGAGTGCAGGGTCAAAGTTGGCTTGACCGTACATAAACGTTCAGTTGCGGCTCGGTGTATTTGTCCGCGTGGATGCAGGTGTAGCATTCGCTTGCTTAGGTACCTATCGAATCGATTCCGAGTTAGTAAACATCAGCATGAATCTCCTGCGCTCAAAATCCCTGGAGGATAATTTCAATCAATTCAATCATTTTCATTCATATCGTGTCGCCATTGAACCGTATAATAAAGCTTGTCAAGCTTCTCAGACGCCTTCGAGAGTCGAAAGTCAAAGGTAGACCAGGAGACTGATTGACGTCATAGTCTAATCTGTAATCCTGCATCACGTGTGATAATAAGACCTGAGAGTGTGACCACTGACTGCGCAAAAAGAATTGATGATGAGGACGATTTAATTTTACTTCTGGTCATTGGCTTGTTGGTTGCAAAGTCGTCGAGGAATCCCCACGACAAGTCCAATGTTAGAATATTCTACTGTCTACTCCGTATGCGGCTCGCATCACGCCGGAGGGATATTCTGATTACCACTCCACGCGCTCTTGCCGCAACGTCTGCGAACTCGATGCTGTATTCTACCTGGTCGCTTCTTCTTCTGATCCAATCGCTATTGACGTCTCTACGTCGGGCTTTTCAGAGGCCGAGCAAAATGAACAGACCAAAGCTGACTCTGACCTTGCCAGAGAGCGACCAGCCGAGCGAACGGGAGCGTCTGAGCACACGTAGCTAATTAGTAGAGCCATGTAGGTAAGCGCATGACAGAACTGGCGCTTGTTTGGCATTGACTAAGTAGTGGAAAGAGGAGGTCCGGTCGCGACGAAAAGTTCGCTGGCTGCACTCGAAGTCAGTCCCGTCAATACATACCTTACTTTCCTTTTTTGCCAACACAAAGGCCGAATAGGTCGGGGGTGCTATCAGCATAATAGCTTCTTTGCAGGAGAAACCCGACAGCACCCGACGTTCCTGGACTGTCTCCGTCGTTTGTGCACTGTCCGAGGACTTCTTGTAGCTCGTCGACAGCAACACGAGGATAAAAATAAGGCGCTCACAGCTTACGACATGCATTCACACATCCATCGCACGGTCTTCAAGCCCCACCAAGCCAGGGACGCATTTCACCATCTGTTTGGGAAACACATCGCAAAGGTATAGATTGAGATTGATAAAGTCATGGACATGTAAAAAGAGGCGAGTGGCCATTCAGGATTTTGTGCTGCGTGCTGAGAGAAAGCGTCCTCGGTGAATACCTTACTCAATTAGTAGGTTGTCAAGGGTAAGAATATAGCGTTGTTCACCAGATTCAGAGGATTTGGGCGGCGTTCATCCTTTGGTGGGTCCCGAAAGAAAGAGTATTTGGAGCTGTAGAAACGTAAGAGCATGGCCGGTAAGCGCAACGAATCGCAGAGTCCTTCGCTTGAACGGTCAACGTCGAGGTGTCACCTAATAGGTTAAACGAGTAGAATGCGCATACGTAGGTACACTCAACTTGTCCAGCAAAGGCTTGGGCGCCGTCAGGGCTCTAGCAACATGCCCACCCTTCACTTAACTACACAGCGCCAAAGTTATCTGTCCCATGATTTATACTCATTTCCACTGATTAAATGTACTGGCAAGCATGATCCTTCGGATATTTGATTTCCGCGTTGCCCAGAGGTCTGGTAGGTGAAGTATCGCATGCTGACCGCTAGCTCGATTTGTTGAGGTGAAGAAACTGATCGAGATAGAACCGTAGAAGCGACTCTACTTTATCTGGGCAAGGTTGTGGTCGTGGCAACACCCTCTACCGTATGGAATGATGAGTACGGATGTTGATGATCAAGAATCAGATGACTTTAGAGTTTAGGTAAGAATCAGAAGGAATGGGATGAGAGGTATTTAATGTAGGTGAGCCGCCATACAGAGGTTCTCGGGGAAATACCATGGTATTACTGGCAGACCGATCGATTACATCTATATCCCGAGGAGTGGTGACACTTATATACACAATGACGGGAAATGAAACCTTATCGACCTCTCACCTCGAGCTTTTCGATGGATCCATTAGTACACTAACGATAAATTCTTGCCCTATTTAGAGCCAACGTCATCGAAGCTTGGGTATTTTGGTAAGGGAAAGTCGTCGTCGTTGCTCCTCTTATCATCGAGTCTTTTTCCTATCCACGGTATTGCTACGACTTTGGAGAGTGCCCGCACAAAGGCCTGAAATATCCATCTCTTCCATGCTGACTCGGGATGCGCCGCTGGAACAAAGAAGGGGATCTTCTGTGCCTCCTCGACAAAGGGGCGGAATTTGCTTTCGTAAGCTTCGAGCGCCTTTGAAGGATTTGCAACATCATCGAGCTTGCTCAGTTCGCCTGCAAGGATGTAGGCTCCAACGATGGCTAGCGAAGTGCCCATCCCTGTGAGCGGGGACGGGGCATAGCCCGCGTCTCCTAGGCAGACGACGCGAGAGTTGGACCACTTGGACATCTTGATCTGTTGGATCACATGGAAGTAGAAGTCAGGCGCTTGATCCATGGCGTCCAAAAGCCTTCGCGCCTGCCATCCTGCATCTGCGAACTCTTTTCGTAGGAGCTTCTCTTGCGTTTGTCTATCACTCTTGGATGCCTCTAGCCACGCCGCTTCCTGAGTCTCATTAGAAGGCATGAGAGTGAACAATGCCTTGATGGTGCCGTGTGGGTCGGGCCTAAGGGTGATAACCCTTGACCCAAGAGCCATGTAGACATTCCACCAGTCATTATCGCTGGGCAGGCGTCGAATAGTATAGTAGACCCCATACATCCCCAGGTGGACCGCTTTTACATACGCTGGAGGGAAGCATTGCTTTCGTACCTTGGACCACTGACCGTCTGCTGCGACCAAGAGGTCAAACTCCTGTACCTCGCCATTGCTCAATTCGACTTTAACGGCATCATCGTCGTTTGAAACAACTTTCTCGATCGTTGTATCGAACAAGTAGTTGATATCTGGATGATGCTTAGTAGCCTCATGAAGGATCGCCGCCAAGTCTCCACGAAGGATCTCAAATTCTGAGGTGGGGCTAGCAGAGGAGCCTTCCTTAACAGGAAAGGGTGCGAATGGCTGCCCCTTTGGATTGATAAAGTGTGTTCCCCTTTCCGTCGTGTTGGAGCGTCGAACTTGATCCAGAAGCCCCATTTTCTGGATAGCCGTGATCGCGCTGCCTTTCATATCAACATTCTGCCCATGGGGAAAGAGAACGGGACTCTTCTCGACGATGGTGATGCGCGCGCCAACTTTTGCCAGGAACCACGCCAGCGTGGGCCCAGCGACGCCCGCTCCACTGATCAGGATGTGCATGACAAGTTTCAAGGTGGTCTTGAGTGTGAGGAAAAGGCCAAGCCTTTGAGGGATGAAAAGATTTGATGTTTCGGATTAGAAGCGAGCATTTTCCTTCTTAAATAGTCTTCAGTTAAGCTGTGTTGCGAAAAACGAAAGTTCGGGTTCGGAGCATAAAATAAGATGGGTGTGTATTTGAAGTTCGGGCGTCGTGCACTTCGGGCCAGGGGGCGTTGACTGATCCGAAGCTAATAATCGACAGTAATCTACCTATTAGGTAATGCTTGCAATCCTCAAAGCTCTTAAGCCAACTCTCTCGGCTCTTATTGTCTTACGCTCCGTTGTGGTATTGAGATGTCATGGAGAACACAGCTTCATCTTCCTCGAAGACTTCCAACAGGCCGACCTATTCCTGCATCCGCTGCGCTGACCGAAAGGTTAAGTGCGACCGACAAAAACCATGCAGTGCTTGTACCAAGCATAACGCTGACTGCGTCTTTGATCTGTCACAACCACCTCGAAAGAGACATAGACGTGTCAAAGTTCAGGTCCTCACTGACCGGCTCAGACACTATGAGGCCCTGCTTCATGAGCAAGGCATCGACCCAAGCAAGCTACCAGATACCCCCAACTCTGAGCCACTCGGTAGATCAAGCCACACTGTAGCAGTGGACCCGAAGGAAGTCCAGTTGCAGACTCCTTCCTCTATCGAGTCTGAGTCAAACCGAGATGTCAACAAGACGCAAACAGTTCATGGCCAAGTGCGCTTCAACTTCGTTGAAAAGTGGGTCCTTTCGCAATCTCTGTGGCCATGAGCTGAATATTTGCACAGTAGCTTATGGACGAGAGTGGTAGAAGAGGTGAGTTGCTTGGATTGTTTCTCACGACTAGTTGGCATTGTTCGTCTGTGAATGGCTACCGATGGCATCTTTAGTCCAACGACCCCGAGAGTCCTTTGGAAAACTCAAATAATTCGAGTGACCTGGAAGCATCGGATGATGACTTTGGTTTTGTGCTCAGCAGTCAACCAAAGTCTCACATCAGACCCCGCCATCCGCCGCCCGAACGCATACATCAGTTATGGGAGATTTTTATAGAGAATATCGATCCTCTGACAAAGGTCGTACATGTCCCGACGTTGCGACCGGCAATTCAGAAAGCTGTGACCAATATCGGTACTATACCACGGACCTTCGAAGCGCTCATGTTTGCTATCTACAGCACCGCTGTTATGTCGCTCAAAGATGACGAGTGCAAACAACGACTTTTTGAGCCCCGGGAAACCCTACTATCACGGTACATATCCGCCACGGAAGCCGCATTGTCGCGGGCCAAGTTTATGGGAACTGACAGCATCGTTATTCTTCAATCGTTGGTCCTTCATCTCATTTCGGTGCGGGATACCCACACACCACGCTCTGTTTGGACCCTAACAGGCGTTGCCGTTCGCATCGCCCAAGGCCTGGGCCTCGAGCGCGATGGCGTGTCCTTAGGCCTTCCTCCATTTGAAACTGAGTTGCGGCGCCGAATTTGGTGGCAATTGAAGTTGCACGACTTCCGTGCCGCTGAACTTTGTGGCCTCGCCAAGTTTCGAGACCTTGACATGGGTCCCGAGAGCACGAAGTGGCCGACCAACGTTAATGATGATCAGCTTTATCCAGGCATGTCTGCACTTGTGGCCGAATCAAATAAGTTGACAGATATCGTATTTGTTGCTTTCAGATGCGAGCTTGCCAAGTTCGCTGCAGGCCAGGTAGCCACGTTCCGCCTACAAGGAAAGCGTTCCAGTCAATTGAACCTTGATACGTTAAAAGACGATAAACTAGATACAGAAAAAGCATTTAAAGAGCTCGAAGAAACCCTCGAAACGAACTATTTACGTTACTGCGACCCTTCACAGCCGTTGCACCTCCTCACACTGCTGGTGGCCCGGTATGCCATGAATGTCGTCCGCTTCCTAACACATCATCCACGTAGATGGGCCAATTTAGAGCAGACACCGCTTCCCGAGCGTCAGTTGGTTTGGGAAGTCAGTATCAAGCTTCTCGAGCAGCACAACATGGCGCTAGTAAATCCCCTACTCAAGCAGTTTGCGTGGCATGCAGCATATTTCCGGCAATGGCACGCTTTCATTCACGTACTCGATACCCTCCGAGCTACTCCACTCAAGACAGATGCCGACAAAGCATGGCAACTTATTGGCGACACATACGCAAACACCCCAGATATGATTTTGGACATGAAAAAGCCTATCCATGTAGCCGTGGGCAATCTCTGCTTGAAAGCATATAGTGATCGGGAAGCCGCATTGCAGAACGGAAACACATGTCTTCCACCACCACCGGGTTTCATATTGCAGCTACGCCAACAACGCGAGGTCGCAAAAGCTAAAAGGCAAGCGCGAAATGCGGAAAGCAGTCGACCAGAAGATTTTGTCGGCCATGATCAGGCAAACGCTCAAGACATGGGTCCAAGCTCAGGTTCTGGTATTACCTACGTAAGCGATACATTAGAATCTACGAATCTTCAGCAGGGTGCAACATCACATCCGCCAACTCGTACTCAAACCGGTGGCCCCATTGAGAGCGACCCATTTTATCTCGTCGATGGGTCTGGCCACAGCCAAGTCGGCAATCTAGACATGGAGCTAGATTTTATGCTGGCTCAAGATTATAGCATGCAGGAAAATGCTACTGAAACCACCAACTGGGAACAATGGGACGCTTGGCTTGCCGATGCCAACGTGATGCTACCACTGTCTTCATAACTGCGGTATAAACCCTCTTCGTAGCGTCCTCGTATGGACTCTAGCAAGATAACTGGCAAGATTTATGAGAGCGCTTCACTGCTGGATGACAGTTATATCAATAAGTCCACGGGGGCATCCCGCCAAGAGCTCAAGTTCAAGCCTTTAGCAGGGGCTATGCTTTATCAGAATCTGTACCATCTCTCGCCCCGAATCGAGTTCTCATTATCCACTATCATATATCTAAGTAGGAAGTCTTGCGTTCTATGCTAGGGGCAAGATCCGGAGCGCATGCCTGCCAAATTAGGCGATCAAATATCTCGGCCAATGAGAATACGTCACATGTAGCTGAGGATACCTGCAGCCACCCAATACGCGGATTGCAGATATTAGCGTAAGTGTGCGCGTTTGTTCCCACAACCCCTTGTTTTTTTATTCGTTTCGGGTCGCTAAGACACATGTTAGCAAGTCCTGTTGACTATTTCGGCCATCCAGGAGAAGAATTTGATCGTATATGGATGGGACGACGTAGGAGATCAACTGCTCTGAGTCTCCCCTAGGAAAAGATGTTGTGACCCGGCGCAGATGGCTGGACCTCTAGGCTAACACCCCCATGGCGGAGTAATGCTGTGCTTGGGAAGGGGTTCTGTGCCTTGGTGGAGCAGACTCACGTTGGGGCGATCCGGCGCGGTTGCTCTCGTTATCTCCGACAGTAGCGGGAGATGTGGTAGGGCGTCGACGAAGGCCGAGACCGAAGAGACGTGCCTCCTCTGGGGTAATGCCATGGTCTCCTGGAGGGCTGGCCACATTTTCGGGTGGCCGAGAGAGAGCTGGAGTCGCGGATATTAGTAACGCTGGCTCGGCTTCGGTAACAAATGGAGATTGATATCGCTGTGATGACTAAGAAGCATCCTGAGAAGACTACTTACCTGACACGCTGCTGGGGGCAATCTGGGCCATGGCAGCCTGCCAGCAGTCTTGGCACTTTGTAGTGAGCCTTGTTGTCGTACGTACGAGTTCGGTGCATGGTCGATCTACGGCGACGAATTGTCCTGCAGGCATGCATGGATGGCGCTCCGTCTGGGTGAATGGGTGTCCGCACTCATAGAGGCAAAGCACTGAGATGCAGTGGCTCGGATTAATCTCATGGAACTGGTCAAGAATATTCTTGACGTGAGCGCGGACCTGGGAAGGTTCAGGGGCGGGATACGCCATCGTTGGTTTGGAGGGCCCGATCATAAAGTTTACTGTAAGTATATATTTGATACGATCTTGGAGCTTGGGTTGTGATACTATTGCGGTTGGGCGTAGAATTACGAAACAATTCAGAAGCAAGTTGCTGAATATCACGAAGTGCTGGCCGTATTTGCGTTTCTGCTTCGGGATAAAAATCCTGGGAACTCGCGAGAGAGTGATCATGACTGTCTAATGAAAGAAAGATGATGCTAACAGACGGGTGGTGAGCCTCGAAATGATTTGGAGTAAGTGTTGGAATTCTTAACACGAAGCATGGCATAAAAACCTCAGAAAATTATCCGGGCAAACTCTAATAACGTCCTGAATCAACTTCATAGTTTTATCCTGAACTAGAAAAGAGTATAGCGAGAAAAAAAACGATGATGAGACTTGTCCATGTTGAGTTGTCAACACAGCACAGATGACGACCTAGAAGACTGGCCAATTTGATGCTCCTGGTTGCTTCACGTCTGTGTGTTGTTTAAGACACGAAGGAACCTGTTCTGATTCGCTTGAAATCTCTAAGCTCCGGCAGGAATTATCCAAAGAGACGATGTGCTTGATTGATGAATTTGTCAGAGGTGGATGAGACTCCATTTCGACAAGCATTTACTATCATCAGTCCTACCGAGACCATACATCCTCCATTTCCTTTCTGGATGTCTTGTAATCGGATTCCAGAGTGACTTTGAACTGCCTGTGAGCGCCTGTGTACACATTCTAGAGTGAGGGTCGGTGTCACTCCCAAATCCCGGAACGCTTCAAACCTTAACAAGCTCGCGAGATCCATCCACGTTCCCTACCAGACAAGCATAGCAATCAAAGCATGACATATTGAATTCAAATGGAGTGCCAACAATCGAGCAATGGAAATGTCGTGCGCCAGCGGAGATGAAGCCGGCGTCTTTGAGTTTCTATCGGTTGTAGACAGGCAGGTCCAAGCGACGATCGTGCCCACAGCCAGAAGTTGCACAATTGGACCCCGCAACAGTGCAGCTATCGTGAGAATTTTTGCGCGAGCACCCTGCTCTTTGCCGGCAGCTTATTGAACGTTGAAAGTGTTGGCCAGCTGGGCGGGGGGTGGTTGACTGCCGAGATGGGACTAAGAAATTTGCATGGGGAGGCATGACTTCCCAAGACGTCATCCCATTTGTCCACTCACCAGACATCGCATGCACTCATCCCACGGGCTTTGACGTTGCAAATTGTTACAAGTGCCCTCTCTTCAGATCGAACTCGATTGCCGTCTGCTCTAAATACATGGCGCTCTCCCCGGCCGATTTCTTGTGTCCTCCGCTTTGCTTGCGATCTCTCGTGTTTGCAAGACTCCAACTTCCAAGTCTTGCAAACCTCTCAACCGAGCTCCTATTTGTTCCCTTAGAATAAAACACTAGTCCATGTTAGCTCTTGCTGGTGACCACACAAAATTCAATTGTATCCAAAACCTCCATCTGACCTCCAAAGCCCCACGCTCGCCATGAGTTCTAGTACAAGCGACAACGGCCATGGCACTAATTCCCTGCGTGAAAGGCTTCCACAACAGCCAGCAAAGCCACAACAGGCCGAAAGTGAAGTGTCTGCGAAGCATGCTGTCAGGGAATTAAACGATGAAGAAGACAAAACACTAAAAGAAGAAAAGAGGACGTATGGCAGGACCCCAACCGGTGTTGGTACGTTCACATCCCAGATACCGTGGTCGAAGACCAGCACCTAATGTCTCAAATTAGTCTTCACCGTGCCTGAAACTCAGGATATGGTTTCGACTCTCTTCTCGCCCACCGAACCCAAAAAAGTGACCGATATCGTCGTCATCACGTGTCTTGCCTCGCTCATCGGTCTATACTTTGTCCTTCCTTCGCCGCTACGAGTCCCGTTCTACGGCATGGTGTTCTTGTGCTGGCGGGCAGCATACAATGGAGGTATTGGATGGTTGCTCTATATGCAGTCCAACGAAAAGCGCTTGACGAAGTGGGCGAAGAAAAGTGGGATTTTCGAGCATCCATCCACAGGCAAAAATACTCAACCGTGGCTGTACCAGATCTTACGGAGAGACTTCGAGACGCAAATTCCTAAAGATTACAAGTTCGAAGAGGCACCACTTGAATACAATACTTGGCTATTATTTCGATGCGTTGTAGATCTTATCCTAATGAGCGACTTCATCTCATACTGCCTTTTCGCTGCCGCATGTGGTGGAACTCCAGAGGGTGAGAGTACCTATGTGACCATTGCTCGTTGGCTTGTTGGCTGGGGCCTTATCTTCTTCAACCTTTGGGTCAAGCTTGATGCACATCGGGTTGTCAAGGATTTTGCGTGGTTCTGGGGTGACTTTTTCTTCCTCATTGATCAAGAACTGACTTTCGACGGTGTTTTCGAGATGGCCCCCCATCCCATGTATTCCGTTGGATATATTGGATATTATGGCATCTCGCTCATGGCTGCCAGCTACAAAGTGCTATTCATCTCCTTGATTGCCCATGCTGCTCAATTTGCATTCCTCGCAATCGTGGAGAGCCCTCACATTGAGAAAACATACAACCCTCCACAGCCCCGAAAGCGACTTCCCGAGAGTTCAAGCGACGAAGATCTCACGGAATCACAGGAATTTGACGCCGGCCACATCAACAACTACCCGCCCTTGGCCTCGACGGAGCAACCTTCGCCAGTGCATAATTTAATCGGACTCAAAAACATGGATGTCCATCGAGTCACTGATGTCGCTGTCATTCTGCTTCAGATATACATGATTTCACTGACCTTACTCACGCCACCAACAGCACCATATCAGTTTTTCTTTGTCGCTAACGCTGTCATCTGGAGAATATGGTATTCCCTTGGTCTCGGCTTCATCCTTGACCGACAATCAAAAAAGAAAAAATGGACTCGACACTTTATCAAATACGGCGAGAGCACAGAAGAAGCGTGGCGTCAGTGGAAGGGCATCTACCACCTGAGTATGACCATGTGCTATCTGAGCTTCATCACAGCAGCATGGAAGATGTACACACTTCCAGAAAATTGGCAATACGGGCTTGTGCTGCTTCGACACGTGTCCGGCTTCGTGATGGTTGCCCTTCAAATCTGGACCTTCTTCAGCATGTACGAATCCCTCGGAGAATTTGGCTGGTTTTATGGAGACTTCTTTTTCGACCATGCACCCAAGCTTACGTACAGTGGCATCTATCGCTTCCTCAACAATCCGGAACGTATCATTGGTCTTGCAGGGATATGGGGCCTTGCAATCATGTGCTGGAGCAGGTCCATCTTCTTTCTTGCCCTACTATCGCACGTACTTACCCTGGCATTCATTCAATTCGTCGAACGGCCACATATGCAAAAGCTCTACGGCGAATCCCTTCGCCAAGACTCTGGAGTTAGCAAGAATCTCAAACGTGCTCTACCCAAACCTATTCGCGCCTGGCAAGGAAGCGTGGACCGTGTCCTCGCCAACACTATGGACTTCATCGAAGACTTTATCGATTCCGTGAAGCCCCAGCTCGAGGCAAAATACGACAAGATTGTCAGTGATTCCAAGACGCTATTCAAGCAATATCCAGCAGGCATAAGCATCACACGCGTTGCACCTGATCTGGCAGGTCTCAATCCCGCAGATTACAAGCTTGAGATTGAAGGTACGCCGCCGATTTCCCCACTTCTTGCGGAACGGGAACGGAGCAGCGGGCGCGAGGGTGAAATGGCACGGCTACCGCCTCGCCGCACCAGTACATTCAAGACACTCATGTTTGAGTACGGTGCCCCCATTAAAGTCAAATGGACAGCGCCACCCAACCACGGCAGGAAAGACTGGGTAGGTCTATACATGGTCGCAGACAATGCATCACGTCACGTCACACGGGTTTCCAGTCAAGGGCGGTGGATTGCTACCAACGAAGGTATCTTTGATAACGCGAGCGCCGACCAAGGAATTTTGATGAGCAGCAAAAACATCCTTGCTGGTGACTGGAAGAATGACAAAGCAGAGAAGAAAGAGTGCTGCGTGGGCGAGATGGAATTTTCTGGTGACAAGCTCTGGTGGACTTCCGGGGTCTTCGAGTTCCGCTACCACCACAACGGCAATCACAATGTCATGGCCATTTCTTTGCCCTTCGAAATCCGCATCGGCAGATTCGACGAAGAGGATGTGGAGAGAGACAGCACTGGTAGTCTAAGACCGGCAATCGAAGAAGCTCTGCTGCCGGTGATGAGGAACTGCTTTGACCGAGACGAAAATATTGCACCAAGGACGGTGGATGAGGCCTTTGGCAATTTGGTAGAAAGGGAGGGCAAGTTCGCTAGGAGAGTAGTATTTGCCGTGCATCAGATGTAAGCTGATGTTAAGCCGATCTAATGGATCTTGAGGGACGGTACTAATCGAACGACCCACAGGTTCGGAATTGAATTTGCGCCGGAGGTCGTACAGGCAGATGGCAATGTACGAAACCTTGCGTGGCGAATAGAGACAGCACGAGGAGTTCTTGTATGAAGATCCATTCACAACTGACCCATCGACAACAGCTGATACGCGAACAGGCACCTTATAGCATGTCTACCAAAGATCGAGAAACTCCGACCGGAAAATAGGTGATCAGTTTTGTCGGCCAACGGACAGAATGTAGGCCGGATCATGGGCGGCGGTTGTGCTTTAAAGCGTTGGATACCCAAATTTCATCACCTTACAAGTGGCTTGATTTGTGGCAGCGAGACTTTTGTTGGTCACGTTCAGCTTTCCATGTTAAATATACCAAAAAGTGCTAGATTGATTAAAGTTGCAGCAGATACATTTTCATTTTTGTTAATGAAGCCATTATCTGTTTACTTACCTGCGGCCTTCAATGCGGCCTCAACAGCTGGCACCTCTTCGTCCTTTTTCAGGATATCCTTCTCCGGACCCAATGGCGTAATCGAATGGGGGTTGATTTGCTTGTGACTCTTCGTATAATGTTTCTTGATGTGCTCAAACTGTGTCGTCTGTCCAAACGCTGGGACATCCCAGTACAGGTGCCTTAACCACTTATGGAGGTGTGGATATCCGGAACGAATATCTTTCAGATTACATTTGAAGTGCTGGACATATACAGGATCAAAGCGGACAATGGTTGTGTAGAGCCGTACGTCAGCTTCAGTGGGGCGAGCGCCATAGTAAAAGGGGCCAGGGGACGAGGCGAGATGAGCCTCAGCTCGGTCAAGGGATTTGAAAAGGGTCCTGCAGGCATCCGCGTATGCTTCTTCGCTGGTAGCGAAACCACTCTTGTAGACGCCGTTGTTGATGTCGTGGTAGGTCCAGGTATTGGTCTCTTCAATGTCCTTGTGGAGGTTCTCGGGGAAGAGGTCGACAGACTTGTATTTTTCGGGGAGAAGATCGTCAAAGACATGGTAGAACATACGGATGATTTCGCTTGACTCATTGCTGACAATCTTGTTCTGTTTCTTGTCGTAGAGGGTGGGAACTGTAAATCGGCCATTGTAGTCAGGATTTACGCCGAAGTAGATGTTGCGGAGATGAGTATATTCGGGATGTAATGGATCCGGAGTCACATTATCTCCGGGGATGTTTTCGTCTTTGGTTACGAAGCGCCATCCTTTTTCTAGCATTTCCCAGTGAACTGCCGTGTATGAGATGATATCCTCGAGCCCTTTGAGCTTCCTCACGATGAGCGTTCTATGAGCTAGAATACCAGAATAAGCACCAGAGAACGAAGAACACTAAGGGGAAATGTTTACCCCAAGGACAAGCGTATGAGACATAGAGATGGTATCTATCCTTTTCTGGCGGAAATTCGGCCCCAGGCTCCTTTGATATGAAATTTCGAAAAGCCGACTCCTGACGCTTGAATTCGCCGGATTTGTTGGCCCACGCAAGAATGCTACCTCCTTTAGTGCCACTCGCGGACTACCGCGGCGTATAAGCGTTTGCTGCTAGGCTTGTATTTGGTTGGATGCTTGCCTCCTGACTGGTTGACATGGTTGTCGCAAATTGTCTTGGTGATGATACGAAGGAAATAGTAGAGTTGAGATGGTTACGAAGAAGCCTTAATCTTGCCAGAGCAATTGATTTCATGTAGAATCAACCGAGTTTTTGGATCCTAGAACATCAGAACTAGAATACCTCCCTTCGTTGGATATTTATCGCTTCTACAACTGTCGTCGCTTTGGCTGCCACGGAGAGGGGCAATGGACCATTAAGGTAGTACATCCGCGGCATGACGAAAGACTGACAAAGACACTGAGAAATCAATACCTGGAATATCAATTTGCATCAGGTATTTGATAAATTCAGCATATATGATGCGCACGCGCTAGGGGGAAAGAATGACCTGCGCATCATTTTCTTTGGTGTGTGGAATGCGAAGCCGAACCCGAAAACGAAGCATTTCTTCTGTGCCAATGTATATGATAGAATACTTTGGTAATTAGGTACGCGTTGCACCTATCGGCGCGACTCTCCACTCAAGGTTCAGCAGTCACCAAATCAACCTAATCAAGATTTCGAGCAGGCCAAGCCAAGCGACGAGGACGCATCATCTCTCCCACCAGACGCAATGGGCTTGTCGCACCCAAGAGAACATGAGACGATCCTTGAATACCTTTCGACTTTCGCGATCCCGCCTAACACGATTTCCAGCGTGGCAATCAACCGCAACTTCACGTCGAAAGCTTCATCTCGCCCCGCCATTCCTCCTCGACGACTATATCCCTCGCTATCAGTTGATTTCCTCTGTGGAAGCGGCAAGGAAACGCTCCGAGGCCTACGCACACCTTCGTAACTGCAATCTCTGCCCACGTCTCTGTGGTGTGAATCGCTTCGAAAAGACGGGTACCTGCCTCATCGGCGCAGATGTCAAGGTCAATGTCATTGCGCCTCACTTTGGAGAAGAGCCGTGCATACAGGGGCATAATGGGTCAGGGTCGGTGTTCTTCTGTGGATGCAACCTTCGTTGCGTCTTCTGCCAGAATTACGATATCGCTCATAATAAACACAAAGGGTTCGATTTGACTCCTGAACAGATGGCAGAATGGTATATGAAGCTTCAAGAAGTTGGACACGTTCACAACATAAATCTCATTACTCCGGAACACGTCGTGCCTCAAGTTGCATTGAGCATTTTGCACGCGCGAGATATGGGATTAAAGCTACCCATCATCTACAACACCTCGTCATTCGATTCGCTACAGTCTCTCAGCCTATTGGACGGTCTTATAGATATTTATTTGCCCGACTTCAAAGTCTGGAAGAGTCAAACATCGAGGCGCTTACTCAAAGCCGACAATTATGCGGAAACGGCAATGGCAAGTATCAAAGCTATGCATTCTCAGGTAGGGGATTTGTGTTTCACGGGCGATGGCCTTGCCAAAAAAGGCGTGCTTGTTCGCCACCTTGTAATGCCCGGTAAAGAGGACGAAGGGAAGGAAATTGTTCGCTGGCTTGCGGATAATGTCTCCAAAGATCTCTTCATCCACGTCATGGAGCAATACCATCCCGATGCACATGTGGGCAAACCGAAAAGGATACCGAAAGCGTCCTTGCAGGTCGAAGAACCTGGAGGAGACCCTGCTTCAGGTGAAGTCCGGGATAAGATCAGATATGAAGACATTAACCGGCCAGTAAATCAGGCAGAGATGGATTCTGTAAAACATGCTGCGCTTCAGGCAGGTTTGTGGCGGTTCAACGAAGTTGCGGAGCATGGTGGCTTCAACATATGAAACTGTGTAACGCGAGGAGGTAAGGGAGGTTGCCTAGATTTGGCAACTATTTTCCATTTGTGGTCCTAGCCGCACCTGCAAAGTTGTCTATCTCAACTGTCATCCTTTGATGCATCATGCGGCCCGGGCCCAGGATCATTTCCGAGAGTCGCCGGTTGATAATCCTTTGTTTCAGTGCCCACATCACCGAACATGCAATGCAGTGCTGTATAAGCCCATGACTACAGCTAGAGCTTTGCGAGACGCACATATTCATCAAAGCTCCTGATTCACGCGATGTTCTACCTTGGTCTCGACTGACAAAGGCTACAGCTTTATTCGGGTTTGCTTTAAAGATCCTTCAAATCACACGTCAAAGAACGCGACAATGGAACCCACTGGGGTCACAGGTCTCGCCAGGCATATGTGCTGGGCCATTGTCGAACTCCGGCGGTACTCTCCCTTTCAGGTACACGGCAACAACTTAACGAATAGCCACCTGGACAGCAGCAGCTCTCTGTAAGGAAGCGAAATACCATCTTTCAGGACCCAACCGGTCTCTAACCATAATTCAAAGGAACGTTGAACGGAGATCGGTCTTCGTTCTTTGTTCTCAGAGTATGGATTCACGCGGATCGATGACTCTCCTGCACCAGCAGCATGCCTATCTTAGTAATGAACTTGCACGGGTGAACAGTAGGCTCAGCAGCCTTACTTCCAAAAGGATTCGGCTCGACCGACTTCTTCAAGGCGACCCCTCCCTCCTGCGGACAAAGAAACGGAAGACGAAGCAAGATCGCTTCCTGACCAACAAGTCTCTTGAAAAAGCCCAGCACGAACAAGACCGACTTGTACAGAATCTGCATGCAACAGAGGCGGAGATGGATCGGTGGATGACTCAACACCAGTATAATATTCATTGGACGCAGGCGCAGCTGCAATGCTATCTTCCATCAGCTCGCTTTCAGCCGAGCATGAGTGTCGACATGATGGGACAGGTACATGGCTCGGAGCCTCAGTGGCCTGCAAGCTGGGATCACGCAATGTTGCAATTGGAGGAAGCCGCGTTGGTCCAGGACTTCACCTATCCACAAGAAATAGTGCAGCCAGAGTCAGAGTCGGCAGAAACCTTTCCCAGTCGACCAGATTCTGGCTTCGAGGAGCCCGCTATGTACATGATGCCCTTCGATCTACCCATCAACTATGATGCCTCCGGCCATATCTACGCCCACGAGACATTCTACTCGCAAGGTACACAAGGCCAATCGTCGGCGGCACCTCAGGTGGGTACTGTCATTCCCAGTCAGATCTTCCCTCCTCCCATCTCAGCCATACCCTCAGGCCTCGAAGATATGGTATCCCCACGAACAACCGCCGAGGCTCACAGCGCGCCCTTGCAGTCCACCGGTTGTATCCTTGACAATGTCGAGAAAGAGCAGCACGACAGAACAAAGCCTCCTCGGCCCACTAGGAGGTACTCTGAGGCTGCGGTCCAGTTGATCGAGCGCCGTCTGAGCGAGAGCCAGAATCAGTCACATCACAACAGGAACAAGAGTTCGGGGAATTTCTCAATAAGAAGCGGAATGTCGGCCAGTAGTAGCACGTATTCCCCCCTTTCGCCAGTACAGGGGCATCGTGCATCGATGGCAGCAATCGCAGAAGGACTAATGGGCGCAGTCAATGCCGAGAAGGAGTGGTTGGATTGATATCTTCCTGACGCGATGAGAGGATGACGTGCATGTCGTTGCTGGCGAAGTTGGTCCTTTTATTTTGTGTATCCTCGCGATGAATTCGGCGTTAAATTCGTTGCCAGGTTTGAAATCAATGTAGATTCTTTTTCTTCTTGTTGATAGGGTCTGGGAAGTCACAATTGATGTTATTAGTAGAAAGCTAGAAACAATATTAAATTAAGAAATACCCAGAGTACGCTCGCCGTTTATGCAAGCGACAATAGTGAAGTTCCTGCATGTTTGACAAAGTGATCATCCATCACTTATCAGAGTTGGTTTTCCTTGCCTTTCGCACTCCAAATCCACGTTGGCACTGGCGTACAAGTCGCGTATTCCCTCGACAATAGCAACGTTTTCTGTGGAAAGATAATCGAAACAACCTTTTATTGGACCAGTCGGTCATCTGGGGCTCGAGGCTATGTCAAGTTGCACGGAAATCCGTCTTCTCCAGTTATTTGCATGACGCATACAGCATTTGAAGACATAACCCGCCGTCAAATGTTCCAACAAATGATCGTCACGGCTTGTTTATATTTACATTCAATCATCGATCCTCGTCGAAATGAATTGGAGCAGATTGCCGGGGGCCCGTGCGTTATCCATATGTGGTTTAGCTTGGATTACTCAACTCTCACACCCTGCATCATCTTGCAATGGAATTCAAACGGTCCCAAAAACTGAACTCCAAGAAGTTTACGGCGACCAATGTGACCGTCGCTGTCCCAGAGGCCTCTGAGTTGAGGATTGGGTAAAGGTAACGCGATACCCTGTATTACAATAACACAGTGCTGATACGAGCAGATTGCATGATAAATCGTCCGATGCTACGCCAATAACCTTCCTCGTTGATAGCATCGAGCTCCAGCTCGCCCATTCAATCATGCCTCCCTATCTTCATCCCCGATCAGGCATGACGACCTCTCTTTTCACGACTACCCTCGCCGTCTCATTTCTCGTCGTGGGCATACCGCATATTCTACCGTGTCCAGTCAACTCCAAACAATTCGCCGATTCGCAGTCCGACGACTTCGATGCTGCTGCAAAACGTGCAAGAAGGCGAGAAAGGAAACGCTTACGACAAATGGAAAACGGTTCAAAACCAGAAACAGATGTCTCGAATATAGCAAGCAGCTCCAGTGAGGGAGACCAGGAAGTTGATGCGGGTTCCAGCAGAGAACGTGCACGACGAAGAGAGTGTCCTCTCCCCAAGCCTCGTGGTTTGATTGGCGAGGTCATGGGTTTCAAGAAAAGACCAGAAGACGAACTTCCACCGATACGAATGGTCAGGGTGGAGTCGGTTCAACCAAGAAGACCTATACAGCCCAAGGATAGGGATCAGTAATAGAAAGGCTGTACGCATCTTGCGTTTATTCAAGCATACGGAGCACTGGCACGGAGTTTTATATGGCCTGATGTCTGTACATATGTACAATACGAGCGAAGCATCAACCGTTAAGATCATCATCGAAAAAGGGCAACAGAGAAGCTCTGAAGACGATCCGGTAGAGAACTTTTGCATTGAATTACGGAAAAAATCAATCAGCATCCGCTCCCAGTCACGCCATGCACCCCGCCCGGCGAAATATACGAACAACTACTCGTCCCCGTACTTGTCGAATTCTCCGCCGTCGTCAACGTCACATTCTTCACATCGATGTTATAGCACGGATGCACGTTGGAGCAACTAAAGCTACTCGTCTTGTTCCCTTCCTTGCCACTCAAATACCCTGTGAAATTGACGAACGCCACGTTCGAAACTTCCATCAAGCTGGTGCCTTTGAAAGTGCCGTTGTCGCCGCTGTCTTCGGAGATGGCGACGCCCAGGTCAGCACCTTGCACGTTGAAATTCGCAAACATGATGTTGCGCACGGAACCCCAACCGCCGCCCCGTGGCAGTCCGGCAGATTCGTAAGAGGACTGCGGCACCAGAGCGCCAACCCAGGTTTTGATGTAGGCGGCATTTTCCATGTCTTCGTTGTAGCGAATGATCTGGACATGTATCAACATCAACCCATCTGCCACATATCGGTAACGGGGAAGCAGAAATTGGGACTCACATTGACATCGGTCATATAGATATTCTCGGCGCTGCTGTCCTCGAGGTATTGACCAAGACTGCCGATCGCCATGCCATTACCTCCATGGCATGTAGCGTTCTGTACATATATGTTGTATGAACGGGGCTTGATGGCAATACAGTCATCGCCACCTTGGTAATAAAAGTTGGTCAAATTCAGGTTGTGGACATCCATGGTGTCTGGTACCAGTCAATATCAGGCAAGCCTTGTAGGACTCGTCTCTCATACCAAAGCCATCAGTGTTCTGAACCCAATTCTTTCCATACGGCGCTTGTGTTGCTGTAGCATTGCAGAGGATGTTGTCAAAGGACATGTCGGTCCCGTTCATAATGTTCAAACTCCACAGCTGCGGCTGCTTGACGAAGAAGTTTGAGACTGTTACATCGCTGACATTCCAGAAGACGAAGGGCATTGGTCGACCAGGCTGAGTGTTTCCTGCTTCCGCAGTGTACCACACGT
Source organism: Astrothelium subdiscretum (assembly GCA_021030935.1). NCBI lineage: Eukaryota > Fungi > Ascomycota > Dothideomycetes > Trypetheliales > Trypetheliaceae > Astrothelium > Astrothelium subdiscretum. The sequence continues at coordinate 337,269 of JAGFMW010000024.1, forward strand.
CGCCATTGCCATTGATACCACCCGTCCCATAGCCATTGATGCCGATGTGATCACCGGTAATGATGAAACCTGCATGGTGGTTCTGGAAGGCAATGGGATAAGAGTTGTTCCGCCAGTACGCAAGGTCCGCCGAAAACTACGCAGCGTCAATACTTCGATCTATACCTTCTGAAATAGCATTCTTACTGTCCACTGCCCATGCCACTCGATGATTACATCGTTGAAGACGGGATTCAGTCTAGTAGCAATCCAATAGTTCTGATCTTCGGGGAAAACAATGGTGCCTCCGTTGCCACAAGCCTGAGCCGCTGACAAGATGTTGGGCACATCGTCCGTCTGGTTGCCATTGGCAGTGACCGTACACGTAGTTCGGCCATCAACAACCGTTTGCGTGACTCCTCCTGCCAGAGCAAGAGAGGCCGCAGTCAAAACCGTAACTGCGAAAAGGTTAATAACGCGATCCATTTGGCACAGGGGGGCAGGATCCACTTTGACAAACTCTGAGAGATTGAAGACAAGTCTAGATAAATGCGAAGCCGATAGCCTTATTAAGAGGTAAACTATTGTCATTGGAGGAAGATTCTCAAGCTCGAATGCGGAGGCTCAAAAGTAATGCATCCTCGTCGTGCCTCGGTCAAGGATGCTCCGAATGGAAAATGTGGAAGGACTCCAAATCCGGGGTAACGGGGTAACGTAACGTAAATTTGCACAAGTTCCTGGTACCTGTGACGTCAATGCGATCCCTGCACGAGTCGTCTTCTCTTTTTCCAGATCACCTAACAACGCGTGAATCATAAACTCGAATCTACTTTGCAATGGTGCTACGGGTAGGGACCAGCGTAGCCAAGAATCCCAAGTTGTCTGGATTCATATTCTCGCGGACATATGTGGGAAGCTTTTGCCGTTTCTTCTCAGCATCATCCCAATGCAGAGCTGCTAATCGCGTCTACACCTCGTATATGTCCCTCTCTCATTGCTTCTATCTTATACGCCAAATTGATCGCTCACAAGTGATAGCGTCCGGTCTGAAAACGAACTGGATACCCTCCTCTCCCTTTCATCCTCCTCAGGCCGACCCCTAATTACCCTATGGACCGCTTCATTCTGTTCCACTTGCGCTAAAGTTGCTCCGTTGGTCAGACAACTCATCGAGGATGAAGGAGTCGGCCAAAGAGAAGGTGGCTTGGGCTATGCCCAAATCGAAGTCGATGCCCCTACCAGTGGCAGTTTAGGATTCAGATATGCTGTATTCCCACCTTGTTTTACCCCTTCTGACTGTGTTTCCTGAGAGGCTAACTAAACGATCAGATATCATCTCTACCAACCCTGCTTGCCTTCGATGGACAGGATGCCAAGTTATCGACGAAAGTCACGGATGCTCAGCAATTACAAGACAAACAATTTGTAAGAGAATGGTTAGAACGTGAAGTCGCGCGACATAGCGGCGGTAGAGGTGCATCTGGAGGTAGCACATTCAAGAGCTTGTGGCGATGAATGCCGTAACTCAACGAGAGTAGCTCTCCGATCAGATCTCCAAATTTGTATGGTATAACCAGGTTTCTACCCTTTGTGGAAATCTCGTATGCGAATATAGAGAAGCGCAGAAGCAACCGGGTTCCATTTGGGGCTTCCCCCGTAAGACCTCAGGTTTGAACGGCTCAATAAAACTCGCCGAAGTTATCCGTAACTGTAGCAAGGATTTCGCGGACCGGGCGATCACGATCGGGGGATCCGAAAGCATTGAAGATGAGACTCAACTCTCTGGCACGAAGGTTTTCGAGATCGAAAAGTCTCATCCCTTTCTCGATCTAATCAGCGAAATCCGTCCGCGTAAGTAAAGGGTCTAAAGCGTTCTCGAAGGCCCTCTCTTATCAAGTGTCAGGCTCAAGTTATCGAGCACTCTGTGTTCACTGAGATGGATGAAGCTTTCAACGTTACGTTCCAAGAATACCTGATCGAGTCCAGCCTACCATCGCCACCCAATAGGGGCCAACTTTCGCCTTCTAGTGCTCCCCAAACGACGACAATCCACTCAGACCCAGCTTCCTCCATTATGCAGAGTCCAGTTCATGACCATCATCTCATCCACTGCCAATTGAACCCGCCGGCAGAACATATATGCACAACAATGATCCCCCTTTAACAATTTTGGCTAGCGACATCCATGACAATGTCGATGCCATTGGAACGCAGCATGAGTCCACAGGCCTAGCTCCGAGCACCTCGGACGTACCAGCGACATGGATAAGAGATTGCCAAATTCTTCCAATAAGCGGCCGCTGTGTTTGTTCACGGAAGGAATACCGGAAACTTTTCCCCACGAGGTCTGGCGCTCCACAACAAGTGAAGAATCGACTTCACCTCTTTACCAAACATGCGTAGTCATATCCTTGCAAGCATATCATGATGTTTTTGCCAGAGTTGAAACCGCCCATGAACGGATGAAGTCGGCACCACTGATAGTCAAAGCGAAGCCGATTTCAGCTCATGACGAGTTGGAGTCTCGGCAGAGAGTCTGCTGGGCGAGTGTCTACTGGGCGAAAGTCTACTGGCCAAGAAATGTACTGGAACAAAACTGGGTGGTTCAACGTGGTGATTAATTTACCATTTGTGAACCGTCTCGAATACTAAGAGGACTACGTCCAGGAATGCTCCGAAAAAGAGGACCACTTCTGGCAGAAGACCAACCCGTCGCAGGGAAGCAGCATCCGGGGTCAAAAAAGCGCTGACAAAACGTGCGCTTTCCGACAAGAGCAAAGCAGGCCGCCAAGAAGAAGCAGGCTACCAAGAAGAAATGGGACGATACCACGAAGCTCAAGGAAATTACACTCCTAGGCTCAAAGCCAAAAGCTTCACCTTCCACCGCTTGGTCTGTATTGATTGCCGAAATAGTCCGAGCAGAGAAAGGCAGAGCAGTATGCGGACGATATTCCCAGAACAGCATCCATTATGGCATTGCTACCGATGACCGGACTTTTGCTTACCAGTAGATTTGTCATTATCTGTCCATGGCTATTCACCGGTCCAGTTCTTGGCGGCCTCGGCTTTGGCACTGCTGGACCCATCGCTAGCTCCAAAGCAGCGTGGATTCAGAGTCTAATCTCTCCCGTCGCTGCTGGAGGTCTGTTTATGATAGAAAGCTGAGAAATGAACTGGGAAGTATCCTCTGAGGAACCTATCTATCTAGGCGAGTGAGGCAGCTATTTATACTCGTCGCTGCCTCAGCTCGGAATCTTCGAGAATGTTTGGGCGAGTCAGGAGTTCGGGAGAATTCAGCAGAATCGCCAGGGCGGCGCAAAATCAGGCGATTAGCTAGCCTATCCACCTGCAGGTAATCGTCATATTGAATCAGGTAAGGCGGTCTGACTTTGGCTCAGGCTTCGGAGATTACTCACCATTTTCCATCCGTCTGCCATTTGGCAGAGCACTGGAATGGGTGGGTTTGGCGTTGCAATTACCAACGGAGCTGCAGCAGCCACGGGCGCAGTTGGGATGGCCATTACGCCCACTCTTAACTTCTCTTCTCTCCTTTAGGCATCTAGTCCTATCTTCCGTCTTCGAGCAGGTTGGCTAGCATTACAGCAGCTCGAACTAAACCCGATAACGGACGAAGTGGAAATGGGTTGAAGGACAACGAACTTGCGCGCAAGGAGTCCACCAGGGCCTCTTCACTCTTTTTCTTAACCAACTCCTATGCGCCGGAGAAACGAGTAGGCTGGCTGCCTAGAAAATCTACCGCTTCGGCCTATGGAGAGAAAAAAAAAAAAAAGACGCCGGATTTGCCGGCCCTGGGGTAAAACAAGTGCGAACTTCGAGATCAAGGCGCGATGCTGACCATCGACAGTCCACCGTTTTATCCATTATCACATCAGGGGCTGCTGTCATTATGCCACTGTTTTTGTCAAAATCAGAGATCTTCAAAAACAGAGCTAAGAGCCTAGGAACCTCATAATTCATCACTAGTTGGGACATTATCCCATGCCAGCTCATCATTTGCCACGTTCCGAATTTGAGTTACACGGTGTCACGGTCGTTAACATCGCCCTTCTCGGATGCAGCGACGCAGTACCATTTTGGCTCAATCAACCAGACAAGAAGTGGGGTTCAAATATACTGCGGCAAGGGCTTTACACAGCGCAAAGCATTATCCTGCTTGTCAGCCTTGCCAGCCGGAAGAAAGCAAATGATGGGTATAATGGCGGATTGGATCAGAATCAGAGTCAGTCAAATGGTGTAGTTGTCTAGCTATCTGCAAGAGTGAAGGTGCTAATGGGGGGAGATCCAGGTTGTCATGTCACCCCGACTCATGTAATCTGGTGGTTCCTGCCCCAACATCTCCCTCGCCCCGAAAGACTGATGTCCCGGCAGCATAGAGTAAAGCAATAAGAAAGGTCTTGAGGCTGTTCTATGCAGGAGCTTGGTATGTCTATTGCCCTCTCTTACTCTCTATCTGCCGTTGCTTCCGCATGCGTTTCTTCCTTATTTTGCCGATCTTCTGCCCCTCCTGCTCTGATCCCGGCACTGGATGTATCCGTTGTGAGGTCTGCAGTGTGGATTGAGAGTTTCTGGTTGATGTGGAGATGGAGGTTGAGAGGACTATTCGGATTGTATTGCTGTTTGGCGTGCTTTTCGTCGGTCTCGAGCTAATCCTGCGTTTGGTGACGTGAGGATTATTCGAATCTGCCCCAATAATGTTACTGTTTGGATTGAGCTGTCGAAGTCCTCACAAGGTCGGCGTCGGTCGGCCTTGAGCAAGCAACAGAAGCACTTCTTCAGCGCTTCCGTCTCCAGGTCAGTAGCATTTGGGTGTACCGCGTTTTCCAGCGGGTCTATGGTCTACGGCTGGTTGGTTATACGCGTTGTTGCAGAATTTGGCCTCTGCGTACGAGAGGCTGCCAATTGCGCCTTTCCATGTTGTTTGACTGTTGAAAACGTCCGAGAGAACGAACGAAACGCTCTCAGCTACCAGTTGTTATGGGGATTGCATCAGAATCAAAACCGGTCGAATGGTGTATGTGTCGAATGTCTGGCTATCTGCAGGAATGAACGTGCTGATAAGGGGATGTCCAGATTGTCATGTCACTCCGACTCATGTGATCTTGTAGTTCCTGTTCCAACAATGAGGTTACCGAATACGAGAACGAAAGCCGCATAGCATGGTAAATGGTGTTCCTTGTCGTTTCGACGGCCTTTGTTTTCCTATGGTATGGTGTTCTATCTGTCGCTTTCCTCAAAGACATGAGCCCATCACAGTTTTCCTACATGGCACACATTGTATTGGCTACGATATTACCGGCAAGCCGCGTTTCGATAGTGAGGCGGTCAAAGTACAAATTGAAAGACTGGAACATGAATACCTTCGGGGGAGACAACTGATGGACACGCGGGCAATATCTTGCTGTGATTGTGCTTGCGGCACCGGTTCAACCCGCTGTCGATGCTTTTCTCGGTACAATATTCCGCCCAGCCGAGTCAAATACCTAATGAATGTGAACAAGGTCCAGAGAAAGAGGAAAGCCCAAAATCTAAGGAGGGGCGATGAAAATCCGAGGACGCAGTGCAGAGATTTAGCGACACTCCAACACTGTGAGGTACCTACAGCCAGAGGGCACGGGATTGTCATTAGCGGAAGCCGCGACGCTATGAGAGAGCTTTGTCGCAGAGGAGTGAGAAGGTGTGTTGTTCGAGTCAGTCACCGTGTGGAGATGCAAGGGGGCAGTGATCTCACCTGCTAAGGGTCGGATGGGATATTTGGGTTGTTGGTTGTAAGTGGAGCTCCCGCGGTGTCTGCTATGTTTTAACTTGGATTCTCAAAGGGAGGAGAACGTATTGGTCGTGCTTATGGGTGCTTTAGTGCGCATGGCACGGCGGCAAGCCGCCTCCTCAGACACCTCCTCACCTGCTAACGTGGTCGGAGCCCTGGCGACGAGCTGTCTCTTCAAACGCGTCCCAACCTGCAGCGAGGACAGCGTCGAACTCTGCGCTGAGTCTGCGGCGCCAACGTGGCCAGAGCCTTGGTGGTGAGCTGCCCTTTCAAGTATATCCATACCTGCAGCGAGATGGCGTCGAACTGTGCGGTACCAACGTGATCGGAGCCTTGGCGGCGAGCTGCCTCTTCAAACATGTCCCCACCTACAGCGAGGAGAGTGTCGAACTTTGCGGTGCCAATGTCATCAGAGCCCTGGTAGCGAGCTGCCTTTTCTTCAAATACCGCCTCGCCTGCAGCAAGGATGGCGTTGAGCCCTAGGGTGCCAACACGATCAGAACCCTAGCGGCGAGCTGCTTCTTCTTCAAACACCGACCCAAATGCGGCGAGGATGGCGTTGTCTCTGCGGCGCCAATGTGATCAGAGCCCTGGCAGCAACCGAAGCCAGAAATACTACGCGGGGGCGTAGCCATGACGGTAACTCTCACGAGAGGGTGATTGAAGATGCGCCAATTAGTTGAATGTAGAGACAAGAGGGATATCGTGTAACGAAGAGGGTGCAGGTGTAGGATCGAAAGGAGGGTCAGAGACAAGAGGGATGTCGCGTAAAGAGGAAAGGTGGAGATGCAGAATCGAGAAGGGTGGCTCAGAGGCACGTGTCTATATTCTTCGTTGAGAAGTAGATAAGGTAGTAGCCAATAGGTTGAATTGTCAAGAAGCTATGCAAAGTCTAAAGACAAGCGCGCGTGCTGTAGACCTAGCACGCGCGTGGCGGAGCTGGTTCCGATCATGTGATATTAAATGAACATCCATTGGATTTTGCACTTCCGCGCGTCGCCCCTGCGAACAAAGCCAATCCGTGGACACTGGAGACGCGGCGCAGCAACTCGGGATAGCTTTGTCAGACAATGCTTTAGGGGAAAAATCTCTGACGGAGGCGCTGGAATACTTCGATGTCGGCGATACCGACGGCGGGACCAGAGATGCAGGAGATGGACTTCTTCCCACGCGTGGTTGGGGATTTCATGGAACACATTGGAACAGGGAGCAAGTCGAGCGCTCGCATGTGTCGGTCTTTCGCTAGCAATGATGCAGATGGCAGATTGAGTGAAACGATAAGCGGTGCTGATGCAGTGATGAGCCTACCACCATTTTGGCACATTGAGTTCTGCTGTCCCCAATTTGTCTTCGCTTGCTGCGTTCCTTGCTCAGGCATTGTTGCTACAGTCAAGGCCCCTTCACACGACTGTGCCGGCGATGCTTTTGTGTTTCCGAATGTCGGCTTTCCCACCCGGTCCAACTGGCAGCTGGAGAAATTGGCGTTCACTGGCAAGCGACAATTGATCGTCATGCCTGTCGACAATCGACAAGAAAATTTGAAGTTATGCAATGAGTTGTACATCAAACCCGAAATCGAAATGAAGCCGGTCAGTTCGATGGCAAAGCCTGTATCGAAGCCGTTATGCTCGAAACCAGATTGCGATTGATCATGGATCCCGCAGACACGGTTGAACTTGCCGGCGCGGAGATGCAAGGAAAACAATGCAGACACTCAAGAACAAATCTCGCAATTAGCAAGCCTCACGGATCAAATATAAAGAATGAAAAGTGCACTAGGAGGCTCATCAGCCGATGAAAAATCGGCCGAAGAGGGGAAGAACCTGCTCAATGTTGAACTTGAGACTATCCGGAATCAGGAAGATATAATTAGCGGAGTTCAGTACAGAGACAGTATTGAAATGAGGCAGTGCAACTGGAACTCATGACTGACTGGAGACTTTGAGCGTCGAATTACATTGCGCGTCCTTTTGTCTCTTTAGTGTACTAGAAGAGGAGGTACAGGGTGGGGTTTGTGGCCTGAATACAGGCCTTTGGTTTATCTCTTCTCTGCGTCTTTTGAGGATCTCAGAGACATTCCGGTCATTCCGGTCATATCTTCGGCTTCGGAAGTTCGTTCTTCGCATTTTTTGGTCTGGCCTATCTCGCTCCTTCATTCGTTATCCAGTGACCAGTCCAGTAGCTCAACATGTATGTATTCGTTACCTGTCAGGCTGTCACGAGATGCAATAAAGAGCAATCAATACATGAGATGGAACTCACTAACTTTGAGTTCGGCCTTTGGCTTCTCCTACGGGGTGGAATGATGTAGCCCCTGGCGACGCGACGGTCCAGGAGCAGCATTCGTTTGGGCCGATATCTAGAAGATGCGATTGGGGGCCAAGTTTCCCTTTGCTCAACGTGCAAGCGGACTCGCACTCAGAACAGGTGCCCCTCACCGCGGACTCCAGCACATACACACAACCAACTATTTTACAGATGCTCTTAAACAGCTGAGTTGACTCTGCCGAGTCTTCGCCCAGACCAGGTTTGCGGCAGTCTAGCAATTCAGGCACTTGTCATCCTGCCCAACACCTCCTTGGCAAACCTCAGCTGGGATTGGCACGAAATGACTAGCATGGAGCAGACGATACGTACGACACCTTGAATGCTTATGGTACGAACTACATTGCATTTGTAGTAAAGAATTTTAACCAAGCTATGTATTTAATAGGAGCTAAACACCAGAAGCCGTAGACGTGATGAGCGCTTGGTTCTCCCCTTCGGTCGAGGACCAGTTTTCTGTTATGCATAAAAGAAAGACTTTGCGTGGCTCGTATACGCCCGATTGTAACGCCCCGCGTTCGTTTTTACGGATTCGAGAACGACGCAAATGTCCTCACTCAGCATCGCCAAACCGCGTTTCAATGCAAAAGCGATCATTTCCAAGGCTTCAGCGCCGCGCCATGCACTTAAGTGGGCATTCATCATCAGAGCCAGGGTCGATCGCCAGGGTCGATCACCAGTCCAGCGGCTTTTGGACGGAGCATCACAGTATTTCCATTCCTCTGAAAAGGTAAAGAGGGTACATATCAAAGAGAAAGGACAGAAAAGCATGTTCAGTACTAGATCGAGGTAATATCCCCGCGAATGGGCGGAGATGGCAGCATGGTGATGAAATCTACGCCTGGAGATCAGTCGGCTTGAAATGAGATATTCATTCACGGAATTGGTGGAGAATGTGGTCGATTGATCTTGATCCCGGGTTTTTGAATAGGAACTGCTAAAATCCCAGAGATTGCAGACAGTCGCTCCAGCAAGACCTGAGCTCTTCAAGGTGATCATGCAAGCGCCCTAAATGAAGCCGTCGAAATTTTCCGAGCCTTTGAAACTCAAATCCTCACGTTCTCTGGCGGAAGCTTTATCGCGGCTTGGGCAACTGTTGAAGAAGCAGAATGTACGGAAGAAAAAGACGCAGTCTCGCGCATGTCTTCGTGACGGTGACTAGGGACCAGAAGCACAGCTGGCCTAGGCCGAAGGTGAAGACGTCGAACTTTTCCGCGGTCAATTCGAATCATAAATCAATCGCCCACCTACTCCCGCGGTGCAACCTTGAATCCAGGCTAAAGGAAATCCTCCCTTCTAAGACTATGCGTAACGCACATGTGGAAACAGTAGGACACCAGGAGCCCTACTGGCCTCGCATCTCCAGAACTGTATTCTTGAGACTTCGGGAATTAGGTCATTGCCCTGTCTATATTGTCTCCAAGAACGAGCCAAGGCGCGCTGTAGGATGGACAATCAGATTGAGCGAGACCGTTACTTCCTTCCCACAGCTCAATAAATATCAAAGGCATTCACCTTTGAGGACGAAAGGTTACTAGAGGGGTGAAAGGTGCTGCGACGGTGGCTTGATCAACGATACTCTTTTCCGTGACCCTTGAAATAGAAGGTTCGAAGCTCTACGCTATCAAGCCGTCTATTTATTCACTTGCCCGACGTGCTCGTCAAAGATTCGAACAGAGGGACTTGAGACCGGTGGGGAACATCTGTCGAACCGAGAGAAAGGAGAAAACTTGATGTTTTGAGGCCTCAGGTACCGCTTATTTATGTGAAGGTGGGGGTTCCTTTGTGCTTATTCTAAATATTATACTCCTCCTCTTCTCAGCGGCCCAAATCCAAGGATGGACCTTACAATCCTCTCTATGGAGATACTGCAGCCTGTGACCCGACCGAAATGCACCAAAACAATGGCCAGGCTGACGTCAACCGCGCGCAAGCAGCTCCTCCCCCCATTGAAGCGAAACATAAGATGTTACAGTCCATGATCCGACCGAAACGCAGCAAAACAGTGGCAGCCGTACAAAGGCAGCTCCTCCACCCATTGGAGCAAAGCATGAGACGTTCCAGTCCTTGACTCGACAAAAACACAACAAAAAGATGGCCAGGAGGACGTCAACCGTGCAAAAGCAGCTCCGCCCACCACCAGAGAAAAGCCTGTGATGTCAGACTAAGGAGGAGTTCAGCCAGATGAAGCAACAAGAATAGAGCCGGAAGTCACAAAAAAATCTTCGCGTATTTGTACTGGCCCAACAGTACCCAAGTCTGCATCTTCTAGGTCTATTTCGGCGTCTGAAATATGCCCCAGTGACAGTTGAATGCCATTGAAGCTGTTCTGACCCAAAGAGGCGCCGTTTCTTACAAAAGAGACAAACACAAGTTTTTTGTTGAGTCCTCAGTGAAATTCCGATTGAGACATATTTGACCAATTCCAACTCAATAATGGAGGACCTTCCAGCGCAGGAAATTTCCCCTCCCAAAGTTCTTCCGATCTCAATTGCTCCCTTTAGGCATCAAAGATTGACGAGGCGTCTGGCTCAGAGCATCGATGAGCATTCTGCTCAGTTGCTCTTGCTCTAAAGCATGACCTACGGATCGATTGAGCTATGTTGTATTATTGGACAGAAAAAAGGTTCTTCCGTTTGCTGCTACTAGCAGATAGATCAATGTGGCTCTTAAAGCGACCTTGAACGGAGAGATTTGCGGGGATCTTGCTTATATTCTATCGTTTTGTTTTCCATTGGGGCAACTAGTAGATCTTCTCAAGCAAGCGCGCCGCTTTTTTTTGCCTATTTCTTCGCCCCTTTTCTTCTTCGTGGGCGGCGGCAACGGACCAGCGGGACTGGGACTGGGGCCGAAGAAATTGCATTACTCGTAGAGCCGTTGCTATCGGGGGCAAATTTTAGGTTTTAACTGGTCCCGGAGCTTCGGAGCTTGCAAAGGATCTGCTCAACCATTTCGGTGAGTTCCGAGTCACTGAATGAGTGGTGGAGGTCTTGAGGGTGGCAGCGGGGTCGGAAGCCGAATCGATTGAATAGGGAACAGGCCCTAGGAGAGGTCTTCGGAGAGAAACGACGCTATTCTCGGGATCGATCAAAGCGTTATACAGTGCTTTCAGTTCGTAACTGTGGAGTTGAGAAAAGGTAGAAAGCTTGACATTCTTTGAGGGTCCCTTGCGCCTATTCAAGACTTGGTTCGGCATCTGATAACATCAGCGTGCGCGGATCAAGGACTGCGCGTACGGAGCTCACCTACCTTACCTACCTACCTTATGCAACTTGCAAGGCATCAAGTATGGGGTACATGCGGCTAGACCCCAGACTCGCTCTCCCCACACCTAGAGCCATAACAGAACCGCCCACAGCCCCATCTTCCCTTGACCGTTACCTCGCCGACTTTGCTAAGATCCAAGATGCCGTCCGTGGCGCCAGTAGCGTGGCGCATTACCAGAGGTAACACAGGGGAGCCACTATGGCAGATACCTGCCTTGTGCTAGCCTACTGAACATAATGGCGATGACATATTTAGGTGGATCCGCCTTATCCTAGTTGACTGATTTCCTGCCTTGGATCATATCAATGTTGAGATTGGAGAATCACTGCTTCATCATCTGGCAGTCCCTTATTTTTTTTGACGCCAGGCAATCATGTTGTTTGAGGAAGGACCTGAAGCCTAGTCAGCAGCGATTTAGCCTCCTTCTAATTGGAAGTTTGGTCTTGTCTTTCGGCCTACTTATGAGGCAGGCTGGCGTTGAGGCCACCTGATCTGCTCGCCAATATGGTCTGCTCGCCAATATGGTCTGCTCGCCAATATGGTCTGCTCGCCAATATGGTCTGCTCGCCAATCCGGTCTGCTTGACAATCCGCCCTTGGTTGTTGAATCTACTAGATGGCCTCAAGCCGCTTCTCAGAGCATGCCGTCTGATTTCGAGGGTTTGATAGGTTTTCGCAAGGAGTCCCGGTAAATTAGAACCCCAAAAACCCACTGCCTTGATCAGCTTTTCCATTCAGTCAGCGATCATACAATTCTCATCGATCGATGGTTCGTGCATTGTATATACGTCGCAATATCGGACGCAGCAACTCGGCGTGGACACGACCAATTCTCAACATCCTTACTCAGGTACGGAGTTGAGACTCGAAAGTAAAGTCGGAGGTCGGAGGTCGGGGCGGTAACACGGTGCGGACCGAGCCGCTCGGCCCGACCCATGTCCGTCAAAATCCCTTTTTCGTTTTTCTAAGTCCTCACACCGCCTGGCGGCAGAACCACAACGATGCGACTTGGGCAAAAATGAAATTGACCATTCGATTCAGCGCATGAAAAATGGACATCTTACATACTTAGCTTAACACTAGATAATCTGTTTCGCTCTCGTCCAGAGCTCACGTATGCGCATTCTCCATCGCCAATACTTACACAAGCCGAGAACCAAGGCACACTTACCACAAGTACCTGGTCATGCACCTTTTCCAAACCTCCGGTATTCCATTCAAGGCATGCGACTTCGCTTTCTCGTCTCTAAGAACGCGAGGGAGAGCAAAAGATGTTCTGGGCAATGGTATCTGGTCAGAATTACATCACGGGATAAATGACATCGTCGAAGAGTCGGCAACCAAGATTGCTTCAAGCAAGCGTACCTCCGTTGAGACTATTCGGTACAAAAGCGATGAAGAATTCGAGCTTTACTACCATTGGCACACTCAGCTTCGCCTCCTTGACCACTACGAACATCCGCGTGATGGAGGACCATTTCCACGGCGTCACTAAGAGCGGCAATTACTTCATGGGCCCGATTTTACCTTGCAGGTAAGGCCTAGATCAGGCCTATTGTCGATAGGCATTCTTGCGCATCCACTTGATGCCAGAGGCAGCCTTCCCGTTCAATCACTGACATAACAGGCAAAAAGGGGACCTTCAGGAGTAACGGAATAACTTCCCTTTTCTATCCCGCCCCCCGGCCCCTTTCTGCACCAGAAGAATTCTCCTCTTCCTGCACCAGCAGAATCCTCTCTCTGATCTTGCTCCTTCAACGCTTCCACTCCTTCACGGGCCGTGTCAAAATCGTCTCGAGATTAGAAGTGGGAGTCTCAGAGTTGTCTTATCGCCTATTGGCCCCGAACTGCGATTTCCTGCATCCTCTTCCAAGACCCGCCGACCTTGCTCGCGTATGGAACACACAGACAGTGCAGAACAGCCACGTCCAAATTGTCCCGAGATTAAGGCTCGGGCAAAGCTACAAAAGTCCTAGAAGAGTACCTACCTCGTCTACTAGAAGCTTTACGGAGTTTCGAGACACTGCTCACGCCCACCGAAGTCGAAACGTTTATAGACGTCGATGCGGCTGCGAATCTATTCCTTCGTCAACTAAGAGATGCGCTTCAAAGAGTGGGAGTCTCAGGGTTGTCTCATCGCCTATTGGCCCGAACTGCGGTTTGCTGCATCCTCTTCCAAGACCCGCCGACCTTGCTCGCGTATGGACCACGTAGACAGTGCAGAACAGACCGACAGGTTACAACTCCAACTACTTAGACCGCAGCCATTCACGTAGAAGTTGCAGGACAAGTCAACAGTTTACAACTCCAACTACCTAGGCGGAAGCCACTCATGCAAACGGCGGAGAACGAACCGACGGGTTGCAATCCAACCAGAGAGGAACCATCGAATAGATCTCCATCATCACCACAATCAAGCCATCACAACAGTACTGACCAAGACCCAGAAAAGGCATCTTCCTCTTCTGCTTCGTCCCAGCAGATTTGCTCCCCAGATGAACGATCTTCGCGGCAAGGCCCAGTGCGGCACGGTCTGCCCTCTGATCACAGACCACCATAGCGCCATAGGTGCATAAGTACATACTCTTTATCCCTCGAACCTTTGAGGTTGAATCTTGGACTTTACATGTTCTGATTGAGTTAGCTAAATTCTGGAACGCAACATTTTCGCCGATGCCCACGCTCTGCAAGTGGTGCTTTTTCCTTTGGTTCACTGGACCTGTATCTGTTGTAACCCGAGCAAATTTTACGTCTACCTGAGAAAGCCATTTGTGGCTTTCTTACCCCTGAGGCACTCTTGAGAAGCAACGTTTGCAAAGTCATATCTCGACTGCTGGCCTAAGACGGAGCCGATAGCTAATTCAGGGGGACGAAGTTTTGCCAGTTGCTGAAGAATGGTTCCTCAAGGCTGATTGCGGCGGCGAACAAGATGGCGCAAAGGAAAACCAGAGACGTTAAAGTCAAGCTGGTTGTTGAAGGCTGCTTGCGGCGGCGACCCGGAGAGGGCGAAGCAAAACCAGAGAGGATGAAGCCTTGCTGGTTGCTGAAGGTTGCGGTGGCGAATCAGAGAGGGCGAAGCCTTGCTGGGTACTGGAGGCTGATTGCTAAAGGCTTGCTGACGGTGGCTGACCGGAAAGGAGGCCTTGCCGGTTGCTGAAGGATGGTTGCGCCGTGAACCCATATTATTCAGCAGCCCCAGTCAAACCAAATCTCAACTCCTGCATCATCCCATTTCATCAAACCGCCCGACTATTTGGAATCAAAGAGACTAAAGAGGCATCTATCAGCACATAGAAGCTTATCCATTTTGCCAAAGAGATACAAAACTCCATACGTCGAATTATCAAGGCCGAACTCCGGTCATGCCGAGTCCAGACCAGGCTCTAGGAACAAATTGTGAGGCGTCAAGGGTCTTCTAGATGCGACTGATTTTGTGGCCCGTCACGAATTAGTGGTAGTCTGCTTACGTGCAGATGGTTGTAAACTGTCGACTGAGTCGGAAATTGATGATTGCATTGCCAGCGAAGCGAGAATTGATCCTGTAAATCTCATCACACATTTATCGGGAGAATCTTTTACATGCTTCGATTATCGTTTTCCTTAGTACTGACCTCGAGGATTGAGGACAAAGCCATTTTGTCGGATTGGTTGTTTTAGTTGAAGACGAAAAATTTTGACAATGTGAGATGAGTTTTGCCCAAACACATTTCCTCAAATTGGCGCCCCCACGTTGGGAAAGGTGCTCGAGGACAGGCCCGGCCAAGACACGGATCTCCGGATCTCCGGAGAGCTGACATATGATCCATGTTGGCGACGGGTGTTTGTGGAAATCCAGGGGAGTATAATTATTTGGAGGGTTGTGAACTAGATTATGTAGGAACACAGTATTTATGATCGGACCCCCAATCTCCTGCGCGGACGCGCTCTTCCATTTGTTTCTTTTGGCCTTCTTCAAAATGCCGTACGTCCCATGAAGAGGGGGAAGATGCAAGCTCCCAAGAGAGCGATGGGGAGAGTCGATCGAAAACCTCAAGCGACATGTTGATTATCTTTAGGCAGAAGCGGACGTTGACTTATCCCTCTTAGACTTTTCAAGGACCCGCTGGGCTATCCTAGATAGCGACGAGTGTTATTTCTGAGTGATCCTGGAATTTCCGCCGGCATCAAAAAGGGGACACATCTTGCGGAGTTTCTTTGTACGACTCATCTTCTCTTGGAGTTTTTTCATTTGCTGCTTCAGATGTTTATCTTCCAGTAGCTTCATGGATCTTTGTATGGATTCTTTCTTGACTCAGTCACTGCTTGTTGGAGTCGCGAGAGACAAAAGTCAGTCTGAGCTTGATTGATTGTAGAGCATAGCTAGTTGACCAAATCTCAATATACAGCATCGTGATTACATTATCCACCAGCGTCCCTCAGCGCCTTCCTGCAATATCTACCCCGTTCCACATGCCGCTGGCCCCAGCGACAGAGCTCTGTGTAGGTGTACCGGTGTTCTTGTGAAGTAGGTTATGAGGTTAGGTATGAGGTCGAGTAGGAGGTCGAGTAGGAGGTCGAGTAGGAGGTCGAGTAGGAGGTCGAGTAGGAGGTCGAGTAGGAGGTCGAGTAGGAGGTCGAGAGGAAGTTGCTGGGTGGCTGCTAAAGTTTAGGCTGCTGGTAAAACCGAAAGTTGCTGTTGAAACTGAGGTTGCTGTTGAGGCTGGGGAGGTCGTCAAGGTTGACGAGCACTCTCCTTTCAGTGCTGGGAGGCATCAATCGAGGTTGAGATTGAGTGGCTAGCTGTAGTAGATATTGAGCACATATCGCAGTGACCGATCCAAACAGCACCAAATTAATGAAGATCCACGCTAGGGCCAAGGGGTGAAGGAACGCTTGTAGAGTGAACGTCCCTCGGAGCCGAACTAAGATGTGAAGGAATGCTTAGGTACCTACCGGTATATACAGCAAACCTGCTCTAGAGCTGACAGTTTCACGCAATCCGTGCTACTGTCAAAATGAGCAAAATGACACCGACCAATGGTCTAGTCCCAGCTACCAGATGTTCGAGTCGCAAGAGACAAAGTCAGTCTGGACTTGATTGATTGTGGTTGTCTGGAGAATGTAGGTAGCTCATTGAAGCTCAATAGGTACCTAATTGGCCAATAGCCTCTCATTGACGTTGGCCACTAGCGTACTTTAGCGCTTTCCTGCAACACACAATGGTGCGATTATCATGATGGCTCACATTGCGGAGTACATAGGTAGCGGCAACGAGGATCTCGCTAACATTCTTGATTCCTCGGAGCCTAGGTCTCGAAACTTCCGGGATACTGCCACTTCTCCAACCAGGAATACCTTTTTTCAGTTGAACCAGAAAAACGACCCATTTCCCATTCTTCTTCGTGCTGACCGCTCCAACGGCGTACAACTTAGCAACATGCCAGTCAGTGGGTCTCAGCTCTCAGAAATCCCTATAGCTTTAGATCTGCCTCAGTCACTTTCCACGGAGGCCAAGGCGGGCTCTGGGTCCACTTTGAACGCTTCTTTCTTTGGCCGTCATCAGCGTGCCCGACGGCCACTATCAACAAACAGCATACATCCTATATCGCAGGAAATAGACAAGTGCACTTCAATTCCAGTCGAATCAGGCTCACAAACGCCTACCAAGACCGCTGCTCCCCAACCGCTACTCCATAGGTGCTACCAACAACACTTATTTCCATGTAAAACGGCCCAGCCTCGTGACTTCGGCTCTTAACCAGGCTGGTACTCCTACACCACCGAAACTGGAGTCCTCGCAGTCGTATGCATCCCAATATCGTACGATTTGATCCTAACACGGACTTCAGAGGGACAATTATAGTTTTTCGATACAGACAAAGCAAGATAGACAGTCGTTATTGCTGCGAGCCTTGCCACACTTACCAATTAAAGAGAATGAGACGGGCATTCGGTTTTCTTGGCATAAAGTGTTCTTCCATGTTCTGCATTGAACATCCTTTGCCTGAGTTTGCTGAATATGACGAGCCAGAGTTCGCGTCCCTTGAAATCAAGTATAAAGAAGGTGACGAGATATCGACACCTTCATCCTTGGCTTAGCGAAAAGGTAAAAAATTCCAGTGATATCGTCGAAGATCTTTGGCAAATTCTTTGAGCGTCGTGATCAAAAGTCTCAATGAGTTTGCGGACGGGCCAGTTCCTCTGCTGACCAACGCGTGATAGAACCCGGCTCCCCAAGTCTTCGAGATAGTCCGAACAAGGCGCAAAAACCACTCACGCCCAGTATTCTTGTTGTTCTGGATGGGATCGGTCTGGGCTGGATTGGGATCAGAGAGGAACAGATCGGAATTGACTAAAGTTTAGGATTGCAATGGGCTCAATTTGCATTCGGATTGAACTGTATCAGGGTTGAACTGCATTGTCATCGAACTGCTTTGGCATCGGATTGTATCGGACGGATTGCCCTTAGCGGCTCGGGCTTAACCTTCGACAGAATTCACCCCGGAACAGCAAGAACGACGCTCATGCCGAAATCTCCATCAAGGAAGAATGGGAATCAACCCGCTTATTTTGAAGAGCAAAAATACCGGATAGACGGTGCGGCGGACCAGTTGCGCAAGGCCAAACCCAGGCATAGCTGACGAGATATCTCCAATCTCTTCCATCTATGTCTTCATCGATCTCCAGAAAACACTTTTACCTTTTACGGCATTGAGCTCATCAGCTACTGATTCGCATGATTGCTGCTTTCTTGTGTACGTTTTTTATCTCCGAGTTCGTCAAAAGAGTTCTTCTCGGCTTGTTACATTATTTCCCCCCAGCGTATTACAGTTGTCCGTCATACAATACGGAAGTGGTGGCTTTTGATGGCTAGGGTCATGGGAAAGTGGGTCGTCATCAATGGAACAGAGGAAGAAACTCAGCTACTTTACGGGTTGGAAAACCCCACGTCTTCCGGCTTAAAGGTCTGTTTGGTCGATATTTCGACTCTTTGATGGCGATCGGTTCTTGACGGCCGACGATCTCTGCCTCGACAAAAATCGTGATCCTCATTGGAAGAGTCGGGGTCGACAAATTGCTCTGTACGTCTATCAGAATTCCGACGGCCTCTTGATAATCCTGTGGATGAAGAATTACGTCGTTCTCTAGAACGTCGGCGGCGGTCACGATCACCTCTTCCATCGATGACGGTAGGAGAGGGAATCCGGTTTTCTGGATTTCTTGATAGACTTCTTGGCGGAGGTCCTTGGTCCTCATGACCACGGCCCAAGCCTGCTCTTGCTTCACGCTCACGTCTATCACGATCCATGAAATAGCCCGCAGTCTTTTGACGGGATCCTTCGATAGCGTCTCTCGTTACTTCCTTCTGAGTTTGCCGGACGATATTCGCGATTGCCTTCATTTACTCAGGGATAAAGGGCAAAGGTACTGATGAAGTCTGTCCTTCGTTCCATTGACGTCGAGAATTCGTTCCGCTAGGTCCCGCATTCATAGGAGTATCTGACAGGTCTTGGAGACCGCCTTCCGCTGCTGCTGGATCCATTGCAGTCTGTACGAACCTTTCCAGGCACTTTGTTGGTTAGGAGAATCCCTCATCTTTATTGGCGTCTCTCGAAACATCATTGACTTCACTGTAGTGGAGGAGTGAGGGTCCAATATTTGAATCCTGCGGTTGTTCTTGCGTCATACATACCGCGTTCTACGAGTCTACTTCGTTGTAAGCGATTAAAAACGGATGCCTCTAAGGAGGCGATGCTGGCAGCAGTGAAAGGTGTTTTCGGTTCAGAAGTTCAGAATATATACAAGAATTTCGACTAGACTCCAGCAGCTGATCAATGTTCAAACTCGCCTTCCTTCCTTGCGTTATGTCCGTTCAAAGTCAGATTCCACCTGGTAACCAAACTACGGCGTTGCCGAAGAGCTGGGATGAGCTTCGTGCCGGTGGCCTGCGAAACAATGTCGATTGCATAAATTTTTGCCATTGAGATTAAAGCTCGCTTCTCCCTAGTGATGAGGTGATATGATAGTCAAACCCTGGGCCTGTCGGGACTCTCGTCCATTGACCTATTACCGAAACAGCCTTCTTACGAGATATTCATCATGATGATCTTCACCCTCGATCGACGAAGACGGTCCCCCTTGCTTCCGCGTCAAATGAAGGGGCGTGCCGCCTTTCATTCGGTAGTCGTCTGACGTGACAACGACTCATATTTGGTCCAAGAGGTTGTGTTCAAAAGGGTACATTTATCATTATGGTTCTTCCGGGAGATCGTTTCAGCATGGTGGTTCTTCCAATTCCAAGAAAGTAGATCCGTAATCAACTTTGTATTTCGGTGATCAATATCTTCTGCGTATTGATCGGACCCAACAATTTCTCAAAGTCCACATCATCTTCATGAGGCCATGTTTCAGGATCCCCGTAATTTTGGGTTGGTAGGCACGATTTTGCAGGTGGTGGAAAATGGTTGAGCTTATCGAAGATGAGCTCATAATTGTTTGGGCCAAAACCGTCGAAACTTGGACCCTTGAATCATTTACGGCTTTGCCATCTGTTTCAGTGGTAGACAAATATTTCGCCCTGCCATACGGAGTAGATGGGCTTGGATATTTTTCCATTGGACATTGCCAATTCTGCCCGTTTTCACCGCCGATGTTTGGCGAAACGGTGGAGACACTCGGAGCGTCATAATTAGAAGCTCACGATGCAAATCTTAGCATACATGACCAAATGTCCGCGGGATATAAAGATGGTTTTCTTTACGGAGTATTGTTGCGCATGAATGAGCAAGTCGAATGAGGGACTGGAATGAACGACTGGAATACTCTATGCCCCGAAGCTGATTCAACCTTTTCCCTTCCCATCAGAGGTATCTGATTCCCTGACTGCTAAGCCTGTAATTCGTCACTGACTTTGTACAGCGGCGGAATAGCACTACCGAACTCTACGTTGGCCGACTCAAATGCACCGCGTGCACCATTGAAAGAGGATTATGTCTGAGGCAGCTCCAAGATCGCTACTCGTCTTCCATCTTCCGCAACCGTGCCTTGGTCTCTAGATCATCGGCAGGGTGATGTTCGGTACCTTACCTAGATATTCGGGAACTATCTGGTCATGCGACTAGGGCATATGTCAAGAAGCTACTTTTTGGACAAGGGAGCTGGGCCATAGGTCAGCCTTGCAACTAATTCATCTCGCTGTGCGTGCCAGCGCGCTCGCTGCTGGTGGCACGCTATGAGGAGGACATTGCTACCGTCACCGACTCCCACACGCGCGACGGAACCCATCTCCAGGCGACGCAGCCGCCACTTGCGAACCCGGTCTTGGTCTTGCCTGATTATTCACGCAACAGAAACTCGAAGGGCAAGCCCACGCTCGACGATCTCATCAACCACAAAGGAACATTAGAGCTACCAAAACCCCCCGAAAAGCAGACCACGTTCTCAACCAATGGCTACCAGAAATGAAGTGAAGAAGAGTAGGAGAGAAGAGAAGGCGTTTGGGGGAGGAAGGAAGGAAGAAGACAAGAAAACGGTGGTATCTAACAAAAGACTAGCGGCCGCCAGTGGATGAGCTTGTAGGAAGCATCGTAAAAATGGCTCATGCTTCCACCCATAGCGCCGTTCCAAAGCAACATAACACCACCGACCATGGTCTGGATTGTGATCACGAACCCTTCGAAGACGAGCCTTCAGAGGTTTCAACCTTCTCCACTGAATAATTTGCCCACCGCAGATCGCGCCTTGGTCGATCTGGCTATACTCAAAAAGCACGAGGGGTAGCAGGGTTTGGAAGGAAGTGGGAGAAGATATTATCGACAATGGATCGGTTCAAAATGAAGCCCCAAAAAATGGTGACGAAACACTTAACAGTGCGACACACGAAACTTTGGTCAAGGCCGTGACGGAACTTATGTGTTCCTGGAGAAATGTCGTCGCAGAGCTGCAACTTCGGTACGAAAGGAGGCAAAAGCTTGAGTAAACTTAGGATCTCTCTTGAAAGACTTTAAATGCTGATGGTACTTGCGCATTCCACAATTGAAGCCGTTGTGGAGCGTGAACCAGCGAATCAAAACGGACAGGACTTTGAGACAGAACTCGAGATTCTTCACTCAAATGTTCGAGGCGGTAATACGTCGTATTCCTCAAGGGAAGTCGTCACGGAGTTGTACCGAGCACATCAAATGAGAAAGGGATTTGAGATGGAGCTCAAGATCCCTTATGCAATGTTCAAGAGGGTGATGGATGCATTTCTCAAGGAAAATCATCACGGAACAACTCTACGACTGGAGCTTCAAAAGAGACAAAAGTTTGAGACAGAGCTCGGGATTTCTCTGAATTATTCCAAGGGAATCATTGCGGGTTTATTAGAACGCGTGCAGCAAAAGAAGTACCTTGGGAAATCGAGACTGTTCGACGTCTCTAACTGTATGGAAGTCATCTTGAATCTACGATGAACCTGCCACCAAAACTGACAGGAGGTCTTAACAGTTGAGATCTGTTCGAAAAGGTTCATGCAAGATTTGGAAAAAATTGATGTTATGTCCGCCATACTGTTCCAGCAACTTAGAAAGCATCCCGATAAACCTCCGTCGATCCAATTCTATCCTCTAAGCTGTGTCATCTAATCGAGGAATAAGATTTGGGCTTCGACTCTTTCTGCCTTTTCACGTCATTACGCATCTCCATTTCCATCCCTTTGCGTCCACAGGCAACCCTGAACCTTATTCAGAGTGCTGGAAAAAGCTTCTCACGGAATACGATGCCATAGTCGTGGACCCCGGCATTCCTCCCTTCAACGAGGCCATTTCCGCTTCTGGCGTCGCACCTCCCCGGGTGAACTCCTCCTCCGGCCACTCGACGTAGTAATACGCCCGTTGCTCCGCCATCTTGCAGCTCCCCTTAGCGAATCGCACCACTCGGCGTGGTGAAAGCGCGAATGGGGTAGCCTGCCCGCTCTGCACCAGCATGCGCGGCTTGTCCGGGAACGGGGTCGTCATCCAGCACCGGGATAGCACGGGTGGGGCTCCGCGCGGCTGGACGGGCTGCCGGGGAGGCAAAGGGTGGCAGAGAGACGCCGGGTCGATGCCGGATGTGGTAGATGTGTTCCAGGTTGTGGATGTCGTACGTGAACCCAGGGCCCATCAGGTTCTGGGGCTGGGGCTGCTGGGCAGGACTCTCGAAAACTCTATCCAAAATGTCGTAATGCAGTGCATATTCGTTGCAAACTTGGCAAGACGAGCTTGCAAAAGTGTTCTCCTTAAGTTCCCTCACCAATTGCCTCTAGGATTATCGAGTCGAAGCCAGTTTGACCATCCAGGTACGCGTTAAGCTGGTCGGAACGAACTTCGATGTGTGAACTTCGGTGGCCTTGCGAGCCGTGAAAGTGACCTCGTCTGGAGTGTCATGCTTGGGCATGCGACACTAGAGTCCTCCGTTGTTCATGAGTTCCACAATTTCCCAACACGTAGTGTTTTGCCAATTTCTTCAAGATCTGCCGGAACACACATGACTGACCAAGACGGTGCCTCAACTATCACCATCACCATCACCATCACCGCTACAGGCGACCTTGGTCTGAGCTCTACCGGTCTCTGACCTCAAGACGACGCCGTAGCCACTACTACCACCAACGCTTTAGACGACATTGGTCGAAGCACTACCGGCTCCTCTGGCCTCGAAACCATCGCAGCTGTTAACATCAATACTGCAGGTAAGCTTAGTCTAAATTCCACTAGCTCCACCGGTTCCTCGAGCCTCGAGACAATACCGCACCTATCAACGTCAACGCTGTACGCGAGCTCAGTCGAAGCTCTACCAGTTCCCCCCAGCTTCAAGACAGTCGCTGAATTCGATGCTGCAGATATCAACATCAACGCCGTTCGCGAGCTTGGTCGAAGCTCTACTGGTTTCTCGAGACGACGCTGGGCCTATCTCTGCAAGCGAGCTTAGTCGAAACTCTACCGGTTCTCCAAGACAACGCCGGAATTGATCAGTCCTTGGGGCGCCTGGTATAGATTCAGTACGTAGTGAACACGTCACCCACTCTGGTGGTTCTTGCAGAGATACCTTTGTGGGGCATTGAATCTGTGCCTGGATGCATCCAACACTCAATAATGTCGTTCTCTGCCTACAAGAATCTTTGCCAGAATTAGCTTCCATGGTATACAAAAACTGCGACGCGTACGAAGAGCATGAACTGTACTTGCGGACTCTCCCCCGTTACCCAAAAAACAGCAGATTACCCTAAGTATTAACCCCTTAGAAGAATACACTCGGAGCTTTGGCTTACATTCCAATTCTATGCCGCATTCGTGATGAACGAAGAGAATACAGTTCGTGCAGAAGCTGACAATTCCAAATCTATGCCGCATTGGTAGGGGATTGAAGCGAATACAGTTCGCGCACTGCAATTTTTGTAAACTCACAGTGGGGGAGAGAGGGTTGCACAGTCCATGAGATACATTTCCTGTACATCCGCAGCTGGAGAGGGAGGGATGTACAGTTCACGGCGCACTTTCTGTACATTGGTGCAAGATGGGGAGGGGGAAATGTACAGTTCATGCTGCACACTTCTGTACACGAGAATGGGGGACATTTCACTGGTTTGGAATGAAAGTGAGTATGACCATCCAACCTCGATGCTCTTCCGCGGAATACCCCAGTGGAGCATAGATGTACGTCTTCACTGATGCAACAAAGCCACTTCCTAGATTTTTGGCAAAGGATTTCAGCTGATCTGGTCGAGGAACTTGGCTTTATGACCACGGTATTCGGCAACGACGAAGCTCACAGCATCCGAGGCGGACCATGTAGATTGAAAAGTGCGATCAGAGCAGGAGACCGAGAATCCAACTTCGATAAGACATGTCACTAGCAATAGGCCAACGGATCACAGACACGACGTATCGCGCCGATTACAATTGAGAGAGTCACGATCCATGGCAAATGCCGCAGTGATTCATCTTGGGCTACCCGCAACCGCGCGACTTTACTGAAATGGTCAGGATCAAGAATGTTGAATGTGTTTTTCAATAATCATTTCTGATCTACGCCACTAATGGCTGAAAGTGATAAAACAGCAAATGCATCGCATAGCACAATTTCCCGTTAAAATCGATTACAGACGATAGAATTTAATAGAGAAAATTCCACTTGACATTGAAATCTACAGCGATGATTAGGCGAACCCGTGTGAGCGTATGCGGCCATGTTTTGTATGTGCTCTCTACCTCGTCAATGCGGCCCGCACAACGGTCGAGACGAACGCAACATCCGCCTCGCACAAGCCAGCCACATCGTCGCTCTGGTCGCAAAAAATTGATTCGGGTAGAGTATGGCTCTTTCATTCAACGAGCCTCAGGATCTGACTTCGCGAACTGAAATGGGCCTGTGCAACGCTTTCTTTTGTGTTGGTGGCCTCATTTATCCACTCCAGCCCGATGGTTCGACTTGATTGCTCAGCTTAAGCTCCTCGCACAACACAACAACGCTGCGCAGTGAGCCGGAAACAATCTGAATAGACGGAGAAGAGTGAGTTCAATAAGTGGAATGCCTAAAATAAGCTTTGCGAACTTTAGTTTGCTTATGCGCTGCCTCTGTATGGCTGACCGGATGTTGGACACTCAATATTCCCCTCGCACAGCACAACAACATTGCGCAGTGAGTCGGAAACAATCTGAATAGATAGAGAAGAGTAATCTGAACAGTTGGATTATATAAAATGAGCTTTGCGAACTTCTTGTGCGACGCTATCCGCCTCGGACGATTTACAAAATGCCGCCCGGCCCCCCTGGTCTTACAGGTCTCGCATAAGGCAACCACGATGCGCAAAGCAATCGGAGATAATAAAGTGAGTAATTTGTGAGGCGAGATGTGGATTCCATTTTTCGAAATTCATCTCCAATCGTTGTAGAGCTTATACGACGCTGTGCGCCTTACGCGCTTTACGCGCAGTGAGAAGATACAAGATCCGCAGAACGTCGCCATCACGACTTCGCACAACTTCGCAAATAGTGTCGTTCGATAGCGATATAGCCTAGCATAAATCCAATTTTTTGCTTTGATGTTTCCTGCCTCTGTTGGCTTGTGCGAGGCTGTGCGCCTTACGCGCCTTACACGCAATGAGAAGATACAAAATCTGCAGGACGTCGTCATCACGACTTCGCACAACTTCGCAAATGGTGTCGTTCGATAGCGACACAGCCTAGCATAAATATAGATTTTTTTATTTAATCTTTCCAGTCTCTGTTGGCTTATACGACGCTCTGCGCCTTACGCGCCTTACGCGCCTTTGCCGCATTGGGGAAAATACAAGATCTACAAAAAGTCGCCATCACGAATTCGCACAACTTCGCAAATGGTGTCGTTGAATAGCGATATAGCCTAGTATAAATGTAGATTTTTTGATTTGATCTTTCTAGTCTTTGTTGGCTTATACGACGCTGTGCGCCTTACGCGCCATAGCGGACGGGAGAGTCTTACACCACGTTTTGTCCAACGACTACGAGTCAAAATACCTCAATACCACGTATTCGCATAGCTTCGCGAATGGTATCATTCGATAGAGGGAAATTTTGGCATAAACCTAGTCTTTTTAAATACAAAATTTCCTTCTTCGTTGGCTTGTGCGCCGTTGTGCGCCTTACGCGCCATAGAAAAATCCTAGACCGCGTCTCGCCTTTAACTACTACTCAATATTTCTCGACACTATGTATTCGCACAGCTTCGCTCTCGGTATCGTTTGATAGAGGTGAATTTTGGCATAATTCTAGTCTCTTGAACCACAAATTTTCCTTCTTCGTTGACTTGTGCGCCGTTGTGCGCCTTACGCGCCATAGAAAAATCTTGACCGCGTCTCGTCTAGTAGCTACTACTCAATATATCCCAACAACGTACGTTCGCACAGCTTCGCTATTGGTATCGTTCGATAGAGACATATTTATACGTAATTCTAGTCTCTTGAACTGCAAATTTTCCTTCTTTGTTGACTTGTGCGCCGCTGTGCGCCTTACGCGCCATATCGGATAAGAAGAATTTTAGACCGCGTCTCGCCCAATGGCTACTACTCAATATATCCCAACAACGTACGTTCGCACAGCTTCGCTATTGGTATCGTTCGATAGAGACACATTTTTACGTAATTTTGGTCTTTTGAATTGCAACTTTTCCTTCTTTGTTGACTTGTGCGCCGCTCTGCGCCTTACGCGCCATATCGGATAGGAGAATTTTAGACCACGTCTCGCCCTAATACTATATACTTCGCACGGCTTCGCAGTTGGTATCACTCGATAGCGGCGAATTTTGGCATAATTCTAGTCTCTTAAACTACAAAATTTTCCGATTCGTTGACTTGTGCGCCGTTGTGCGCCTTACGCGCCTTACGCGCCATATCGGATAAGAGAATCTTAGACCACGTCTCGTCTTGATACAATATACTTCGCACGGCTTCGCTGTTGGTATCACTCGATAGCGGTGAATTTTGGCATAATTCTAGTCTCTTAAACTACAAAATTTTCTAATTCGTTGACTTGTGCGCCGCTGTGCGCCTTACGCGCCATATCGGATGGCAGTCTTAAATCGAGTCCAGCCCGGCGACCGCTGGTCAAAACTTCGGCCTCTGGATATTCTCCGCACATCTAACGTGAGACATCCCACCATTTACTACACCATCGCGTGCGGGAGTGCTTCAAGTGGAAACGCCCTCAGACAGCCAGTCGGCCGAGACCTTTTTCTTCGATGGTTGCATCCATGGGCCCTTTGCTAGGGAATCTGCAGGTCCGCGAATTCGCGCTGCAATCGATGCATACACGCGCTCTTTGCGACATCGAGGGCTCTTAAATATGCAGCTCGACGAGCATCGAGGTCCGAGGGTACCAGGATGCACCACGATTCCTTGGCCATGCTCGCGCATGCGTGAATACCAGAGTCCTTGGTACTATGATCCACGCAATGAGATCTGCGACGCGTGAAACTGCCACGAAGAATCGCGGGCATTTCACATCTGTTCTGGCCAACACAAGCACCCTAGGCAGGGCAGGATCGTAGGCAGGGCAAGGAAGAAGATTATTCTACTATGTTTGATTCTCTCTCTCGTGTCCTGTACATCATCACACCGATTTTCGTGCAATTTGTTCATCTGCTTTTCGCTCCCAACAACTGGTAGCTGGGACACGACATCAGTGGCTATGGGATCACTGAAACGGCGTCCCATGGGTCCCCACCCCCATGACGATTGTCTGCGCCATCTGGCTACCTACGACAGTCGTCTAGAGAAGCGCTGCGGCTGATGTTTCGGTCAGGACTAGGAACTTACTCATTCGAGTGTATCTACATTCGGCACAGCATCGAGAACTTTCGATTCACCATTAGTGGGAAATGCCTCTCTCGACCTCTCTCTCCCACCCCTGTCTCGACCTCTCTTACGACCTCTCGACCTCGCTCTCGACCTCGCTCTCGATCTCCCTCACGACCTCCCTCACGACCTCTCTCTCGACCTCCCTTTCTATCCTCTCGATCCTCATCAACCGCATTGACTTCCTCATCGACCTCCTCATCGACCTCCTCATAAACACTCTCATTACCGTGTTGAAAGCAATACTAGACCATGGCGGAATCGGTGGACTGATGCCACAACGAAATCATCAACTAGGGATGGCGGCTGGAATAGTCTGATGGAAAAGGAGATGGACATGAACATGAACATGAGCATGGACATACTATCGCTGAGGGCAGTGTATCTCTTTGGATTTGGGGGGACGTTATCGCAGAAAGAGGCGCCCTGAGCAGAGCACAGAGGCAGTGTATTCTACAGTCTCCGCCTTATTTTCCCTCTCCCGTCCTGGGCATCATCACGCCCATGCTCATAAAATCCATTCAATCCAAATCTTTGCTCCCCACAATATCAATGCTAAACTTTGGACAGCAGCAGACAATCCGAGTGACCGTGAAGCATCCAGATGCAAAGAAACAGCATTACTCTCACTCTACGTCAAGCGCAAGGTGTGCTGCTGAGAGAATCACAGATGTTCTTTCGGCGTCCTCGCTCTCAGGTGCAATACTGAACGGAGCGGCTGAAACATTCTTTGCCACTTTTTTGGACTAGATTGCTAACTACAACTCAGGCTTATTTATCTGGGATCCGACCGTCAAGGAGCGATCAAAATTCAGTCGTTACTTTTGCGCATCCAATTTCGATGAGGGCAATTTGGTGAGGCAATAGTGGACTGCGGACAATGCGGAGGCGACCACTGAATTTTGACTACTCCCTGAGGACCTTCCCCTCCGGCGTCCGGCTTTTTCATGTATGTCTCCGTCACCCAAGTTCCCATTCTCTTGCCCCATCAAGCTTCCATTCTGGTCCTTCTGTTTTCGGTCAACATGACGCCCTTTCCCCTCACCAGACGTCCCAAGCGGAAGTCTTCGCAGCGCGTGCAGAAGATTGAAAATCCACGTCGAGCAAGTAGAAGATTGCAAGCCAGATCCCTCGACACTTCATCCTCTTTTGGTCCATGTCAAATGCCCTCCGATGAGTGTGAAGAACAGATGGGCACTCCCCAACGGAAACGACAGCGTGAAGAGGAACGACAGCTCTCCTCCGAGAAGGAGCGTCCCGCAAAGCGAGCAAGCGCCAACGCATCCGCTGTATCGAAAAAATCGCATCCTTTAAATGCCGAAGCCTTGGAGAAACACACGCTGCGTGAAGGATACGTGGACATCCTTGAACTGATGGGCTCGGAACCCGACAACATTCGTCGGAGCAGAGGGAGCAAAAGGTCCCCATCTAGGATTGGAACTGGGAATGGCTCCACTGCATCAACAGGCACGGGAGACCAGGAGACCACATCGCAGATCTTTCAGAAGTCATCCTACACGGCGGCTCACTATCGCCTCTCTATCCTTGCGGGCGCAAATATCCTTTTTCGATTTCGGCCTGCCCCAGAGGATGTTCGGACCCGAATTGCTGCCATCGTTCAACGCCCTATTTTAAAAGAGAGAAAGGAAGAGCTGTTGCGTATGGCGCACACATTACACAATGAATTTGTTCCTATCCTTAGCGGAGCAGCCAGGGAAGATGATTGCATTGAACTATTCCATCAAGCTCTTTCTGCTTTGGGCTACAGGGACAGCCTCCTTCTTGCAAGAAAAGCAGGTGTGTTACCTTGTTTCCCATCTCCTACGAGCGCATGTCATGCTCACTTCATCGCTAGATTGGGATCCAAACCTCAAGCCGCGCATCCCTCTTCCGATGTTGAACCTTGGTTTCCTCATTCCGCCACAGGAAGAGACGGTAGACTCCCTTGATCGACCAAGCAAGCGACAACACGGAGAAGGAACTTATCCCTCCCCAGATACATCAGGAGCTACCGGCACTGGTAATACGAACCTGGAAGACAAGGTACGTTCTTTGCCTTTAATCTGATCATCGCTAATCTCATAACAGAATCGCGGACCTGAACGAATGAGACCACCACCAACCTCCCAACGGGATGTAAAGACGCCTCGCCCAGACATCTCAGTCGGCCTGAGTAATGACGTTGTAGTCAATGCGCTCCGGTTGCAAGACCTTACGAGGAAAGGCGCCAAAGATCTCCTGACAGCCCTGACGGTCCCCGACGCTCGAAATGACGGCAAACCGCTGCTGTGTTTGGGTTCCACCAAGCAAGAGGTACAGATTCGATTCCCTTTTATGCCGGTCGAGGGCAAGTCGTATGCAACAGGCCGGACCATCTACGAAGCCCAGAACCAAGCGGCCGTTTCTGGGGCCTGTGCCCTTGAGATACTCCATCGTCTAGATGATCTTGCACTAAAGGCCAAGCCAGGCAATCATTCCAGGGCACAACACCTTGTGTTCAGCGTCTGCACACAGGGACCGATCCACGAGCTCTGGGTACATTATACGACAGAAGAAGACGGCGACCGCATTTACAATAATAAAATTTGGAAGAGTTGTAACATGGCAGTTGATTGCGAGGTACCGGGCTTCCTTGAAGCCGTCGACAACGTAATGAGGTGGGCCCTAGACGGGCATTTGGAGCAGATTGTGAATCAGTTAAAGCTGGTGTGGGCGGCCGCGCTGCCTTGCAACCAGACTGTATGTTAAGCTAAGCCATACTTTTATCGTCAGTCCTTTCCTGATCAACGGCCGCTACCTCGAATGTCTGATGTCGAAGCTCCTGTTCATGAAGCCCAAAGATTGACGAGAACCCCCAGCGTCTCCGTCATTGAGAATGCCTTCGAGTGATGTCTTTGGTTCAGAATCATTTTCACGGAGCGACTCCCCATATGCTTACCCAAGCCTCTTCTTTGTCTCGTTCATGGCAAGTTCACTTCTGTAAGAGCCCTACATACAATGGGCGCAGCTCTTTAAAGAACTGTATGGTAAGCGTGCGTCCTGCTCCACCTTCGTATCGGCTGATATCTCCACTTTCAAACTCCCGTTCTATGCTGGTAACGTTATCAGTCAGAAGACTCCACTTCTTTGACCTGCTTTTAGACTCACCTCAGCCGTTTACCCTGCTTCTGCTCTTTCACCTGCTTCCACAACTCAGGTCCTCAACCCTCATTGACTCCACTTCCACCGTGCAAGTAATTCCTTCACAAAGTCGTTGAAGCTCCTATACCAGAAATTCGTTGGCCATGGCGTTATCCCAACTCCCACGTGAAATGAGAGATGAAGTCTATGCCCAGCTGATGACCTTGGAGGGACCTGTCATGATGGTCTTCATGACAGTACGCAGACCATGTCTGATTTCTAAACCGAGTTTCGAAACTAATGAGTGATAGGCACAAGCGTATGAGGCCCGGTATACCGCATATACGTCCACGCCATCACCGTGGACGAAACTCTCTGTCTCAGAAAGAGCTGTGAGTCGCTGAGACGTCATGCCTCATCTGGCCATGACCAAGCTGACTTGAAGTGACAGGGTAAACGCGAGCCATATCTCGTGGTTTTCGCAAATTCCGATCGACTCAGCGTAGTCAAAGATGTCCTTCCCGCTCAAGACATCTTCGGCCTCAGAGCCACCAGCAGCATGATATATGAAGAGACTCAAAGTCTCTTCCTGAAGAAGAACATCGTAGCTCATGACTCACCTGAGGAGCTTCAGAACAACATAGAGCACTGGATGTCCGACATCTGGGCATCCAGTGGCTCGGCAGATGTCCCCACCTTGGCCTGCAACACGAGGTCGATTTTCCTTGGGGACACATCCCATGTGCATTGGTTCGATAAATGGGACGACATTGAGATTCCTGTTATGGAGAAAACAACCACCGCCAACCTACCTGTACCTTGCACGCTGCCTAAAGCCCTTGTACAAGCGCTAGGCAAGCTCAATCACGCATTGAGCTCCATGACTCTAAAAATGTTTTTTGCCTTTGAAGGCATAGACAGCCCTACGGGCAAAGCCGGTAAAGGAACGATTGAACTTCATTTCTCACCAAACCCTGGACCAGACTCGACAACCATTACTCTATGGTGGGGGCGTATACAAGAGGAGCTTGGGGTCTGTGTCTGTTCAACTAGTCTTGATGATGAGACTGCAGAATGGATGCAATGGTTTCCTGGAGACTTTCGCATCGAAAAGACCACGTTCTGGTGGTCTCCAATGAAGAATTGAGAGAATGAAGAGAAGGGGTTCCTGATTTTTTACTGGATATCTATGCCACTTGAGTTTCTCATCAATGGCGAATGCTTTACTCTGTATTCTTGATCTGCGAATCAGAGGACATTAATAACAATCTCCTCGGAAGCAGAATTGAGCACGAATGCTAATGGAAACTTTTCATCATTGATGCTGCCTCGTGTATGTTTGCCTCCGACCAGGGCTCAGACCGGCGGTGCTGCCGCGCTCGTCGACGCCTCCACGTTGGTATCCGCCATCTGCCCTGCTGAACATTCTTTGATGATTCTCTGCCATCCTTGAAAAGTTTCGCCCTCAGCCTTGCGCCCACAGTATTCGTCTTTGCTCCTTTGCCAGCCACATTGCCCTGCTTTCCAAAAGTCGCATGCGCCTCCTCTAAAATGCCCGCCACTGTACCGGCCTGGTGTCCATTCCAGCCGAGGACGGAGACGAAATATCGGAACGGCTTGGAATGGCTTCCTGGTGTGACGATGCCATGATTCCTCTTGGTGTCCAGGAACGCCGATCCGTTACAAGTTGTGCCTCGTAGGATTAATTGAGAACGAAGAGGCGGTTGCAACTGCACACGGCTGTTGGTGGAGGATCATGTGCGCTCAGGTCAATATCGACGGCCGTTGGATCGCAAAGGGTATACCCTGAGGGAGAAGGCGACGTCTTTGACGCGACGAGTTCCTGACGAAGGAATTTGCAAAGGCCACCACCGTGGTACCTGCAAAGAGTCAAGATGACTGAGGTCGCGTCACGCGATGTCGAAGGAAAGTCTGCTCGATTGTATGGAGTCTCGCGTTAATGTACACTGGCGGAGACATCTCCAGTCGCCGTGCAAAAGCCACAAACTTGCGAGCTCTGTTGGTCACGGATCGGAATCAGATCCTGGATTGAACGCTCGAATTAACTTCCAGCTCTGCTTTTTTTTGTAGGGTTTGTACGTACCAAATGGAATGGGGCCTGCAGGTGCGGCGCCCTAGTCCCATACTCCTCACAATGTGCAAGTGTTGCTGTTCACCAATTCTGAGTGACAAGTAGGGCGGTGGACCTACAGCAACTGCCACCGTAGCTCTCTACATCCTCGCACATCAGCACTCAAAGATCATACTGATACCTACGTCCAAAATCTGAGAAATGCATTCCAATCTCATGTTAGTGCTCATGTGGTTGGCGACAGTGCGACACAGGAGAAAAGCTTCCGTCTTCGCTTCTAAGCAACTGGGTACGTCGTATTGCAAGCCGTCTCTCGCTCATGCCAAGCCATCTTTTGCTCGTAGCAGCCTTTGACTGATGGATCATAGAACAAGCCCAAACCATGACATACACTTGGCTCGGCTTGTCTGGCCATACGCTTCCACCGTGGCCAGGTACAAGTAAATTCACGCGGTTGCTGTATAAAAGCGGGTTTCCATGAGATGTAAGCTCCACGGCCTCAAAATTTAGAGCGGCTGGCTAAACCATTCGAGAAAGAGAGCACCAAGCGCCTTCGACCGCCAGCGCCGTCGTCAAATCCCGCAGCCGACCTCGATCTGACCAGCGGAAAAGAACACAATATCATCATGCACAGCTGTCGCATCAGTGTCTACTTTCCGACATCACTGTGTTTTGCAATTTGGCTCTAGCGATGATTCGGTCGACCGAATAGGACGGTATTCCCCAATCTCATCTTTGCACATCATGTCAAGAGCTCAAGAGCTCAGGTAGCTGCTTCAACCGTCCTCAAATGTGATTTCTTGATCGTGTCATGCTCGTGAGTAGGTCGCGTGAGCATCCATCCAGAGGCAAGGTAACAAGTCACGTGCCCGCTGTGACTCCCATGTGACTTCCATGCCAACTCGTCTCGTCGCTGGGAAGGACTGAATAGCGTGCTAGAGATCTGTCCGAACCTTGTCCTGAATTGATATTGGCACACCCGTCTCGAGACAGTACAGAACTTGCAACTTCGACATGTCCCAACCCAGCTCACGACTACTCGCGTTGCTAGAAGCCAAGCTTTCTTTAAACCCGTCTTTGAAGAGTCGGGTAGATGGTAAGCCAGAAAAGGGTCCCCATGCTTTTTGGGCTGTGAATCTCATGCATTTTCCAGATCTAATTGACGAAATCCGTCCGCGTAAGTAAAGGGCTCAAACCCTTCTCAAAAGCCTACTCTTATCGGGAGTCAGTCATGGAGCACACCGAAATCCCTGAGATGGATGAAGATTTTAAGCATACGTTTCGAGAATACCTTGTTGAGTCCAGCCTTCCGTTGCCACCAGACATCGGTCAACTGTCGCGTCCTGCCGCTCCTCAAATGACGACAGTTCACTCGGACCCGGCTTCCCTCTATACAGAGACCAGTACATGGCCATCATCACCTCCATTGCCAATTGAATCCGTAGATAGGACAGAAATGCACAACGACGATCCCCATTTGCCAACTTCTTCCGGCGAGCGGGTACTTTGTTTGTTCACGGAAGAAGTGCCCGAGACTCCAATCGACGATGTCCAGGGCTCCTCAACAAGTGAGGAATCGACATCGCCTCTACATCAAACACGGGTGATGATATCCCCGCAAGCATATTTCCGCAATTGCGACCGATGTATGGGTACGAGTCTCTTGTTAAAATGGAGGGAGCTCGTGCAATATCGGTTCTGGCCATCCCACATTCAGACGGCATCGAACGACCGCTATGCTGAAGCGGGCTTCTCCGTGGATGAGGTGGAAAAGCTCCGAGCCTTTGACAAAATCTTCAACATCGGTGCCAAGTACGGTCGGATCGGTTATGAGCAAACTTGAAATTCTTTATTTTGATGGCACTGAGGAATTTCGGTGGATTCGACGAGGGTGAACGAGAACGGTCAGACGGTGATCTGGTCTGACGCTAGCTAACTGGCGGCTTCGGCCCTGCTATGATGGCTTATCATATCCAATGAAATCGAAGGAGCATTAAATACCTAGGTAGCATTAAACTCTAAATTCCGCGCCGACTTCGACTGCCGCAGCGCATAATGCCTCCATGTGCCTTTCCATTTAGCCATTCCCATTTTGTGTTCAGTTCATCATGCATTCGCGTATTCGCGTTGTATGCCCATCTCCCGTATCGCATGCAGATTGACATTCCGTCATTGTAAACCCCCCCGAAAACAAATACCAGGCGAATGGGCTCGTCCTGCAAAGTTGGTTCAGCAGGATCCTGGGTGGAGTCTTGACAACGCTTACCGTGATTCAAAAGCCTACCCCCGATCGATCTCTTCCATATCGCGGGTTCTTCTGGGAACAGACGGTCATACGCCCTTCTTCTTTTGGACCAAGTCCACCGCCTTCCCATTCCCATAAGAACATCATGATCGCTGCCTTGGGATACAGATCCAGAACTATGTGCAAAAAAACGTTAGCTAGAGCTTTCTTTTTCAGCCGCTTCGTCCTCTTACGGGCTTCGGTACAGCGATTTTTGGAAATGACTGGTTTGGAGAATGCCACGTGGTTGATAGATGGAGTTAGAGGCTCAGCGAGCCTGATGTTTGGAATGCATTCGTCGAGCAACATATTGTCTGATGAAATCGATCAAGATGGAGAGAATTGGAGGTTGACAGAAGACGGCACTGAGATGGAGAAGGAGTCGTATGAGAGAAAGATAGTTGAGAGGGAGAACTTGGCCCTTGTTGCCTATCGTCCGGTTGACCGCCAGATTCTATCCGCGACAATACCATTGACACGCTA
This sequence comes from Astrothelium subdiscretum, assembly GCA_021030935.1. Taxonomy (NCBI): domain Eukaryota; kingdom Fungi; phylum Ascomycota; class Dothideomycetes; order Trypetheliales; family Trypetheliaceae; genus Astrothelium; species Astrothelium subdiscretum. Next base: position 372,933 of record JAGFMW010000024.1, read on the forward strand.
TTGACCGCCCACATGTTTGTGTTGCATTTTCACTTTTCCATTTCATCAGAATAAAATCTGTGATTTGAAAGATGAGCGAATCGTCTTCAGCGTTTCGCCATTCGCGCTTCTCATTGCATGCGCTGCTTCACCTCCCACATGGCTGGCTTGCAGACTTCCCGACACTGGAAGAAGGAGCTCTGAGCGAAAAGTTTACACGCTGGGACCGGCAGCGAGAACTCTACGGGGCATCAGTTCACTACGTGGCTCACATTGGGGATTCCCAAGACGCGCTTGACACAAGCCTTGAGCTGGATGCTGATGACATGCATAAGACTCTGGAAGGAGACACCATCCAGGCTCTAAAGGAGCAAGGCAAAGGCATGACTCAAGCAGCAGCAGCGATTCAGAATCAGGAGAAATTGTCTCCCGCAAACACACCGAAAGTCGCAAAGCCTCGATTGGCGCCACGGTTCTTCTGACCTGCTCCAGGACCACCCAGTTTCTGCACCATAAATTTTCTGACCCAGTCAGCGTCGTGTCTCGACGTTCCCACGATATCTACCCTCGTCTATCACCAGCCCTGAAAGTCCTCACGATGGCACAGCTTCCTTTCTTGCCTTCATCCGCTTCTAGGCGAACCTTGAGTATGCGTGACTTGAATGCGCTGTGCCCTACCGCCCTCGCGGCCATCAAGTGGTACCGATTTTGTTTGAGACGGTCTGGAATGAGTTCTGAGCAAGCCGAATACTCGCAAAGGTTGACTTCGCCAGAGCCAAACTGGGCGGTTCCGTTTCTGTATCGACAGGCTCAGGTGTGTTATTTGGAGTAGTATCGCGGTCATTGGCGAGGGCGTCAACCTCAGTTTCGGTTGGCTTGTCTTTGGCCTGCTCAGGGCCATCTTCGACTAGCGTTGGGTCATCCTCGCCGCCAAAGGAAAGCTTTGTAGCAATCTAAGACCTGTTAGTAAAGAAATGGAAATCCTTGAGTGACTCTTACCTTCTGTCGTGGCGGCTTGGATCCTCTAGATGGACTCGAAGTCGTATCGGTGGGCATCGGCCCAGCTCCATCGCTCACTGGGGAGGAGGTCCGGGTGGGAGGAATATTGGATGCAGACATGTCAGCTATGATTGATGCAAAAGTTGAGCGGATCGTAGAGTGTGAGGCGTGATTCATACTCGTTTTTGGCGCAGTTGCATCGGGGGTACAGCCACCTCCTGAATGCACCGAGGGTGGCATATGACTTACCCTTCTGAGACACGAAGAGCCACAATCTTGTAGGGGTGGCCGAGGTGTCAGACGACGCACAAGGCGGCATAGTTCCCAATCGATGACAGCGAGGACCTCAACGTTAAATGGTCCATCATGATGTTGTGCGGGCCCAAATTCCCACGAACCAGGGCAAAATCAGGGTTGACAGACGTCTTAGGCGCCCATTTCCCCCCCTTGTCGCAATCTACCAGCCAGTGCGGTGGAATCATGATTCCGTCGATCTCAGTCGAGCAGTATCGAAGACGGCTGAGCCCAGGGAGAACCTCAAATTCGACGAATCGATTGATGTTCGCTTCGGCCAAGGCCATGGAAGAGTCGCACGCTCCCTCTAGTTGATCTGGATTGTGGTGCGGCATCCAGCAATTGAGGGCAATGTCGCCACGGACGTTGCCTTGAACAAGTGTCGTCCCTAGGAACCATAGCCCGTTTCTAGCCTTCCCGCAAACCTTCACCCTAGGCACTGGAATCTTCGTGTGCTTGGCGATGATCTCTAGGACGGCAGCCTCGTTTGGGGATCGCTCTGGCAGCCGTGGCTTTGTAAAAGGTCCTCCTGTACGCGGATCAATGTCTTACTCGCTGAGAGGAAGCTCACCTTTGAAAAGACTGTCGCGGGTCATGGTATATGACCTTTCAGCTGATTTGCGACAAGACTGCTTATCCGACGACACGGCGGCATTAGCGCAGGCGAGCGAATAGCAGACGAAGATGTGAAGATGGTGAAGCTGGTAGAAGGATGGGTCTGCAGCGCTTCATTGCGCTTTATATCGCGGACGCTAATTCCAGCTACATGCTGGACGAGAAGGGCGCCAGCAGTTGCCTTGTGCCGAAGAGCTCAAACGAAGTTGATGATGGAATCCTCGAGCTTGAGGGCAGCCATCGGAGCAGGCCAGTCACCTGCAGATTTGAAACTCAATTAAATGCCCTCGGAAGCGACTCCCTTCGCGCTCTCATGCAGTTCTGGGCCCGACAAAAACTCCTGGCGCGTGGTGCGGCGGCAGGCGTAGTCACGTTGGATGGCAGTGACGAGCTGGACGGAGTGGTCGGCGTTTATCAAGCTCCGTTCCTCTCCATCCACACATCAACATTATATTGCCCTGCTGTATTCAACAGAATCGTTGCACAGCTCGCTCCAGGCTTTTATGTGTACGGGCTTTCTATCAGCAGCCTTGGCTTGGATAGGTATATGCGCAGGGCTAGCTTAGTCACCAAAACTTGCAGGCTGTGCCCCACCCCACCCCCGGTACGTCTTCGTCCTCTTTGAAACCACCTCGTCTCCCAACCATTGGCCCCACCCATCCTCCCTTTCTCGCCCTTCTGCTGCCAGCCATCATGAATTCTAGTTGCGACACTGGTGCCGCTACAAAGCCAACCAATACACGAGTGCGTGATCCGGAGGAGGATACAATACTTCTAGACGAATACGCGCCTCCCGTAAAGCGAGTGAAGACCAACTTATCGCAGCCCTTGACTGTAGATTCTTTGAAGAGACATACATTGGACGAAGGATACATTGATACATTTGAACTGATGGACTTAGAAGCTGGCAGAGGACCTGGGGGCAAAAGGAGCAAAAGATCGGCTTCTCAAGCTGGGATCTCAACAAGCGGAGACCTCGAGAGCGTTTCACAAGCCACTCAGAAATCTTCCTACTCGGCTTCGCGCTACCGCAACTCCGTTCTGAAGTCTGTCAATATACGTTTCCAATTTCGATGTGTTCCAGAGGACATCCGTGATCAAATTACCACCATTGTTCAAGCTAAAGTCTCGTTAGAAAAATCTCAAAAATTATCACTCATTGCGCAAAAATTACAGGACGACTTTGCCGAGCTTCTTGACACAGCAGCTAGAGAAGATGACTGTATCGAGCTCTTTTTCCAAGCCCTTTCTTCCATGGACTACGACGAAAGTCTCACTTTTCGACGAAAAGCAGGTACGGCGGCTTTACTCATTCCTTCGATATTCTTTGCTGACTTCATCTCTAGAGTGGCGGCCGGACGTCAAGCCAGGCACCCGTCGTAAAAAGACGATCCTTGATCATCTCTATAGACCAGAAGCCGAGGCTAAGGAATCTCGAGGGCAGCCAAGCAATCGACAACAAGGGGCTGGAGCCTATATTTCTCCAGACGTCTCTGGAGCTACTGTCAGTGAAGAACGGATGAGGCTACCAGCGAGCCCTCAAATAAACGTGAAGACTCCTCGCCCAGATATCTCCATCGGCCTCAAAGATGCGGCGCTAATTAAGTCACTCCAATCACGAGGACTCACAATAGCAGATACTGAGTACGTCCTTGATACTTTGGCGGAGCCGCACCCACAAACTGGCCACCCGCCTCTGCTACGCTCTGATCCCACTCAAGCCTCATTACAAATCTGATTCCCTTGTTTTGTGGTTGAGGGCAAGTCCTACGCTACCTGCAGATCTTTATACGAGGCACAAAACCAAGCTGCTGTTTCTGGAGCCTGCTCCCTTAAAATTCTGCATGATCTCGACGATCTTGTCCGCAAGTCTGGTCCAGAAAGCTACACTAAGGCGCAGCCGATCGTGTTCAGCGTCTGTACAGAGGGACCGATCCACCAACTGTGGGCGCACTATACCACAGAAGGGGATGGAGATGGCGACCGCATGTACTGCATGGCTCAAATCGAGACGTGTGATTTGGGAATTCGCGACAATATACTAGAGTTTCTTGAGGCGATTGACAACGTGTTGAAGTGGGGCTCTGACGAGTACAAAGAGGCGGTAGCGGAGCAGCTGAGTAAAATCAGGCAGGATTCCACCGCTTGAAGTCTTCGCTTGAAGATACACGTTCGCTGGCGCTCTGACCGATTCGACCGCATGACCGAAGAATGTCTTGGATAGTCTGGCCGATTGCTTCTGCGCACTGAAGATTAGCTGCTCAATACATTGAAGACCAAATATTCATATGTACATAGATGCACACGAGCAGTTCAAAATATCATTTTGCAGGCACAGTCTCAAATTCACTCTCGCCGAGTCACCTGAAAGCCGTGCACGTTTCTCCGAACAGAAATCGAGTCATCTTTGGTCACGCGACAGAGGTGTTGGGCCGTTGGGCTCAAACAAAAAGTGACCACAATGAGATCCTCACCTTATCTACGTCAAGAGAGCAAAGAGGCGGCTGCGCGACTTGACTTACTTGACTGACGACTCCTACATTCACCCTCATGAACCACAATTCACTCAATACGTACCAAAAACAAGCCAACTTCTCAAAAGCCAACATGAAGGAAGAAAAGGTCGACATAAAACAGGAAGACACTCACGATACGAATTCGACGCAGCACCACCTCTCCGAGGGCACATGGCCGCCTTTATTCTGTAAGGGCTTCGAGCGGCACTGTTTTTCCATGCTTCTGACATTGCTTAGCCTCTAGCCGTACTCCCAGCCCAAGACTGTACATACGCACGACGCACGAGCCGAAAGGAGGAGTTCTGACTTCAGAACTTAACGCTCAAACGGTTTTTGAAACGTCCGATTCTCGTTCAGTATCACAACAAGCATCAGAAGATGCCATTAAAAGCGAAAACAGCCCAGAAGCCACCACAAGCACCTCGGCACCACATACACCATCAAATACTCAGGTTGAGGAGGCCTCCACACGAGCAGAGGATAGCGAAGCCAGATCCACCATGCACGAAGATGCTCCGGTTTATGATTTTACACCCCTCAACCAACTTTCAATCAGTTTAGAGGAGTATCTGGAGGAGGCAGATCGCTGTCTAGGTACTCGACTTGCACGGCACAGCACACAGCTGATGTCCTATGGAGTCTCAGTTGCAGGCCTGCAAAAAACACCAGCGGAGATATTCCAACAGTGTGGGATGTTATCACAAGAGCTGATTCTATTGCGAATCTTCAATTCTGGTGTGGAGGTGGGCATGAAACTCGCTCATCAATCGTAACGGGGACTGGGACGCCCATTCGACCAGCTTTTTGTATTACAGGAGTAGTCTAGAAGGGGCGAGGACGCGTTCGAGATCCGATACTGCATATCCAAGAAAAAAAAAAGAAACTGATACATACCTCTATGCATTCCATGCCCATTTTCTGTGGCGTGTGAGTAGCTCGAATTTATGCCCATTTTCTGTGACGTGTGAGTAGCTCGAATTTATACCCAGTCTCTGTAGCACATGAGCCGCTCTCTCTGTGCCCATTTTCTGTGGCGCGTGAGTGATTCGAATCTATGCCCTTTTTCTGTAGTTCAATCTCATTCATTGTTTGAGACGCAAGCTGCTCAAATACTCGAACTTCGACGCAGTTGGCCCAGATTCTTTCCATGAATTCGAGTGTAGCGCGCCGTCGGATCCATTATCAGTGACCGTTTCCACGTGGCGTGAATATCACTCACCGTTCTCCTGAAGTGGCATAGGTTGACTCATCTGAAAATCGACTTCTATCGAAACTTCACTTTTTCTGGGCGCCTAAGATCCTCAAAGCCTGTACCCACTCTCGGACCTCTCTACACCATCGTCGCAATTTCCCATTCAACAACGTCAATAGCCATGGATCCAAACTCAAGTCGGCCTCAAACACCGCTGCCGGATTGGAGTCCGCGACCTCCACCATATCTCAGCACCATCACACCAAGCGCCATACCGGATGGAGGATTCTGGGGTGTGGCGCCGCACGTAGATGATCATTTAGCTCAGATCGCAGAACGGCTAGCAATGCGTCCCGAAAGACACCGATTAGTTTTCCATCCATTCGAAGACAGAATGAACCTAGTATTCACATTAGCGGAGCGAATCTGCCTAGACTTTGGTACGCCCGGCTTCGGAGATGAGATCGAACTGCTCAGGGATGTACGATTATACCGAGTCCACCCCAATATAACAACTCCGTATGTACGGAGCAGTTTCTTCTACCAATGGATTGCCGACGGGATTCTAGTATGCATCCGAGACTCGCCCGCCAGAGGTCTGGAAGACGGCGTTCGTATTCCCTATACTTGAATGGCCCTGCGCTGTATTATTCCGTACGCCGATAGGACTGACATCTGAATAGTACTTTGGCATCGTCATCGCCAACATTTTAGACGAACTCGAGTTAGCTTCAATCGCCAGAATCATCGAGAACCGGCTGATAACGGATTACACAGTCCGCGACACCATCGCCTCCGGTGTACGTGTCACCCCAGGCGAAGGATACTCCACTCGAGATTTATTTGAATCTCTCCGAACACTCCACCGAGAACTCCACGCTGGCCGCCCGTGGCTTTTGTACTGTTTCAGGGTATATTTGGTAGGCCCATCACACCGAATGGTGACTTGGCGTTGCAGAAGACGAATAGATGGACACAGAGACCCAGAACCTGGCTGCGGAACGATATTTCCTGCGCTCTGTACCTGTCAGGAATGTTCACTCACCCGAGAAGCTCTGCATTAGAGGACATCAGGGTGTGGATAATGCTCGCGCTTTGCTTGCTTAAATAGGCGTTCGATGTCTCACTTTCGGACCCTCTCAAACCATGACCTGTAAATAGATTTTAACCTGTTACACAAGGCTCAAAGTTCCATTACGTAGCAGATAAAACTTGGAAGCCACAGTCGTCTCCGCACAATAACCCCAGTCGATGTCGAGGCGAGGGTTTCCTGGAGCCAGATGAGAAAACATCCCTTCAACAAGGTTATCCTTCCTCGCGTTCTCGTCTCTGGGTCTTAGGTGTAAATGCCATTTTGAGTACATGCTTTCGCAGCGTAAACATGAAGGTTTGAGTTCAAAAGTCGATCGTTCACAGGCCCAACGTAAGACCGGTTTGCCTTTCTTCACTGCTGGAATACTGTCGTACCAACAAGATCCATCGTCATTCACGATTCAGCAGTATGAGTTCAATTCTTCAATCTTGGAAACCTCCATGTTAGAGAACTGTGTCTCATTCGTGACCATTTCAAATTCCCTCCCGGCGCAGATTCGCACCTTTGAATTTTTGCGCGGAATATTGAGCAGAGCCGTCAGCAGAGCATCCAGCAGAGCATTCGGTAGAGTATTCGATGGAGCGTTGGGGGGAGCCTTGATCTGCTTTTGGCCTGCTTTCTGCCTTGCCAGCTGCCTTGCCTTGTTGTTTGGACGATCAGTAGGGCACTCGGTAGGGCACTCAGTAGAGTGTTCGAGAGGGCATTCGAGAGGGCATTCGAGGGAGCGTTCGATAGAGCGTTCGGCAGAGCATCCTGCTACTGATCGGCCTGCTGCTAGACCGGCCAGTAAGGTGTTTGAGAGGGTGCTCGATATGGCACTGACCTACCTTTTGGCCTGTTCTCTGATTTGCTGCTGTTCATTTGCTGAGTTTGACATGCAGCGCACGTGTCTACGCGCGTGTTCTATGAGAGAGCTAAGTCTTCGACAGTCAATCTCCTCCCTCCGAAATCGAGCTATTGAAAAGGCGATATTTTGGGCAGAAAACGGGAGAGAGATGTCCAAAAAGGTGTTGAAGCGAAATTTGGATCAAATGTCTCCAAATTCTTGAAGATTACTCCGTAAGGGTTTTCTCTTCTGTTTCGTACAATGAATTAAGAACTAGCGATGATCAGATTGCCGATCCGATCAGATTGTCGATTCGATTAGATTGCCGATCCGAGTAGATTGCCGATCCGAGTAGATTGCCGATCCGATCGGACTCCCGATCCGATCGGAATGATCAGTCAATTCTACCCATCGGATTGGATCACTGACTTTAGTTTCGAGACCCTCGGCCCCATACGTTTGAATCCATGCCTTAATGCCCAAGTCAAAGGATATAGCAGAGAGGGAAGTAGAAGAAATGAGAAAAGAAGTTGAAGAGTTGAAGGATAGAACCCAAGAGGCTCTTGCAAGTCAATCAACCGCCGCTTTTCCGAGTCAATCCAATATCGAATCTCCAAATACATCAAATACTGATTTCACTATCCCGACTATTATCGATACAAGCGGACGAGAACTCAATATCCAAAATCTCAGCACCGAAGTGCAAAATCTAATTCAGAGAACAACAGCTTGACTCCCAGTCGCGTCCCAGCAAGACAGAGCCCAAAATCACAGAAGGATCATCATGTCAACCACCTTTGAATCGAACCCGTACCTACTGTTTGCCCTCTATGCGTCCAACTATCCGGCGGGCCTGCCGTCCGTCAAAAAGCGCTCGATACAGCATCAAGGGGAGGTGGGCGGGCAAGACAAGAACCGTAAACGAATGGTAGACAAAGTCTCATGCTTGTGGGCAGGTTGCGAGGGCAAGGCATACGATGAGGTGGTCAAGGCAATGCTCCAACAATGGACTGAGTCCACACCACATGAAAAGAAGTTTATGGAAAAAGCCGTCGATATGCTCTTCGGCTTTCAGAATTGGCTGATGAGCGGTAAGAAGGATTCCCGGTGGTGGTCAAACCATTTGAAAGATTCCGGGATAGACTCGAAGAGATACTACGCGTGGGTGGACGAGCAGTAGAAGACCTACCTTAATCTGTATTTGAGCCGTCGTCTCTATGAAATTTAGGCAGATGAGCAGGATCCGAGCCGCTACGCGCAAAAGTGCTGTGAGACCACATGAAACAGGCTCGACGAAGTGCAAAAGCCACAGATTCAGAGATGCATCATAATAACTTTACTAATAATCTATAGTCAACAAAGGAGTTTAAAGAATCTCCGGTAAAACTTTGACAAGGAACTCCATGGTAACGAATTCATCAACATCGGCGATGCGAAAAGGTGCAATAAGACCGGTCTCCTCTGTGAACTGAATGACTCCATACTCGGAATCCGAAAAAACCAGCTCTCGGACTGGGAGGGAAACTGTGTGGTCATAGCGAGGGTCGATCACCAAGATTCTATCAATGGGGTCTTCGCATAGAATCCGCCCTTCGGTTGAGCGAATGTGGCGGATGTTGAAAATTGGGAGCAGTGCCTCAAGTGTCTGGGCGAATTCCCAGACAAACGTTGCTTGGCGCCGAATGCAGCTTGCAAACCAGCAGCTGTAACCGCGTACCAGAGCACTTGGGCTCCGGTGCTGTTTTACAAAGTTGGCCCATTCTCGAACCATCGATCGCATTTGCGCTCTTTCGAGCACATTATTCGGATTTCTTATTCGAGCTAGGAGCTCGATCGTTCGGGCAGCCGCTAGAAGTAAGCCTGCAATGGTCAATAGCTGCAACATTTTGACTACTTCAGAGATTGGGAAGAATACACACCTGATCTCTCGGGTTCGTTGTTGACATCCGTTGCTCGAATGCAATCGGTGATATTCTTGTATACGGCAACGAAACTGGCCGTGGAAAGCCGATCAGGTACGCATTGTGGAGTATTGGTCGTCGCGAACTGGAGGCATTGGAGCAACTGGCGGCTTGCTGCAGGAAGGTGACAAGAATACATCATGGCTACCAACGCCATGCCTTCTGGGCGGCATTTTAGCGACAGGTCTCCGCTCGTAACTACGGTCCATTTGATGTGGAGCTCCGGAACAAGGTCTCCCTCGACTCCAATTAGTGGCAGTGTTTCCGAGATTTCCCGCTGCAGCCTCTCTGGGCTGAATTTTTCTGCTGGTATGTCCATGACCATGCCAAGCACCTGACATGCCAGCTGCTCGTTGACCTGGACCTTTTGAATGTCGAGCGCCTGTTTTTCTATTGTTACCCTTGATTCGTGCTCTTTCTTCTCGAATTCCTCTTGTGCGTGTTTTTGAAGATCGATTTTATTCTCCAACCGCGCTTTTTCCTGCCAGTCTTCCTTCCTCGCTTCTTTCAGTTTTGTATTTGCTTCAAGCAGCTTGACTTTGTCTTGCTGCAACTCGCCCAGATTGCCTTGTGCCTTGTGCAACGACTCTTGGACTTTACTGAGTTTGGCTTCGCTTGTTTGAAGGTCTTGCTCTGTCTTTAGTCTCATTGTATGCTCTTGCGTTAATTGATTCTGGAGAGACTCGTTGACATTTTTCACGTTCTTGCTGGAACTTTTTTCTTGATCCAGACTCGTTTCTGCCTCGTGCAATAACTCTTCAACCTCAAGCAGTTTAGCTTCCTTTATTTTGAGGTCTTTTTCTGCCTCGGCTCTTTTCGTCTGCTCGTCTGACAAACTATTTTCGAGAGACTTCTTGAGTTCGTCCAAGTTTTTGCTGGAATTCTTTTCTTGGTGCAGGCTGTTTTCTGCCTCGTGCAACAACTCTTCGACTCCTCGCAGTTTGGTTTCCTTTATTTCAAGGCTTTCTAGATGGAGTTTCTCAAGCTCGTTTTTAGCTTGTTTTTCCTGCTCTAATTGAGCCTCTGTTGATCTATTGATGATTTCTGCGATTTTTCTTGAGAATCTTGTTCTTTCGGCATTTCTTTTCTCGTTTTGTAATTCCAGGCCGAGGAGGATTATTTGATGTAGGGCTCGAAATTTTTCGCTTGTCTGTTGTTCGATTTTGGCTTTGAGTGACTGCGAATTCGCCTCTTCCTGCCGAATTCTTGTTTCGAAGGCCATTGAGCGTTTGTCAAGCACCTGTTTTGCTTGCGTCTCTTGCTCTGACTGGTGCTGCGCGGCTTTATTGACAATGCCCGCAATGTGCCTCGTCCATCTCTCTCTTTCAGCAGTTCTCAGTTCATTGAGTGATTTCAGGTCGGCCTCTTTCTGCCGAGTATATTTTCCGGCGTTTTCCTGTTCGATCTTGACTCTGAGAGATTGTAGACTGGCCGTTTCTTGCCGCAGCTCTGGCTCTTCCGAATGTTTGAACACTTGAGTTTCGTCAAGCAATCCAGCACAATTATTGCTGACCCCAATCGCAGTGCGCCGTAGCTGTTGATATTTTTCTACGTCGGTGCGCGCGATGCGCTGATGGAGGTATGTTTCTAAATCTTGCGACATTTCCGCTGAGGTTTGTTCTGCCCGAGATTTTTCGCGAACGAGGTAGTCTTTTTCTTGTTTCGATATTACGATTGCATTTCTTACTTCTCGAAGGCCATCTTCAAGTTCCATTGTACTGCTTTCTACTATCTTGCCTTCGTGAAGTTTTTCTTGGATGCGTTGATGGAGGACGTTCGCCTCCTCGGACTTGCGATTGAGTACGGAACTCAATTGGCGGCATCTTTCCCATTCTACTTTTGCTTTGAAGCGGTCTCTGCTAGTTGGTTGCGCCATTGTGTATTTGAAGATATGTTCGGACTAGGAAACCGGGGGATTGGACAACCGGGGAACTGCGCAGGCGAGCGAAAGGCAGAGAGAGGAAATTGGTAGAACAGGTAGAGTCACAGATACCAATCGGGACACTTCCAATATTCTTTTTGCGCCAGTGAATGCTAGTGTGCGCTAGTCCTTTGTTGGCAAAGCATCGATTCTTCTCTCGTAAATTGTGCAGGTAGTGATATCGCCCGCCTACGTCTACTATTTGTTAGAAAGGCTGGAATTAGGGGGAAGTCCTAAGTAATTTAGGTAGGTTTTGGGCAAAAAACGACTTTCGTATGTCCTCTGCGGACACAGCGGACAAGGCACAAAAGGCGGATGAGCTCGCAAAAGCCCACAAAGGGTTTCTAGAGGAACTCCATATGTTGGAATACAGAGAAAATTAGTCTTTATCGCACACTAGAAGATCCGATAGGTCCGGGGTGAGCCTGTCTTGTGCGATGCATACGTTGTGTGGCCATCGATTTCCCACTGCGGACAAGTCTGATCAAAATGAGATGGCGGACAGGCTCACACAAGCTCGCACAGCATCAAGACGTAGATTCCAGGAATTGCAATTGTAGAGAAAAATGCCCTCTATCACAAATTGGTTCGCGCAGTTGGCTTCGGGTACAATCATGCCATGTTTCGGCCATTGCATATGCACCTCATTGGGGTCCTCCTGACTTCGGTCCGATAGTTCTGATTATAGCTATGATTCAGGCTGATCTCTCATCTATTTTCGATGAATGCCGCAATTTCTCAGTTGTAATTAGGAAGTTCCCCAATGGTTATTCGCTATACACGGCCGGAAAACGGAGTTAGTGTATCTCGCGCGTAGTTTGGCCCGAGGTGGATAGCATCGCATTGACTCCAAGATGACAGCGACCTCGATTGCAAAGACTCGATTGTTTAGATGAGAATGCCCGTCCAGAAATCCTCTATCCGACGCGTCTGCGCCACAGAGTCCGCGTTCTCCGCAGCGCCGCCTTTGCACCATAGATTTGGCTTTGCGCGTAAGGTGGAGAGTGTCGCACAGCTGCAAAGAAATTCGCACAAGAAATTGAAATGTATCGCGAGGTTCAGATGAGAATGCTTGTCCAGAAATCCTCTATCCGACGCGTCTGCGCCACAGAGTCCGCGTTCTCCGCAGCATCTCCTTTGCACCATAGATTTGGCTGTGCGCGTAAGGCGGAGAGTGTCGCACAGCTGCATAGGAATTCGCACAGGAAAATGAAACATATTGAGAGGTTTAGATGAGAATACTTGACCAGAAATCCCCTATCCGACGCGTCTGCGACGCCGAATTTGTGTTCTCCGCAGCATCGCCTTTGCACCATAGATTTGGCTGTGCGTGTAAGGCGGAGAGAGGCGCACAGCTGCATATGAATTCGCACAAAAAATTGAAGCGTATTGCGAGATCGAGCGTAGCTTTCTTCACCTTGTGGATGCTAATCAGGCTCATCAAAGGCATTGGCTGTGGTGCTGTAGGACCTATGTCGTTCATCCCCTACTCCCTTGATGGGTTTAGACTGTCACGCGTCACCGCCGATTCCGTCCTCTTCAAGACGGTGTGCCTTTCGCTTCAACCGCCATAGCACAGTACACTGAGACCAGCCTTTCGTCCGCACACAGACATAGCTGAGTGTAGAGCACCAATCGTTGAGAGCGAAAATGGAGCAAGGTTTGGCCCCATTTCACTTGAGACGCTGGGCTTCCCCTGACATCGTTGTATAAAGACTCGAGCAATGCTGCAAACGTCCTGCAACAGTACCTCCCCCACCTACAGCAAACACTCCAGAATTTCGAGAGACTACTTGCTCCGAGCGAAGCACAAGGGCATTCAGAGGCTCGCGCGGCCGCGCTTCTCTTCACGCGGAGGCTTGCAGAGCACGTCCAGATATTCGAGAAAGAGACAGAAAATGCAAAGGCGCTGTGCGAAAAGTATAAACAAGCAATAGAAGAAACGGAGAAAGCAAAAGAAGAGGCGCTTAATGCAAGAGAAGAGACACGTAGGTTGAGTTTCTCGTAAATAAATATTCTCATTTGCTTACATTTGTATAGAAGCCCAAGGGGAAATGATACAAACCATCAAGTCTTTAGAGGAAAGGCTGAGTAAGTAAACTTTTTTCTGATTCGAGTGTTACATTTGCTCATAAGTTTTGTAGATTCAATGGGGATTACTATTTCAGAGATGAAAAATCTCAAAGACGAAAGAGATCGAATGAAAAGTACAATTGGAGGTTTACGAGCGGATAAGAGACTGATAGAGGAGGAAAATCATGACCTCAGAGCCAACCTCAAGATAGCAGACTCAAGGGCGCAAATAGCCGAGAATGAATTACAGAAGACGAAAGAGGAAATGGAGAGTCTCAGGAGAGAAAGACACGTTAACCCATCGATCTCAAATGGAAACGAAGCAGCCATCGCCAGCGGATCCAATAGCAATCTTTCGAATCGATTGTCCGCCGATTTCTTACATCAATCCAACACTGAGGATCCTAGTTCATCATCAAACACCGATACTCTAAATGGAACGAACACCGATTCCCCTAACCTCGCAATCATCAATGCAAGTGGGCAGGAACTCAACATCCAAAATCTTAGCATGGAGGTGCAAGATTTGATCCGTAATACCATTGCACGTCTAAAAGAATTTGCAGAACAGAGGAACAAACCCGATTGGCATCATGTCAAACGAGAGCTGGGAGAATACGACGCAAGAAAATGTGCGTGGGCCAAAATCTCGTCCAGAGGAAGTGGGCAGTTTCCAGAGGGTTTCGCAGCTTGCAGTGAATGTGAAAGGAAAGGGAGAGTCTGTGTTTCAGTTTCGAGCAGCAGGCCGCCCCAGGTTCTGCCATCATCCTCGGAAAGGAGGGGCGAAGACCCATCGCAGGTTCAATATTGGATATCAAGAAAATGAGCTAATACCTACTTGTACACACTCTATGCCCGTTTTTTGTGACACACGAGCCGCCCTTTCTGTCCCCATTTTCTGTGTCACGCATTCGCATTCTGTGCCAAGAAATTGCAAGCTCGACCTACTGATGTAGGAATGTCTACCTACAAGCATCTGTCCCTACAGGTGTGTGGAAGCCGACAGATACAAGCCCGCAGAGCAAAGACTCACTCGAATGCCCGTCAACAGCCGCTGGCCAGTGAAGACCCGGACTCCCACTCCACTCCAGTCGCCCCTTCAAGTCCCGTTCTCCCTGTCCGCATAACCGTGAAGAACCACGCTGTCTGTGTTGCAAATTCGAAAGCGTTGATGTTCGTTTGCTGGTAGAGGCATTGGCTATTCCGTGATAATTGGCGTTCGAGTCATAGAAGCATCTGGCTATGCGGATGACAGAGTCGGGGAAAGCGGCTTCGTAGAGTCAGAGTTAAGGACGCTGATGCTATGGGAGGTAGAGTATGTTGAGAAAGAGTATGACGAGTGGACGGCTGACGGACGATCGTTCTCCAAACGAGAGAGAGAATTCGAGTGGCATTGGTACGTGAGTCGGAGTTGAAAATTTGGCAGGACAGACTTTAGATTTTTTGGGGCTTCCCGCACTGAGGGCGCTCTGATACCTTGGGAATTAGATTAAAATCGGGTAGGTGTTGCAGCTTGTGGAAGCCGGACCTTGAAGATGATTGCTTACCTTGACGATTATTGCCCTGTCTTTGCCTCTGCCCGTCTATGACGACAGATCCAAAGGTGTGCACATCTTCGCTTCAGATTGTCTTGATATGCATCGCGTCTTCTGCTTGAGGAATCAAAGCACCGCGGCGTCAGATTCGTCGTGGATGCGTATGAAAGGGACCCTTCCGATCCTCAATCAGCCTTGCCGGCTCTCCGGTGTGTTCCCTGCTGAAAATGAGCGACCATACCGGCGAATTGCGTTCTTGAACACCAGAAGACTGATGCACACGCGAGGCGCGGTGGTAGTGGGTAAAGAAGCTGTCTGATGCCTCATGTTTGAGATTGAGCTGGACGAAGACACGGTGAGACGGTGACATTCTTGGAAAATCTCGGGCTGGTGCATACCTACTCCGCGTCTAGGCGCGCTAGGGTACCGCGGCCGCGGGTAGGCACGGACAATATCTACTACATCCCAAGGGCCCCTGCCCCCAAACGCGCGCCAGAGCAATGCGCGCCAGAGCCATGCTTCGTCCCTGATTCATCAATTCTTTACTTTTGCTACTGATATCGGAAATGGCAAGCACTCCTGCCAAGCTCGCAGAGCTTTTGCAAATACCTGAAGATGTTGCATCAGGCAATGATGTCCAGAAATTTCTAGGGAGAGTTGGGCAAGTGTTGCGCGGTTTAAGTAAAGATGACTGTCCAACGGAGAAGGCTGTCTTTTCGATAGAAACGTTCAACCAAAGCGGCTCTAGTCGTATAGAACAATTTGTACGCTCAGGTTGCAGGTTATAACCCCATTGACTCATGTACAGCAGATTGTTGCCACCTCGAGCTCGTCGTCCAAACATTCGTCTTCTTCCGCGCCTCCATGCGCTGGTGCCGTAGCATCTGGCAGTAATGAGGAACCTGCCACCAGACTTGGATCGGGAGGAAGACTAGAAACAGCAATGGCGCAGTTGTCCTCTCCTCCAATCACCCCGCAGCGAAACGATAGTCCTTTGCAACGAGAGCGTGCACTCTCCTCTCATGCTCCACTCGGACAAGATGCTCATCCGTTGCAAACTCAAGGTAAAGTCGAGCAGAATCGAAGATTACGGCCTCGTGAGCAAATGCCTGTTCCACCAGTTGAAGACTCGACAGAATCCAGCGTATCCAGCAAGCGCAAGCTCCAGAATCGCAATGCAAATCGACCAACATCTACCCAAGTTTGCTCACCATCTTCCGACGACGATCTGGTCAGCCAGACCTCACCAAAGCGTACGAAAACTGTAAGCTTGGCGGCGAAGGTAAATGGTAAAGTCTCGGTTGGGTCTGGAGATGGTGATGGAACTGCTTGGGAATCACCCAGGTCAGGAGCTGCACAGCAACCAAACGTGCTGAATGAGCAAAAGGATACGGAATCGCTTCCACCTCCTGTTTTACGATTTCTCGAAAGAATGTACAAGGTCTTGTGGGAGCCTAATCACTCGATTGGCCACTCTGATGGGATTGGAGGGTTCCAGCCTGTCTCAAATGATACGGAGAGAGATGAAATCGACCAATTAGTTGAGAATACTGTCAAAGTCTTGCATAACGCCGTCTCTGTGGACACTGGTAAATGCCTGGATGCACTTGGTAGAGTTGTTTGGGCGAATTCCTTTGATCGCTGCATAGACTCACGAGTCAAGTCACAAATATGCGCCTCTCCTTGGACAGTCAAAGAGCGATTGCTCACGGAACTTGCGGACAGGCTAGAATCTAGCAAGGGCATCATTGACAGGAGGGGTCGGGATCGGAAAGGGCAGGCTCGTCAGCTCAAGTGCGTACCTCTTGGCGCGTATACCGACCGTTTTGCAAACGCTGATGCGAAGCAAGGTTCATCTCATTTAGGTACAAGCAGATTGCAGACGCGTGGGGCATTGCTGCTTTGGTCTTCTCCGCATTGACCGACGGGTTCCTGACATGGACCAAGGCATTGGGCAGGGAGAAACTGGAACAACTTAACACATTTAGTAATGGCCGAAGGCAAGCAATCTGGTTGGCGGCGGATTGTCTGCAACCGGGGTGGCGGGCCCTCCTGCAGTACGTCAAAGATCCCAACCTCGAGGTCGCACCGGTCATGGAGCCGCGAGATGTGCATGCCTGGTATTTCAATCGTCATAACGAGCTGAAACAAATCGAGCATGACTACGTGAGACTCACCCAATCCGTCCTTGATTCTTCCATCTGGCCAGATGCCCGCATGGATCCTCGCCGTGTTTCCGCAGAAGAATCTTACTCTTGTGAATCCTGTGGTCTAGTCCAAATGCCACTCACTGAAGAGAGAACGGCGAAGGAAGCTTGCCAATGCATAAAGACAATTCACGATCAAGAACATTTTCCTGCAATGGTCGAGATCTTCGAGACTGAACGCATGGGACTCGGAGTTCGGGCCCTCAGAACCTTTGACTCTGCGACGATTCTCGGTGAGTTCGTCGGCGTCGTCACAAATGACATGGTCCCGGGCGACAGCGTTATTCAAGCAGGGCAGGGCCATCGAGTCTACCAGATCTGTCAAACTAAAGCAGGCAAGTCTCCCCAGCAAACCAGCTGTTACATGTGCCTGCTGACACAGCGGATCGGCAGGAAACTGGACGCGTTTCCTCAATCATTCGTGCAAGTACGCAAATGCAGTCGTGCAGAAATTTGTATGGCTTGGAATCGAGCGTATGATTGTCGCTGTCGCTGAGGGACAGACTATCCAATTTGGTAATGAGATATTCATTGATTATGGTCATGAATACTGGAAAGGTAAAAATTGTTGCTGCTGCTCGTGTAATACCCAATATCCCTGTAAATAATTAGTTTTTGGTTCCAAGTCACGAACAGTCCCGGGTTACATACCTCATATCTACATCTTCTTCTTTTTATCCTTCCCCTTGGTCTCCTTTACGCCGTTCTTGGCTTTTCGGGCCCTTTTGGCCTTCTTCCCCTTCTTGCTCTTTTGTTTTTGTATCGATGGTGTCGATTTCGGAGCCAATTGGCACAAGCATGATTCGTACTGCAGGCGTGCGCGCCCACACAATGCGCAGAGGCATTGGTGGGTGGTGCAGTGGGCGTTTTTTCCGGTCACACGTCGGCAGCCACCACTTGCCCTCATGGGACAATGGTGTTTCTTTGCCATCTTTGAGAGCGTCAGTCATACCGTTACTGGAGGAGCTCGTCTCACTGGAGCTGCGGGCGCGGGAAACTTACATTCGCCGACTGTGTCTCAATGCTTCTGTGGATGAACGCCGGAATGGCTGTTTGATGGAGATTCCGTGAGACTGTTGGAGGAGACAGACTCGTATGCTGAAGCTCAAAGTGGACGCTTGATGAAAGTGAAGACGGCTTAGGCTATCTACCTGCATACTGTCGTCCCATGCGTACTGATCCCCACCCAGAGTGGAGTCACCACGCCAGTCAACTGACCTCAGTTTGAACTGAACTGAGAATGCAGGGTGCAGGGTCTCAGAAGAGGGCGAAATCAAGACCATTCTCTACGAGCGCACGGAAAATCGATTTTAAAAGGTATCTACGACGTGACCCGAGCCCACTCATGGTAGGATACGGTGGGAAGAGAATCCCAAGCAGCTACCGGCACAGAGTATGCTTGTGCTAAAGTACACGGAGAGGAGATCAAGTGACTTCAGACATGATTTGTAGCAATTTTGGAGATAGTACAAGACTTCTGATGGGTGGCATGACTGACTTGCTGGAAGTGGTGCTCTCTCTTAGTTGCGATGCTTGCGCATGCATCCCTTTCACTGATAGGAATCATGAACCCTTTCGCCATGACCTCCGCTTGTTATTTGTGCATCCTGTGACAGAGATCCGTGGTTCTGCCCGACTTTAATTTCTTGCCTTGCTTCATCGTTTGCCAGTGGACATGACCAGAGCAGCGAACGCTTGATGACCAGAGTAGCGATCGCTTGATGACTGCGAAGAGAGCGATAATGCTGGCGGTGGTTGCAGACTCGTTTTGCCCTTCTGAACACCCGCAAGAGGGAATCCCTCCATACTGAAAGCTTTGGCGCTCGACAACGGATGGATGCTCGTACGCTGAGGATTGGTTGTGGGCTGGACTGCCGTGAAGTGTTCGGTGTGGCGGTGCTGTGGCGTTGTTTCTCGCCGCAACAATGCGTTGTCATCTTCTTCATCATCATGAGCAACGCACGGCGCTCCTGTGCTCTCACCCCCAAATACTTGCCAATGAGGCTCGATGACGACGAGTGTTGCAAATGTACATTGTATTGCCGGTTCATGGGATGCGAAATCAGTCGTGCCAGAGTTGCTTCCTAAGGACTTGCGTCAGTATATCCGGGAGTCTTTCTGGGCGCATTGCACATCCACCAAACATCGCATCAACAGTCCTGTACGAAAGCATCAAGCCCACGGAACTCTTTTGTAGGACATCTTCAGTCTCTGCTCTGTGTACCGACTGGTGGAATGTTCGTTGCGCGGTCCAATGGCAGACAACGTCTTCACGGAATCCGATTCTCAGCGCTGGCGATCTCGCAGACATGCACCCGCGATCGCTGGCTCCACTGCAAGCGATGCTCAGTGGTTCGTATCCAATGCCAATGCCAGACTTGCGGTGCGTTGAACGCCTCCAAGTCGACACATCTCTCTACGTCGGTACCACCGAATCTTTTGTTCCCTTCATGCACAACATCCTCGGACATTAACCCCGTGCGTCAGATTATCCCGTAAGGTTCAAGGCGAGTGATGTTCAGGCCACTCGTACACTATAAACATTCGTCGTCTCGGCCAAAAATAAGTTCAACATCCATGAAACTGTTGCGGAGACTCATGCGTGCACAGTTCGGTGATCTGAAATTGCCTGCAACGTTTTGATCCTCTTGCGCTCAATGAGATCGGATTCCCTTCATGGCCATGTTGGCCCACTCGAGCCATGACCCGGTTCCGCAAGCCAGAGACACTGTAAAGATCCCCTTTGGTCAGGCCATCGGAATGCTCTGCCAAGACCTGCTTTGCAGTTTAGTAAAGCTCCGGCGTTTGTCAAGTTCGACTCCATGTATACACCTCCAGTGATCGAGCGGAGGTGAATCAAGCAAAGCGTATCCTCAAAAGGATCCGTCGTGTTTCGGTTGTGAAGTCCCAACTGGTCTGATTGGAGAGACGGAGGTGTGAGATTAGGAGCAGTGGATACACCAGACCTGAAACATGAACGATCACATGCTTGGGTTTCATGGCATGGAAGTGAAATCTGCGTCCCAGCTCGAGTTAGCACACTAGTCTCTTCCAATAGCAATACCGTCCATACTTTCATGCGCTTCGTCCCTCTGCCCTTTCTTCGTCTGAGAGAAAATTTGCCGTATTGACTCCTTCCCCGAGATCCTCAATCGGGAAAACTCATCAACACTCGCGGGCAGCCCAGACACGGCCCCCTACTGGACCTTTCGAACGCCGTGGGTGCACAGAATCTTCTTTTACTGCCCCGGTCTGAAAAGTCTCACTCGTAAGAAAGCAGCAAGCTGACTGAAGATCTAGAAACCTTCCATCCCCCGTCAAAATGACATCCCTTCTACTCTACCTCTGTTTTGCGCTTTCCCTCATCTCTCAGTGCTCGGGATACTTGCGCGCATCCGAAACCGACCTTTTATACGGATCACTGGACGAAAATTCCTCTTCAGCCGATGTAGCTATTGTCTACAGCAATGCGTCGGCAAAAACTCTTCTTCCACAGATTACGGAAACAGAGTGTTGGCATAATATCACGCCGCCCAATGTCATAGACACAGGAGTGATTGAAGAAGCCTGGGGGATGGTCAATTCTACTCGGAACATAATCTACACGATGGCGCCGTTGTCGTTCAAGGAGCATTTATTCACATTCTGGGGCCCAAAAGATAAGATTCCAGAGCCGTGGAGAACCATGTTTCGTTTTAACCTGAGGTCTTACGGCCGGGCATTGTATGCGGCCGGCTATTTCCCTGCCCGGCGACTTGGAGTTCTCCCGGCAACCCATCACGAAATTTTTCAACTGGAGCAATTCACGGATGTCATATATGCACTTGAAATCACAGGATCCATGTTCAGACTCGTACTTGAACATGCAGCCCTCGATGAAAGAATTCGCAAATTTCAAACGTCAGTTGATACAGGGTTGATTGAAAAGCACTCCGACGTTGCCCACATGGGCTGTAAATATTTTGCGGATGAACTCTGGTGGTTGGGACTCGAATTTTCGACGCTCAGCGATGAGACGTCTATGCTGATGAGGGATCACTTGGGCAGGCCACTGAAAGAGCCCTTGAACAGATGATTGGAAAAATGGCGGCGGGATAGACAAGGAGAAGAACGCTCCGTGGATTTTAGTTTGATGGCAATGGTGTATGCAAGCATAGCATTGATGCACAAATCCAGCTCCTTTCTACTTACTCACGGCTCCGCGAAGCTTGTTCTCGCTTGAAATGGATTCCGATGCTCTTTCGTTGATCACGACTGACGTTGGGTATCGTTTCAATCATTGTGCGTAAAATGGAGCCATCAAATCATCATTCGTAACGTCATTATGCTAAATATGCCGTTCCTCAAAATGCCATGTGTCTTCCATGATATCCCAAAAAGCCATCATCCAAACCAAGTCCAGCCCATCCTCTAAACCAAGCCTAGCCCGAACCAAGTCCTCACGGGCGCAGAAATTCGCTCCCAAAAGCTTTGTTGTGGCACCGGAGTCGGGTCTCCTCCAACTGAAGTCATCATTGTCCCTTCAAAGGTCAGCACATATCGGAGAAATGTGTCTCGGCGAGGTCTTTTACCATTCTCAGTGTGGTGGTGGTGCGGGACGTCCACGCTCTCTTGCACTTTTGCCTTCTCTGAGACAAAATCAGCTACCTGGTCTTCGACTCAGAGGATGATCTCACTCTGCTCTTTTTGAGGCAATGCCTCTGCTTCGAGGTCCCTCTTCGCTGCCTCTAGATGCCGTAGCTTGAAGCCACGTTCTTTCTGCCGAAGGTCTTTGCCCTTGGCTCTTGCGTCTTTGATGGCCTTCTCCACGGCCTTTGTAAGGCTCGTGGGGCCTTGTGGTGGAGGGTCCCAGCGATATCCTTCCGCCAGTTCGACGAGACGTCTGAGGCACGGCATTGATATGTTATCAAATGTGTTGTTGCCTCGTGTGCGAGTTTCGGTGATGACTTGACTCAAGCCATCATCTTGGTGCAGGCCCAGTCCTTTTTGGACTCTCTTTGTGAGAGCCCGCCGGAGCTTTGCCGTCCGGTCTGAAGACTTGCCCTTCGTTGGCATACTGGTAAAATGTGTAAAATTGGGAGAGTAAAATAAGTCAATAAATGAATCAATATGTTGATATGTGCTAGACTGTTTGCTAATGGATGGCGGAAATGGAGACAAGAAGGAAGAGGATCTAGTAGCAGCTGAACTGCAGCTTCACATACTCAGCTGATACGTGGAGAGGGCCCTGCAGGCTTCACGTAGACATGAGTCCTCCAAAGTGGAGCTATCAAGATGAGAGAGCACGCGACGGTCCCGCTCACTGCCCCCAGATGCAGATGAACGCTCACCTGGTAGTAGCGATAGCCAAACATGTGACGACGAATTGATCAGTACAATGAATTTGTAATGGCTCGTGGTGCATCATTGGAAATACAGAAAATAGAAAAATCCCCAGCGATACAACCCAGTTATCAGCCAATGTCCAAACGATTCATCTGGCATATCCATAGGAAAGGGCAAGTAAAAGGGCGACTCAGCGTTTTCATCTACTCAAATTGTCGATGGAGTCCCCCAGAACAAACGAAACATTCGGCGCTCTTTTTCTGAGAGTTAGAATTCTGAGGTATCAATTGCTGAAGAGAGGACGTAGTCTAGAGACCGGAGTGCGGGCGGGGAATCTCAGCACGTGCGCACCAACTTCCCGACCTGCCCGCGTGCTTCGGCCACTTTGGAATCATTCGACGGCCGAGAGTACGAGGAATGAGCTTAGCATGACGGGGAAGAATCACTCGAACTCGCAGTCAAGCCCATCAGTGCATGCAAATGAGGCGGCAAGACGTGCGACGTGCGACGGGCTCCCAGTTGCTCTCCTTGCCGCCTTGTCGGCTAGAATATCCCCGCTCACTACGGTGACGATCTTGCCCGACAGAAAAACAGTCTTCACGGCCGCTTTTCTAGGATCCGTTTTCACGCGTAGCCCACAGTCAGTAGAGCAGGGATTATGGAGAGCAAAGGCTCGAAAGAATGAGATCAGTTCACACAATCGCTTGAAATTTATGCTAAAAAGACTAGAGCAAGCAGAGCAACTTCCGCAACCACGGCAAATTTCCACGAACCAGTAAAAACAACTTCAGCAATTGCACGCAACCACGAAAAGCCACGAAAAGCCACAAGAGATAAAAAAGACTGAAATGAGCAACCCGAGTAATCAAAGCAGCAATGCAGTCCTTTACGCAGCCACAATGGGCACATCGTCCATCTTCCCCCACCAATCGTCAGTCCTCCCTCCTTGCGCTTCCCGATTTGTGCCTTGAGAAAAACCCGCCCGTAGTCGCTCAATCGAGAAACAAGGTCAAGATCGAGTACCAGAGGATGATGATGATGGCCAGGACCCCGAATGCCGCGACGATCGTTTTTGGCTTGAAAGCCAAAAAAACAATACCCAATGCAATTTCTTGGTGCTTCTTCCATTCGAAAACCCATTCCGAGGGTTCAAATCCTTCAACGATCCATTCAGCATAACCGCATGTGTTATGCTGAATGAACCCGATCCGGATTTTGTCCCCGACTTTCAGCAAACGAGCTCTTCCGATGCTCGTTTCTTCGTCGTTCAGAAAAATCGGGTTGCGGACCTCTCCATACTCCTCCAGAAAACCATGATCCCATTTTGTTTCACGACGGATATAAATTTCATTGTTCAACCAAACCAAGTACCCCTGGATACTGCACATTCCATCTCCAGGGATGCGCCAGTGCTCCGCACTGGACACATTCTGGTATAGAGTGTTGTGGTGCGGTGGCTTGGGGCTATCAATGTGTGAGTCGTCGCTACGAAATTTTTCGATGGTGACTCCAAGACTTGGGCGAACGGTGAACTCGTGCGCCTCCACGAGGCGAGAGACTGCGGCAAGCTTGATTGTGATGGCGCCTAATTTTGTATTAGATCGGACTGGGGCCCCACAGGAAGTATTTGCGTACCAGGTGTGCTCTTTAGGCACAGTTTGATCAGCGGATGCTGCGGCTCCTCCCACTGTGGGTGATCGATTGTGGAGGGGGTTGATGTTGTCGACATGTCGAAAATGAGGCGAGGTATTGGTTTCAAAGGTTGAGTATCGGCTTTGCAGCGCAAGAACAGGGTCTGAAAGAGAAGTGGCTTGAAGAAATGAGACTTTGAAGAAAACGGAGTAGATAGATCTGCAGATGGCTTCAAGCAGTAAGATGGAGACTTTGAAGGAGAGAAGGTGGAAGCACGGGAACGGGCTTTTTTTTTATATCTTGTGATCTCCGCACACTCACAATAAGCTATTGTCTCTCATTCGCAAACTCACTTTCTTTCTGAGTCACAGTGGAGAATCCAGAGCTATTGTCCTGAAGGAACCTTATTGTCACATGGAAGTCTATTGTCACCTGGGACCCAATTGCTTCATGCATGTTGCAAGCTCTCAATGACTCATTCACAATACCACGGGATGTATTTGCAGCAGCAGAGTGAATAGCAACTGTTCGTATTGGCGGACTCTGGTCATTCTTGTCATTCCAAAGATAGGTTTTTATCTTGCAGAATACCAATCGTTGATTTAAAGCCAAGTGAACCACCTTTCCAACATCATCTCGCTCTCGAGAACAAACTCCAACATCATACCCTTTCCCGGTTCTCGTATTGGTCATTTACCCTCCACAACTTTACTCTCGATCACTCACGTTCTCCGCCTCCGCTCCCCGCCTCTGCCCTTCCAGCGGTTTGCGCTGTCCGTCTTTGCTTCCGCATCATTGCCAATCCTTCATTCATAATGGCTACTATCAATTTTTCTGCTTTCCGCCAAGCCTGGATGCCAACCTCTTCGATGGAATCGGAGTTCCGGCGGTCCACGACAGCAATTTTCCAAGCACTGAACGAGCGGTCTTTCTCTGGGCCATACGAGCACTGGGTAAACCTGTGGCTCCCTCAATACCTTCGGCAAGGTGGTCATGCCGGCATGCGCCTTGGGCGAAGGTCTGTGAGGGCCACTTGGAACCAGCACGAGGAAGACTTCACAGTTGGGTTCCTGGCCCTGGAAGAACATAGCTGGACTCTGGAGCATGCGGAAGCGTGGCTCATTGGTACACTGACAAATAATTCGATCCACGGCGAAAGAGGTCTCTTCCGCAATGCTGCCCGGGAGTTCGATGTGTCGTCCAGGTTTTCTGTCGTCTGGGAGCTAATCTGGGACTTGCATCGATACATTGTGAGCGAAATATTATACAGCAGTTCGTCCTCAGCCGCCCTTGCCACTCACCTTCGAATCGTCGCCGAGAACGCGGCAGCGATTCAGGATAACTACCGCAGTGTCATTGTGGAAACACTAGACCCGACTCAAAGTATTCGGGCATACCATCAGATGCGCGGCCAGGGTCAACCGGGCAGAACTGACTTGACCAAACCTATTAAGCCTGCAAACATGCCGATGGCGAGAGCTTTGATGGGAAGAGTCCGGTTGAGCCAGTCGGAACAAGAAGCCAACATGGGCATTGAGCAAGCCAGACACAAGATTCGACAGCTCTTCAAGAAAACCCAGGATGCTCAGCAACCGCACCCTGATATCCGGTCCGAGCTGAGACCCCTCTGGTCCGAGGGACCGCGTTTTGAGCACGCCGTCAGGCTTCTTCACTTGGAGCATTCTGGACCCTGGTTCCTGGGCGGTATGAATCCTGCAATCAGCCTGAAATGGTATCAAGTTGTTGGAATTGCGCATATCAAAGACTCTCTTCTCTCTTGCGGTAGATGTGGGCTACTGGATGAAATGGGCTTTGGCAAGACCATCCAAGCGATTCTGGGCTTGAATGAAGCGCTCGCGGAAGTTTCGACGACGAGGCCAAGTTTGATCCTCGTCCCGGACGCAGAAATTGGATGCCAGTGGATCTCGGAAGGCCTCGCTAACACTCAAACGCTGCTTTTCGTGACAGAAGGAGACGGGTATTCCAGATTTGCTGCGAGGCACCCCAGAGTTCGTGTCCTGGTAGCAGAAGACGATCTTGCGTTCGGCCAGGACAAGCACGAAGTGCACGTTTGCACACTTCCTACTTTCAATTCGCGCCGTAAGGCGAAACCACTTCATCCTCGCCTCTACCAATGCATCATCGTTGATGAAATGTCCAAGATCAAGGGCTGGATTGAAAGTACGTACTACAGGCTGATCATGTCTTTCCAGCCCCGGTGGAGGATTGGTTGCAGTGCAACTCCGCACATCAACCAAATCAGCGACATCAAGGGCATGCTGGGCTTGTTAGAGCCGGAGGAGCTGAAGGCAAGGACTGAAAGGTTTTTGGCGGATAATCCGATGGTAAACCCCTTCCGGACCCCCGAATACCAGCAATATGCCTCCACGGCCAAAATGTGGCATCTTTGGATGGAAAACATGGACTCATCTTCGCAAGCCGATGCCTTGAGGCTGATCGCCAGGAACTCACCTCATATCATCTCCAGGACTCGGTCGTCGCGACGGGATTCATCGAGCGCAGCATCCATCGGTGAGAGTCTCCCTCATGACTCTCGAGAGACGGTCAATCTATCTTTCGGCAATGCAGAGGCAGCCAGAGAGAGCAAGGCTAGCTACGATCAACTCACAACGAGGCTGTGGAAACAAACCGCGTCAGGTGGACGGTCTATGGACCTGTCAGTATTGATGGAGCTGTCGTCCTCGCCATTCGGACCCGCCTATCACTTGCTGAAAGAGCAAAAGGCGGACAGGATCGGCAACTGGAACTCCAAACATCGCACCCTTGCAGAAATCAATACTACACTACGTCTTCCAATTGCCACAGCCGCGGACGCCAACTCGGATGAGCATATGAAGCCTTGGCTGAGCCCAAAGGTAGAGTTCATGGTGGACTTCGTTGCAATGACCTGCGTGGCAAGGGAGGAGAAAGTTATTCTCTTCGTGACAAACAATAAAGAACAGTGTATTGCAAGAGCTGTTCTCGAGCACCTTGGTCTGCAAGTAGCCACCTATCATGCCGGGCTTTCGCAAAAGGAGAGGAATTCCATGGTCACGGCCTTCCAACAAGAGAGACCTCCCCGAGTCTTTCTCTCGACATGGCAGATGGGTGGACTTGGACTCAATCTGCACCAATCTTGCCACCTCACGCTCGCGCTCTGTCTCCCGTTCAGCATTGAAACACTGCGACAGGGTCACGCTCGCAATTCCAGGCTCGGCCAGACCAAGAGGACACTATTGGTCATATGCCATCTTGTACCCTCGTTCGATACTCTCTTTTTGATCCGCCATGCGGACCTCAAGAACGAGGCCTTCATGACTGCCACCTGGAGAAACCTCTTGGAAAGCGTTCAGACCAGCAGCACTGATGCGCAGAGGGTGCTCAAGCTTCTTGAGCGTGGCATGCACCAACTGGACGAATCCGAGGTTGACAAGGAGATTGGGTTGGAAGTTCTTATGGACAGCCTCCAGAATGCAGCAACATCGACTCCCACCACCGTCAACAATGATGTTGCCGTACTGCAAGCGCTTCTGTCTTGTGATTTTAAGGAGAATACGAAGGAAAGGGCGACCTGACGTTCAGCCAGCAGGTCAGCGTTACGATGGTTCGGTGGTTGGGTCGGATACATCGCCTTCAGCATACCCGGGTTGGGTTGTAGTGTAGCAATGAGTACCATGAAATTTATTGAAGACTCTCGAAATGCTTTTCGGACCGCATGCTCCTTAGGCAGATCGCAGCAATGTTGATCAATTCTCTTGTGATCCACTACGTGTATCTCTGTTTGCACGAGTTTTGCCCGGATCCGCAAATCTCATCCATTTCGCTCATTGCTCGTGGACAATTGCCCGAAGTCCAATGTGCTTGGGCATGCGGAATTCGAACACCGTACTCGGTAGAGACTCTGCTTTGGAGGAAAGTGGTGTCGGTGACGATCGTCCGGGACGGGGAGTGACTGATGCTCACCGTAAAAGAAATCCAAGGGGCC
Source organism: Astrothelium subdiscretum (assembly GCA_021030935.1). Classification (NCBI taxonomy): domain Eukaryota; kingdom Fungi; phylum Ascomycota; class Dothideomycetes; order Trypetheliales; family Trypetheliaceae; genus Astrothelium; species Astrothelium subdiscretum. Next base: position 401,086 of record JAGFMW010000024.1, read on the forward strand.
AGGCTGGAGAGAAGGGACTCCAAGCATGTGTACAGGAAATGGGTATAGAATCGCAAGTGTGGGGTGTGTATAGCACAGCTGTGTATAAAGAAAATGGGCATACATCGCAAGTACGTGGTACAGAAAATGGGTATATGAAGGCAGGCTCAGAGTGTTCGACATGGACTTGCTGCGCAGGTAGATGGCCATTGCATCTACTCGGCTTGACAGGCTGATTGGCTCTGGCCTTTTCCCTTGTCACCACTCCTGGCCGTACAACAGCAGCACTGCAGATTCTCCCACCTGTGACCACAGAAGTACATTCGGCAGCACTTCCTTCCCGGAACCCTGTTGATTTGACGCAATGGAGCTCCTTGCGTCCCTTCTTCCGACACTTATCATCCACGTAGCTACAGTCGGTGACAGCACAGTGCAGTGGCTCAAAGGACGAGAAAGAAGAAGCGACGCTCTTCCGGCATGCTACAGCGAGAGATTGATCGAGATGATTGGACTTTGGCTGTTACCGATCGAGCGAGGGCGAACCGAGGAAGGGAATATCGTGGGACGGAGCGAAGCGCAGAGAGGGGGATGAGGGATGAGGGATGAGGGATGAGCGAAAGTGCCGAGACTATTCACATGTGAGGACGAGTTGGAGCCGGATGACGTACAGAATGGCCGAGAAGACGCTGATGCCACCACTGCTGCGATGGCTTGCTGGGCGTAGGTAGAGCGAGAAAAGCAGGATAAGCTTGGATTCAGAACGGTCAGAGAAGTCGAAGAGGGATGCGCGGTCTCGTCAAGGAATTTTGCAAGAGGTGTGATTTGGTTCGTGATGATTGATCGTAGATGTGTAGCTGTTGTGGGAAATGGTACTAGTGTTGCCTTTGTGATGGCGACTATTGATGCTGTGGAAGATTGGCAGTGGAGATGAACTTTCATTGCGAAAGACCTCTATTTAGAGTCTCAGATCTCCCAAGTGCTTCCTCCTCAGAGTCTTTAGGGAAGCGATGTGCAAGTTGTAATAGGATGAGCTGTGGTTGTCCATAACAAGGGCGGAGTGCGATTATTTCATGCTTCCGGGCTCCCAGACTTGCATACAGCCCTTTGCCCTCCACTCATTCAAACTCCAGGGCGGACTGCTCAGCTCCTAATTATTCGGATTGCTCAAATTCTTGAGATTGAGCGTACCTGCAACAATCTCCGGTTCTTCCTGATTCTTCAGTTGCTCTTCTTCCTCGCTTTTTCTCAAAAAATGACGATGATTCTCTGCCGAACTCGAACTCCAACCAAGGAACTACGAGCATACTTAGTTCATGAGTCGATGGCGCATTTGGAGGACACGAAGGAGCTGAACTCGTGGAGGAAAAAGTCGCACCTGTAAAATGGACCTCAAATTACCAAACACCAATCGAGGTATGTACTTACCGCAAAGTTCCATTGCCAACATCCCTGCAACCATATTACGACGTGACTCTTCGATACGGCACAATGGTCATCATGAACAGGCATAATCGGGCTGTCGGTTTGGTACGTTCGAGAGCGCTGGCAGCTCTCTCGGCATCGTGGGACACTGTTATTGTATCGAGTTAGCCATGGTGGTCCTAAGCACGATGGATATGTTTGGACCCTATTTATTAATATCTTCAACGCTAGCCCGTATCGCATCAGTAGTGGCGCTACGGAGCGGATATTTCGAGAGATCCATAAACGCGTCCCATGAAGACACTTCAGTCTAGGTGTATTCCAGAAAGCCGCTGGCTCATAATGCACGGTCGCCGCAAGCAGGCTTGTTCAATGGCGATCGAGGTACTCCGTGTCGTACTGTCTCTCAACGGAGCTGAGGCTCTGCTATTGACTCGTCTTTCATTTGACAGCGATTTATTGGTGTAGCCGCGGAAAGGGATCGGGGATGCGTGAAGATCCGCATTGCGTTGTGAGTGTGATCCAACTAGGCGCAGCTGATGTGAGATAGGCATTCAGAAGGTGCTTGGGTAGGGTATAAGGACATCGGTAGGCTTTGAGGTGGGAGAGAAATGTCCAGAACTCCAGAAGCTGCTAAAAACAAGGCGCAGAATCGAAGTCGACTGTCTTCCTCGAGCCGCTTCGACCGACTTCCTCAACCGTCTTCCTCGGCTTCGACCGTCTTCCTCGGCTTCAACCGGCTTCTTCGGCTTCGACCATCTCCATCGTCCATCTTCCTCGATCGTCTTCTTCGATCGTCTTCCTCGACCGTCTTCTTCGATCGTCTTCCTCGACCGTCTCCATCGACCGTCTCCGTCACCGTCTTCCTCCGCCTTCCTCAACTATTTCCCCATCTTTTACAGAACGCGCGTTCCGAATCCTTTCTGGGAAGCAAAATGGACTCTAGCAATCGCGATGAGGTCTGATGCGACGTACATGGGCGATTTTATCCTAGAAAGAATATTAGCAGGCACAACAGGAGGTTTCACCCGAAGAAGATGATCAAACGGCCAAGAACCGGCAGGTCGGCGTACTGCTCTCAGCATGGGACAACCAGTGTAAGCCAATGGCGTCGCCATTGGCAAAAAAAACACAAAGGCGAAGTCTACGAAAAGCCCGCTGCGCAAATCGAGGATGACAATTCAGGTTCAAGTGAATTGGGGCCTGGTGAGAAGCTCAAAAAGCATGTTGGATAGTAGCTCCCGACTAACTCTGATGCAAGACGACATTGGCCCCAATTCGGCTGCCGTGGGCGCTGATAGCGTCTGTGGAAGATATAATCGTCGGACACAAACGGCTCTCGCTCGCACGATCAGAAGGGTTCATGATGAAGTCGCCGCCATAGGAGACGGCCGGACACGAAAAGGCGATGAGCTGCCGGAGTATCTGGCAATGCTCGAACGGGCGAACTCGGGCGAGGCCATCTCATTTGACGAATGGCAACACATCAATTGGAACGACCGCACCCAGCTCAACAACAGTCGTTACCGCTGTGTCGTGTGTGCGACGCAGGAGGCTGAAACCATCTTGAGGGCTCGCTCATCTACCGTCCCGACATTGGCCCCTGCCGAGTTGGAGCCGGAGTTACCAAAAGAAACCATTCACGAATACTTGTTGTACCTGTCATCAAAGCTGACTCTCAATGTTCATCTCTACGACATCCCGTTCGACGAGGATTCTGATACCAACGACTTTCTTCTTCTTCGTCTCTTGGCTGTCGAAGAAGCGATTAATCGCTCCCAAGATCTCCATGGAGGGCCAATAGACCTGCTCAATCTAAGCTTGTGGAAGAACAACGAGGTACTTCGTTGCCTACAGAGTCTGAAGGGGTAAAGCATGATGCATAAACTGCGGAGTGGAAACCAAAGTGGGAAACTTCATGGAGGAACAGCAAACGTGATGAGCCAGTGTAGCTACTGTCTGCGAATATTAAACGAATGTAGTGATTATGATCAGCGCGGTATTACTTAAACAGTGGTAATGTTTCCCATCATCCTTGGCAGCCAAATCGCCTTGTCTTCACTGCTTGATGCCGGCCCCCACGACCATCTAGTTCTTACATCAGCTGACTGGCAACGGAAGCGTTTTGATGGCCTTTCGTCTCGATGAATGCTTCGACAGTCAAGTGTCTCAACGTCTACGGCACTGTCGGTGCCTCTTGGCATGTCACTCTCCTGTTCTGGTCGCAATGTGTCCATAGCATCAAGTTGGGTGTTCTGTGCTGGCATTGAGCCCTCGTCTGATTCTGACGTCTCTTTTTCAGTTGGGCTAGTGGGCCCAGGTGCGATCATACTCCGTAGATTGGTCAGTTGTGGTACGGGATCCGGACGTAGGTAAAGATCTTGTAATTCCCGCAACAGATCCCTTTGCTTCTGCGGTATGCTACCACCAATGACTGGACTGCCAAGTATCAAGAACGTTCGCAAGAGTGCAGCCATTGGTGATCCATGCCATGACCTGGGTTGTAACGTGCCAACCATATCTGATGTTTCATTACCGAGCCGAGGGAAATAATTTTGCAGGATAGTACGCTCGTAGAGTTCTGATGCTCCAGTATGATACTGCTCAGCAGAAGGGCACACTCGGCCCGGGCTATCGTATCCATCCATGGCCCACCTGCACCGTCGTTCAAAGTCTTGACGCTCAAAGTCTATGAAGAACTGTAGGTTTGAGGGGAAAAATATAAAACCAGGGCATTGTGTGTCATCGAATTCGCGGTGGCAAAGAGGACAGAGTGGTATCGCATTCTGAATATCGGCAAGAGAGTCAAAGGGGAGGAGACCACTTCGTCTGTATAACGCGAACTAGATATCCAAGAATCAGCCCTGCTTTCCTTTTACACTTAGACTTGGTTTCAATCGCAAACCGCGTACTTACCCCACGGTCTTTTTGCCCGACAACGTGGCAATTGTCCAGTCGGGTATTGGCATTACAAAGCCAACATTCACTGCCATACATTGAGAAAAGCTGATTTCGTGTCGTTTCTGTGAAGCGAGTTGAAGCCGTGACACTCTCGTCACGCTTGCGTTTGCGATTGGATGACTGTGATGAGGATGGGTTTTGCGAAGATGGCGCCGTGGGAGGGGAAAATACTTCGGGCGGGGGCATGATAGTCTGATGCGAGGATGTTGGCATTGTTTCGTGTCGATAGTAAAATTGAAATTCGTGGATAACGTTAGTTAGAAAGCCTTGCTATGGTGTCGATCCGCTGTTGTCGTTGCTGCGTAACTCGCGCCTTGTGTTTGTTTACCCCACCTAGAAATCTCGCTTAGTTGCCTTAGTGCCTGGCCGTTTTTCGGCTGTGCACTCCCCCTGACCCACAGCTGGCAAATAACGGTTGGGGTCCTCCCCATCTCTAATTCAACGGTTACAACGACAGTCGTAAATAGGCTGAGATATGTCTCAATAATAACTTATATCTAAATCTGTAAAAGCAGAGTAGGGAGTACCCCAACGAAATGTCTGATACATTTGAGGAGGTACGTTCATTGGCGTTCCAGCGCACAGCGGAAAAACGGAATCAGTGTACTAGCAAGGCAACGATTTACGCCCCCGGCAGACGTTGCGAACTCTGCATCATGAACAGGCTCGATTTCTGATTTCGCTTGTCGTTATACAAAATAGTGCTATCAGAATTGGCCATTACACCGTCGGGAGGAAGAGGGGGGGGAGAATTGGACAGGCCCAAAACTTAGGTGCATCCTCCATCGCGTTCGGCCCGTCCCGACCGCGCGCTGTATTTCATCACAACAGCCTTTCGTATCATGAAGAGAGCGAATCAAATGTTGATGGGAGAACTTCCGAAGGCGCATCTAGGTCACCGAGTACGATCAAACAGGACCTTCTCGCTCGCGCAACTGCAGCAAAGGATGCAGAGACAATTATTGCGAATGTAAAAAGGATGGGAAGGCCTGCACATCCAACTGCCATGGTAACAATGAAAACCATCAACGCACACACCTTTCAATCTGGAGTTATTTCTGGATTTGGGGGGCCGACAGGTCAATGACGATGCCCTCATGGAGAGGTTAACGTTCGAAAGGAAGAATTCTCAAGAGGGTACCGACGTTCTAATAAGATTGTATCGTGTTGGCGCATTGGCGAGTTTTGAGGTGAGATGATAATTGCACGTGGCAATGGTGAATGCCAACGCGCACAAAGTAGATGAGTAATATTCTACCGTAGCCAATTATGACATCCAACTTTCGTCTGTCCGGATTCCCGACGGTCATTCCGTCTGACATTCAAGTTTCCCTTTCGTTCAGCCATCGTCCAACTCATCAATTTGAAATTCTCTCCTAGAACCCATGGTTTATACTCGACCCTAGATAGACGCTGCCAACCCTGCAAAACCCGAATCTAACAGCTCAAATGGACACTGCTTCACTATCAGAAGATGCCACCAGCATCTGGACTCACCCACACCAGCAAGCAATGCTGGCAGCCTTCCGTTCAGGCGGATACGCGGCACTCATTGACAAAATCATGGTCTTGGAGCAGGAAATGTCTCCAAGCCCAAGTGCTTCACGTCTCCTATCGGTAGGAGTCAAGGATAAGGCGATACTACTGCTATCATACCTGCGGCGCGAAATCCTCGAAGCAATTCTAGACGGCACCTTGGTAAACAGAGTGTTCACCGACTCTCAATTCGAACTCAAGGTCACTCGCGTCTCGCGCATACCAATCGAAGGCGACCCAGGAATATACTTGATTCTGTTCTCCAATGCACGCGGCAATGGTGTTACGGGCGTAGACTTTGAGCTCTTCCTCGAAACAATGGCCATGTATGCTGGCCTCACTGCTCGTCGTGGTCGGGAAGATAGAGAAACCGTAGAAAGAATCAATGATATTATTGGGTGCGCAAACGAACACGGCCCTAATACGACCTTTTCCAAAAACCCCGAAGACTTGAAACGGAAGGTTCGCCAGTTTATACACGTCAATGAAAATAACCGCGACCTGAACTCCTCAGCGCTACTCCATCACATCCCTTCGCAAGTAGGTTGGGCTTGGTCAGTTTCGGCGCGTTGTCACCAGCATCGATCATATGTTAGCTCCCCCGATATCTGCATATTGGCCGGGGCCATCCTCGAACACCTCTCTCAAGGAACTGTTGTCCGATCCGAATTCCTTATCTTTCCTGCCTTTGATCCGAGTGATGCTGAGATTGGGGAGGCACTACTACATCATCTCGCAGCCTCCTACTCCTCCTATGGGGGATTCAACTTTGCACAGGCTGGTGTTAATGTACGGTCAGCATATGCGAAAAATGCATTTGAATGGGATAGGATTAAGGTAGGAGGACAATCTGAAAATAAGTTTCGGATAAGTAGACAAAATCTGGAAAGAGACATCCGCCAAAAGGATAGCATGATTGCAGGGCTAAAGGTAGATACCTTATCAAAGCCTGTAAAGCCTCATGATACTAATGAGATGCCAGGACCGCCTTAAGAACATAAAGGTCTCTAACGCGCTTTCGGATGCTGAGCAGCAGCTCAGAGAACTTGGACTAAATCCTCTATTGACAGAGGCAGAGGAAATTAAAGTCGCGCTAGACCAAGGCATCGATAGGGCCAAAGAACTCCTAAGCCATGATACTCCTTACGATCATCAAATTAGTAGGCTTGCCGATTCGATGAAATTACTACACAACGCATATCAACCATCCAAATCGATCGAGCAAGCGACCCATATCCAAGTTCCCCAAAGCTCTGAAACTATTCCTCAAGCTTCGTCTACAGTAGGGGGAGACTTGGGCAGTCAAGGGTCAATGGTCACGGAGAGCCAGGCAGAGACGCCTGGGGAGATAGATATGCCACCTCAAAGCCCCAGCCGACAAAGTTCACCATTGGATGAGATTATTATCTTACCTCAGTATGAAAGCGTAATCGCACAAAGCGGGCACAGGAGGCAAAGCGAAAGTGGCGGAGGAAATCAGTCACAGCCAGGAATTGCTTCCCTGGGAGAGGAGGATGACTCCATGTACGAAGAGAGCCATTCGGAGAGTCGATCCGCGGCCTCTAGCGACGTCTTGATCAATACAAGCCAGCTACCTAGCTCGGAGAGGGTGGATACGAGCGAGGACAATGAAAGCAGCGCCTCGGACAGATAGATTGGTAGACAGTTGTCGCTGGATCTGAATTGGCCGACCCAGAGACTTCCTAGACAATGAGCTTGAGCAGGAGCGCAACGATCTCGTTCGAGGCCTGCGGTGCTGTCGTCCAGATCGACAAGGTCTCAACTTCCAGACTGCAGTAGTATGAGTACGAGGCAAGGATACCATGATAGGTAGAGAGCCACGTAGGAGGGGCAATGTCGTAGGGTAGGTAGTAATGGACTGTGGAGGCAGTGGGTATGATTGCTGTTATGGAATTCGTATTTGAATGGTACTTGGAAGGTCTATTCGGTAATTACCTAGACTGAGCTTGAGTCCAGCCATTCCCTGTTTGTCACAGAGCTGTATGAGACGAATTTCCGTGGTACTCAGCCGCAATCTGGAATTGGACGGCGAGAGACATTGAAATGTCCCGCGGAGGTGCCACTCCCGCTCCGCGTGACGGCGGGAGTTCCGTGCACTCCGCGGTCCCAGCAAATCATGGTTGCAAGCCACTCGACAACTCTGAACCATTCTCGTCCCCATCAGCGCAGCAGCGGATCCCATTCAGAGAGTTCATTGGAACTCGGAGAGCGAGCCCCTAGATCTGAAGTCTACGTGTACGGCCTTTCCACAGGAATGCGTAGCTTTCCGCTCGCCTCCGATGCACCTCACCCACAGTCCCAGCCCTGAATACTTGCTCTTTTTACGAACAACGGAGTCAAATGGATAGAAGGTGCTGGATTCCTCGGACTAAAGAGCTTCGATCTCACGGTCTTGCTATTCATCTTTTATGAATAAGGTGGCAACGATGGCGGACAATACGATACTGTGACAATAGGGGACAATAGGGGACACTCTCAAGCAGCACCAGTCATGCCGTGACAGATGTCGTGAGTCATTTCTTTTGCTATTCTCAAGTGACCGAGGAACCCGTCGCAACCCACTTTTCTGTCTAGAGTGTGGTAGTAATGACCAGGTTTGCATGTGACGGATTGTAGATAAGAACAATAGCTCAGATCAATTGAAGGCCGAGTGAGCGCCGAATACATTACTGAAAAAGACTTTGAACTTGACCTTTTACGTCTCCAACTTCATCCAGACATCCCTTTCATCAAGAATTCTTGAAATCTCGATCAACTACTCCAAATCCCAGTATCCCTCTTTCGTCCACCTATCGCATTCCTCAACCAACAGGAAACAATGAGCTGCTCAGAGGTCAGCAGCGTACACAGCAGCCATACGAAATCTACAGAACTAGGGTCGGAGCAGTCAGGCGACAACGGGGCACCAGTCAACTCAGGTGGACCAGAACTCCACCCTCCGACCATGGAGGCAAACCTTCAACCTGGAGTTGAAGAAAGTGCAACAGATCTCCGCCACCCACTAAGTAGCGATGTGCTAACCTCCAACGACATGGAGAAAAGCGGACAAACAATCTCGTTGACCCCGACACAGCCCTCTGTTGTCGAGGAGAGGACAGCCGACATCAAAGCAGCAACAGCTTTGCAATTCGATGACCCAAGCAAAAGCTTCGAGATCAAAAGATGGCGTGAAGCAGTTACTCGTGCAGGTAAGTGCATGGCATGGAAATGCTTCAACAGGATGCTGACCAGGATGAAGCAGCCATCACAGATTCCTCCGGTGCATCATATGCACCCTCCAACCAACCGCAAAGCCAGGGAGAGAGTGTATCTGATGAGCAGCTTACACGAAATGAACACAACGGTAAGACCGGACCCAAGGGACAGATCCCCGACTCTGGTGTCGAGAGGACAATCGAGATGACAAGACTTTTGACTGACAATGTTGCAGGGCGCTGGGATCCAATTTACGAAAGCCAGCACGACCCTTTCGACTGCGTAGAGTGCAGGAAACTCTATTACATATTCGCCCTCGTCATCTGGATCGCCCATTTATGGGCCAAGTTCAAGCGTCACATCACCGATAGCTACTGGACGACGGTCACATTCATCCTAGTCTTGCGGATGATCTTACGAGTCCTGGTCCGGCTTGTGGTTGGTCGCATTATAAGCGCAGTCTTCATCATCAGCCATAATATGTTGATGACTGTCTTCATTACGAAAAGCAGCCTTCAAATATTGATGCAAGCAATCGCACAATACATTACGAGGGGCCTCTGGATAACCACCACCAGCTCCTGTGCTTTTATCATGCGGCTATGCAATGCGATAAGGACAAGTGCGCCAACTTGGAAGTCGCTAGTGAAGAGGGCACTGGAATTACTTGTCGTCTGCACTTGTGTATGCGTGTTAATTTTTCTGTTCACTCTTCCGGTGTGGGGTCCAGTCATCCTCCAAGCTTTGCAGCGGCCAGAGCAACCACAATCTTACGCCAATATCGGGGAGATGACAGTGTATCAACAAGCTCCACAGGCAATGGAGCCTCCTGCGGAGCCTTTTGGTGTGTTGAAACGCCACCGTAGACGCATGGACAATACGAAGAATAAGATTGTATCTAGGCTTGGGAGGGCTTTGGTCGGTGAGCGGGAGGTAGTGCTAAGGGGATAACAGAGTTGAACTTCATCTCGGTTGGAACGATTCATGGCAGGTAGATAGTTGAGTCTTTTGTTTTTCTGCTCGAAATTCCTTGAAGTCTTCTACGAAAATAGTAGCTAGCTCTAACAAAATGCTGTAAACTTGAAGCTCTTCTCGTCGCGCACATCAAGTAATATCCTCCCGCGTGTGCGCTTCAACTGCATAATCGTCAGGCCGAGACCGTTCAACCCCCAGCACCCTGCTGCAATTCTGACTATTCGCTCCGGATAACGAACTCATCGGATCCACCGGAATGCATCAGGTAGTACGGAATATTAGGCGTTCCTATGCACAAAATGTCGATCATTTGGAATAAGTCTGTGATTCGAGACGGCCACCCCGCAAGGAACCCCGCGACGTTGACAGCATATTTACGAGTCTGCAAAATACCCTCAAAGTATTGGAGTCTGGTCGCATTCGTCTCGAAGTTCGGAACCCGGGATAAAAGAGACAGGTGATCTTAAAGGCTGAAGAAAGCAGATGGACCTGCCGAATGCTGGGAGGAAACAGAGGAGTGCGGACGCTTTCCTCCGTGCCGACGTCTTTCTCTATTCTACCCGAAGACAGTGGGTCGCCCACCAACACGCCCCAGAGGCAGTGGGTAGGTTGTCGCGCCTTACGTGCATTCTTCCGTCATGCGTTTGATAGTTACTTACCCACCAATGAAGACGCAGCAAGATTCTAATAGACTCTTCGCGCTTTGCGCTGGCCGATTGGAGGAACGTACACATTGACACAGTTCGTCCGCCTCGGCAGAATTTGGCTCGGATTGTGGGAATAACAATTTGGTATGTCGAAGGCATTCGCCTTTGGTCGTATTGCGGAATTTGCTAATACCACAACAGTCGAGATCTCTCTACAAATTACTTGGGCCTGTTTTCCTTCGCAGCCAGCAGCCAGCAGCCAGCTGCTTTAAACTTCTCGCCTCCCACGCTTAATCCTCATCGGCAGAGGCGCGTCTTCGTTGCCTCTTTTTGATGCCCTACGTTCCCCACGTTTTCGTTTCCATTCCTCCCTCAGCTGATACCGGAGGTCCTCGGGTGCGTAGCTGATGGATGCTTCAAGAATTGTATCTGTCACCTCAGCGCCTGTGTTGATGAGGTCTTCTGCCGTAACATCGCCACATGACGCTATATTTTCCGAACGCTCGAGTATTTCTGAGTACCTGTCTAGAATCTCTCCTACATTTAGAGAGGTCCGCTTATCCAATACTTGCAGGACGAAGGCTTTGAGGAGGATACCTATACATATTAACAGAATGTAGCGAAGGAAAGCGCGCATAGCATACCGATTCTCAAAATGCCATCCCGATTCGCGTCCCAAAACCGTGCTGTGACCCAAGTCCAGCAGATTGAAAACGCCGCCAGTCTCTGCGGAACAGACGTCTCTGGTGAAATCCCAATGCGAGAGAACAAATCCTTTTCCGTCTCACTATGGGGATCGGTCGGAGCAAGGTGGGAGCTGGAAGCAGATAGACTTGGTGAGGTTTCTTTTGGAGGTGTGCTCGAATAGGGTTTTGGCTCCTTCCGGCCAGATGGTGGGGACTGTTCTGCCGCCGTCCGAGAGAAGACGAGAATGATAGGACTCCAGTCCAGGAGCTTGGCGAGAATGTCTTCTGTGGTACAGGTCACCGTGGACTGGGCCGAGGGATCAAACAGCAGTATCCTACTGTCTGCTTGCGAAATTGTCGCCACTTCAATGCCAGTCTCTCCCATGAAGATACCTCCGACCCATCTCATGCAGACACGGGCATAAGACCCTGATTCTCGCCTCACACTAAAGAAAATCTTGTCCAGCAAGTTCTTCAATCCGGCCTCTTCCTGAGTACCCGCAATTCTTCGATTCTCGGGCTTTTGACGTTCTGACAGGAATGGGAATGTAATAGAGGCAAAAGGAGCGAGATCACCGTGGACGACGGTCTGGCTTGTACATATTGACAGTCCGCAAGAGCATATTTGATCGGTCTCCGTCCGCGGTGTGAACGCTTTCTCGAGCGCTTGACCCCAGCTCCTCGGGATTGACGCAAGCTGTAAGTTCCAAGCTTTCAAGGGCGAAGCCGAAGCCAAGGTGTTCCAACGCCCCTTTACCACGCTTTTACAGAGTGTTCTCTCTACCAGCATGTGTTGCATAGCCGAGTGGCGCGTTGCAATGGCACCCCATAAATGGAAGATGTCTTGTAATGGCGCCGGAGTCGCGGATGATGTCGGAGATCTCGCTTTGTCCGTCAAAAAGCTGGTGTCAAATTTGCTGCTCTGTTGGTTCAGGCAGCCCCGATGAGATTCCAAAGGCATCATCGCCTTGAGCAATTGCGAAATGCAAATTTCTTCAAAATTTTCGCCAGACAACAGATTCTCTTCATTTCCATATTCGAGACTGACCGGCTCAAGCTGTAAAAAGGGCGGAATGCTGAAGTAGAAGGGTGCTCGCGGGATGTCCAGGTAAGATTGAATATCAGTGGTCGTGCCGTGTTCATTATTTCTTGACCAGACTGCCTGCAGTCGCTCCCAGATGTCGTCGGAGGTCAACTGACCAAGGATGGGAATGTCTTGGGGAAATTGGAAATGCCAGATCCATCGTTTGTCTTCGATCGAGAGACCATCCCAAAGCTCCTTCGGATCGCGATGCTTCGGAACTCCCTGGAAACGTATCATCTTGGCGGGGCCTTCTGCTTGCTTGCAGCGAGAATGAATAGGGTTCGGGCGAAGGACGGTGCGGAGACGGGGATGCGAGTTCTCAATATGATGGACTGGTATGAAAGCGTGCGACAGGATCAGTACCAGGATCTGGGGAAAAGGAGATTGTAGGTAACTTGAGTGGAGGTGAGAGCGTCTCTGGAGCCGCGACCCGTAGAGAATTCACTCGGTATTGATCACGCAAGCTATTGTCATGAGTCACAAGTCGTTATTGATTTCACATTCCTATTGTCGCACTTTCGCTGCTTGGCACGTGGCATAGATCCACTTGGGATAGATCAGGTGGCCGTACGCTTGTAGAGTTCTTTCCAGCCAGATACATTCCAGATTTCTTTCCTCAAACTATCATTCTCATTCAAACAATCACTTCTCTCAATCTTCTCGCTACACAAATTCCTCACAATGCCTTCAAAGCGCCAGGATATGAAGGATGACTCCATCAGAAAGAAACTGGGAAACCAGAAACGAATCGAAAGATGCCTCGAGGTCCCAGCGGGACGATCGATCGAAGACATCGTCCCTTCTGAAAATCGTGCTACGGGTACCTTGGCCGGGCACTTCATTGCATGGGGCATTAATGCCCAATCAGAGCTTGCGAAGCTCTGTGAAGTCGCCGAAGGAAACTTTGATGACGCTCGTAGGGCTGTAAGAGACGTCATTCGGGATCAACAAAGGAATCAGACGGCCCGAGTGAAGGCATCAATGAAGCATATCCTAAATGCTCGAAAGCGCCTTGAAGCGGCAAACCTCCAGCAAGCCCAAGCGCATCACGCTCCTGTACAAGTAAGCAATATCCTAGCCCATTGCCAGTCCTTTCTTGTCGCATACAATCGTCAGACTTGCAATCCAGAAGAAACAACAACAGCTTCAACACTTCCCAGCAATATCAAGGCGCAAGCTTCTTTGTAGTTCTTTCGCTAACCACCCCTCTTAAGGATGCTACAGGCGACGGAGATGACGAAGAGGATAGCGATGGCGACATCACCATGGCCGTCACCATGGCCGAGCAACATGAACCCAGGGAGCCCTTGATGGCCCAGAGCTCGAGTGCCATGAGAAAGACGTTAGGGGAAGATGCCGAGCAGGGAGAAGAGGCAAGCCAGCACTTCTTAGAACAAATTCAAATAGAGGCACAGTCCAGCCTCCCCTCTCAAGTCCCCAGCCATGATGGACCGGCCCTGGAACATGAAGTGCCATCGCAAATGCCACCTTTCGATGGCGACACATCCTCTCCCCGGTTTCCTTCACAGATGCCTCCTTTCAATGAAACATCCTCTCTCCAACTCCCATCACAAATGCCACCTTTCGGTGACGACACATCCTCGAGCCAATTTCCCTCACAAGCCCCGAACTTTCAGATCACCGAGCCACTATTCATTTTACGCACGGCACAGGAGCAATCTTCACTTCCCTCGCAGTTTCCACGCTCGACAAGCCAGGACATACAGCCTGGATTACCTTCTCAGTTCCCAAAACATGCTAGTCAATCGGGGTCGCTTGCGCTGCCTTCGCAAATTCCGGCGATTTCGGAGTCTCTTGCGCTACCGTCGCAAATGCCGGCGATTTCGGAGTCGCTTGCGCTGCCGTTGCAAATGCCGGCTGATTTTGCGTCCCAGTCACAAGATTACATGGATGCAGTCGAAGAGCAGGAAATCGACGAAGAGTCACAGGGTTACGTGAACGCATTCGAAGAGCAGCCAATTGATGAAACATCTTCGGCTATCTGCATGGCACAAGAGGAAGAGCCTGCAAGGATTCAGACGGCTAGCACTCCGCACACGACCAAGCTACAGCAAAGCTTGTGGAAGAGGGAACATGAGGCGATGACGGCATTCCGGGAAGAATGCGAAGAGAGGGGATGGTGTGACACTGCAGCGTATGCAGACGCCATAGAGTTACTTGGGGGCATTTTAGCCGAAAGAGAATATGAGGAAGACACAAAATGGCGGCGGTTTCAAATTGGCGTAGAAGGATTCAGGCGAAATATGGGAAGCATGGTTTAGAATGAGTTTTATTACAACATTGTCGGTATTGTCAAAGAACAAGTCGAAAACCGCGAGTAGAGACTCGACGGAAAGCGTTTTTGCTGCTTTTGATAAGGATTGAATACTAGTTTACATGATCAATTCATCAATCCTATGGAATGCCGTAAAAGTTCTCCCCGACAACGTCATCTGGAGGGTGGTGGAGATCATTCGGCTTGGTAACGAAGATCCGCCCTGGCCCTTTGACAGAAGTCGACCACAGTGCCGGAAGAAATATGCGCTCCTCTTGAGCTCTCTTGAGCGCGCGAATTGCCGTATTGACATCGTTACTGATTCCACCGCCGAATAAACCTCCAATCAGTAATGCCCTAAATCCAAGGGAAGATGCGACCTTGCTGGCGCAATCAAGGGCCTGAACAAGGCTGGCGTATGCATTTTCCACGAAGCTGGCGGCTTCGTCAGGAGATCTGACTATGATGAGGTGGACAAATGCATTGAAGCAAAGTTCAGGGACGTAAATTATTCCCTCGTGAGGAAATTCATCGCGAAGCAGTGCTCCTCGCAGTTGGCTAGGGAGAATCGACATCACATCCGGGCTGGTCCAGGCTTGGCCTTGCTGCATACCAGCGAAGGCCACGACGACGAGTTCACGTTGATGAGATGGTCCCAGTGAGGCCAGGGCTTCGCCGAGGGTTCCGGACACCCATTGCCAGGTAGGAGGCTGCCTGCGTTGCCTTAGAATCTCCTGATTTGGCCGGTCCAGTTCGAAAGGATTGAGAATGGTGGACAGTGAAGAGAGTCGACAATAACCATACTCGTTGAGTTCGACCTCTTCAAGCTCGATTTGCGGGACGAATTCGGCAATGCTCCTCAAAGGCCAGTTCGTGTTGGGCGGCAAGCGAGTAAGGCCTTGCCTGGTTGGGAGCTCAGCGAATTTAAGAGTCCCATCTTCTCCGAGCACTTTCTGTGATGGGCCGCGGGATCCTCTCATAGGTGAACTGTAGAGTACTAGTTGCCCGTCAATGCTATGGAAGTCCGATGGCCAGTTGGAAATAATTTCTTCTGCGGCCAATACTCTGTCTTTCCATGCCCAGTACACGCGGAACGCCATCTTGTTGCTGAGCAAGACGTTACTGGGGACGTCTTTTATAGGACCGTGAAACTCATCCAGGAGCTTCCACTTGTTGTTTCGCGCCTCGGCGGATACCAACGCCTCCCCCGGTCCATCTCCCGCAACCCAGCGGCGGCCATCGTCGTATTTTTTCTTGCCTTTGGGCAGCTTCTCGTATACCATGCTGCTTTCGCTCTCTGAGTCGGGTGGATCCATAACGTTTGAATCGTGGTCGTAGAGCGGGTATGGAATTAGATCGTGAAGGGTGCAAAATTTCCGTGCGTTAGTGAAGTCGGGAATGAGAAGATGCAGAAGTCAGTGAGACTCACAGGCAGAACCACACTCTATTATTCACTTGACCTTGCTATTGTGCTGGCTATTGTGCCTGCTATTGTGCGCTGCATTGGGCAATTTCGTCGCACCGGAAAGTGACTGAAGCAATACTGTTTTTAGTCTACACTCAAACACCCATTAGGTTGGTTCTTTTACGGCATCTCAACCCACCTCCCTCAGATATGAACCTCCACTGGATGGCTGATTATGGTACAACGGGGCGTAAAGAGCCTGGAGACGTCGGTTTGTGAGAAAGGCGGCACATAAATGGGAAGCCACTGTCCGAGACGTACGCTGATAGATTTGAGCCACGGCGAGGAGCAACCAAGCCGTGATTGGATTTCAGAAGAAAGTCTGTAGAAGTGTTGGCTATTGAAGGAAGGGAACTTGACTGCACTCGATCAAAAGCCATGGAGAATGGTGACGTTCCCGGCCTTCTCCAACCCTCCAAAGAATGTTGGATTGCCCACCGCAAGATATGACGAATGAATTCGTTTTGGTGAGCGCTTAGTCCGGCGTCAATGCATACCTCCTAATGAAGGAGCTTTTGGCCGTGGGGCTGTAACCCTCGTTCTGAGAACAAACAAGTGTGAGGGGACGCAACGGTCCCATGCTCCGCGCCCTGCAAACAGTTCTCAACCCCCCGAATGCTTACGCTTTCACTCCTGCACGCAATCCCTATCCTTCAATGTCTCCATGCCAGGTATTTATTGTTGAGGATGGGGTTTTGGCAGTGGGAAGGACGAGACGACTTGATCGGGATGCGAGAAAGGCAGTATCGAGAGGTTGAATAAGCGGTGAAGCTTGATTGGAGTCGGTAGTTCCAAAGACTTTATGCAGCATCAGCCCCGCAGGCATTCGTGGTGATTCTAGATAGGTGACCGGCATAATTTGACTAAGTGTGGAGGGCTGGAAAGAGCTTCTGTGGCAGGATATGCGCGGATAGTCGATAGGAAGACGCATACGGTACAAAGTAATGCGATCGCAAATGGTGCGTACCTGTTTAAGTCAGCCATCGGGGCGTCATTTAAAAAGCAATGATTTCTCGCACCCGGGAATGCGCGATGTGTATGCCATGGCCTGGGTGTGGCCGGGTACGCGGGTGGTAGAATGACGCCAACACGTCTCGATTCCTTGTTGGGCTGGCCAACTGAATATGCCACATCTGACTGGTGGTTGCTGTGAATGCCATTCCCAGTGCAACTGCGACAGCGGACCTGAAGACCATAATTTATGGAGGGAGACCCAGATGGTGTTTGCCTTTTTCTGTCACCCGCGTGCCTCGAGAACAACGGCGCAGGCTATACCACGATGAAGGCGTAACTTTCGGCGGTTTGGCGGGAATATGGAAAAGTTCCTTGCAAACGGCTGTGGGGTTGTAGTCGGAACTTGTGTCCCAAAGCTTGGAATCGACCAGAAGACGGCGATTCTTATTTGAACACAGTCTGGAAGTACCAACAGCCAGATGAATCTATGCTAAAAGACGACGAGGAGCCTGCAAAGCACTTGCGCCGCTGTGAACAAGACCCAAGGGCTCATAGGAAGATCGTAAGCGTATGGTACAGAAAACGGGCATAGATCGCAAGGATATGTACAGAAGACGGGTATAGATCACATGGGTGCGGTATAGAAACCGTATTAAACGCAAGGGTGTGTACAGAAAACGGGCATAGATCGCAAATGTGTGATACAGAAAATGTAACGATCGCAAGAGTATGTACAGAAAACGTATTAATCGCAAGGGTGTGTACAGAAAACGGGCATAGATCGCAAATGTGTGATACAGAAAATGTATTGATCATAAAGGTGTGTACAGAAAACGTATTAATCGCAAGGGTGTGTACAGAAAATGGGCATAGATCGGAAATGTGTGGTATAGAAAGGGTATTAATCGCAAGGGTGCGTGCAGAAAATGGGTATAATTCGGGGATGCATTCTTAAGGCAATAGGCATAGATGTTGAATACGTACAAGAAATGGGCATAGATCACGAATGTGTTGGCATTCCGTGACTGAGAACTGGTGCCTCTGATGAGTTACGCGGTCTTGGTGTATATGTGACCAGGACATGTGGACCGACATCAGCCCAAGGAGCTTGAGGCTCTCATCCTACTCTGAGTATGAACGCGATCGGGTGTACTCGATTGCTATAATATGCCTGATCAACCCGTTGAGTGCAATTCCTTGATCTAAAGAGCTCGCATTCAATGAAGATCAGCCAGAGCTCTCGATGGCTGAGATAGACGCATCTGAAACCGTTAAGCTCTCGGGACAGTGTACTGGCTAGTCTCCGTGGTTTCATCTGAACTTCTTACTGAAAAATTTTCATCTTATGACATGTTCCTCCCATGGACTTCGAGCTCACTGTTCTCTAGATCAGCCTTATCTTCTCCCACATCGACCCTGTCGTCCCTGTCGTCCTCATTCGATTACATTGAACTCATCGGCCTCGTCTTCGAACTCAAAAGACCGCAATCCTCACTAGAAATACAAAAAGGCTAGGATGGAAGAGCATCGAGTCTTCAGATTCACGCAAAAATGGGACGTCCCCAATGAGGTCGTGCACACCTAACCTATGACAATTGCAGTCCCCAATCTATCACCGTTCTTATAGTTCTCCAACACCATTTCCCATGGCCCTAGCGATCAATTGTCTGTGCAAATCTTAATCCAGACACGTCAATATCACATTGTGGCGTAGAGGCTGTCAAAGACACATGAGTTTTTCTGCTAATGCGAGAGGTTCTATCACATCAATGCCCATCTCGAATCTGGACGGGATGCACCATCGTACAGGTCAGAGAGACGTCGGTAACGATATCACGACGTCCAAGGAGTAGATAAGACCTCCGATTGAAAAGGCCGGTGAACAACTTGCTACGAGCTATGATCATCGAACGTCCTGGCAGGAACTGGGCACAAACCTCGATCGCGACATTTGGAAAATGGATAAATATCCCGGAGAATGGAGCCTCTGCCGTAATGCATAATGCGGCATCAGCCCAATCACGGAAAGGCAAAAATTACCAATATTGAACAATTTCTGATGGAGTGGTGGCGATCCAATTACGCTGGTTACTCCCCTGACCGTCGTCGCAATGCCGAATTTGGAAGTAGCAGATCGCTTAAGCTACGATCGCACTGTCGACGGTCGGCACGGCATGCGGTTGCCCATCTAATTCTCATCTTCATGACATGGCCGCTACGGCTGGTAATCACGA
This sequence comes from Astrothelium subdiscretum, assembly GCA_021030935.1. Classification (NCBI taxonomy): domain Eukaryota; kingdom Fungi; phylum Ascomycota; class Dothideomycetes; order Trypetheliales; family Trypetheliaceae; genus Astrothelium; species Astrothelium subdiscretum. Next base: position 420,520 of record JAGFMW010000024.1, read on the forward strand.
GGGGGCCCATCAGCGAAGCGTCAGCGACCATTGCTTTGGTCTCAGCGCATCCGTGTCATTTCCAGCGACTGTGAGGCGACATCAGGCTGAGCATCGGCGTTTACTATGAGCGCTGTCATGGCTTTAAGCAGTCACGGCAGACAATCATCTTGCCAGGGCGTGGTGGGCTAGATATTACATGGGTGTCCAGAAGGGCCGTTGAGCCCGCGAAATGCCAGCATAGGGAATGAAACCATTTTTAGCGCAAAGGTTTAGAGCAAAATGAAATATCTGAGTTTTTGTGTAGAGCATTCGCCAGAGCATTCGCCGGGGTATTCGCTAGAGCATTCGGCATCCATCATTCAGCAGAGTATCTGACAGAGTGTTCGGCTGAGCAATCGAAGGAATATTCGGCAGGACGTCCCTCTGCTTTCTATCCTGCTGTGTCGGTTGCTTTTGCCCTGCTATTTCTGTTGCTTCCCGCCCTTCTCCCCGCCCTTCTCCCTACTCTGCTTCCTGCCCTACTCCCTGCTCCGCTCCCTGCTCCGCTTCCTCTATACGCTCCCTTCTGCTTTGTACCATGCCAATCGGGCGTTGGACAGGGCGTTGGATACGGCGTTCAGAAGAGCGTTCGGTATCGCTTTCAGTAGGGCATTCGGTAGGACAATCGACAGAACAATCGACAGGACATCTGATAGGGTATTTTTCAGAATATTGACAAGATACTAGACCTGCCACCGGACCTGCTACCGGACTCGCTAGTGAGGTGTTTGACAGCGTGTTCAATAGGGAATTGACCTACTATACCACAAATCAGCGACCTATACCCACTTTCTGTATAGCCCATATGGGACTTGTGTCCATCAGTAACCTATGCTCACCTTTTGTACCACAGGTTGCGGATTTATGCCCATTTGCGTATTACGCTCCTGCTTTGGGTCTTGACCACCCCATCAATGTATCGGCGATCTGTGCCCATATTCTGTGTAAAGCATTGCGGATCCATGCCCCTTTTCTGTACTACGCACTTGCCAGGGCCCATGATGATCCCATTGATACATCCCATGGATGCATTCGCGATCTGTGCCCATTTTCCGTAGACAGCTCTGCGGCCCATTGAAAATGCACGTCTCCGCGAGGCGCCTGGTATCGGGTCTAGTGTATTTCATTAATGATCAGTTGGCCGCGTGGCCCTCGCTGTTGTGGGCCTGGAATACGGCTCCTAAATTCTCCAGTGTCGAGCGCGCCATCAAGAAGTACGAGAATGATATGGTGGATCATAAGGTTAGAGTACTCCGGAATGTCTATGTAGTCGAATTTCTCGGAAATTATAAGGCCCCGGGGGATGTCGGCTTTTGACAGACAAGGACTGGCATTGCGAGTATAGTGGCGACGCCGTGTGAAATCTATGAGACAGATGGCGCTGTCTGGATTGGGTCCTATTTGAGCAGAGTGGTCGGATGGAGATACGCAGGAGCAACAAATCTCCGAGAAAGGTGTCTTGTTCCCCTTCTGTACGTAAGATATACTCCAGGTTTCGAGGATGCCACGTTCGCTGGTATCGTAAACCGCATGTCCTTCTGCATGTTGTACTTGATCCTCTCAACGGTTCTACAGCTCGAGGCATCAGAGGGAATCCATAGGGGGTCGATATGGGAAGTGTGGGACTTGCGCGGGGGCGAAAGGCCGGTCTTGAGATGTCTTTTGGAATTCGTCGCTGTCAGCTTTCGCCCGAACTGTATCCATCTCCGTCCCCTACCCATGCGGCATAAATATGAAAGGGTCAAATTCTGCACGAACTGTATTTACCTCCTAACCCCTTCATCTCGGCATAGATTCGGAATGGTCACCTCCTGCATGAACTGTATTCACCGCTGTGCCCACCAGTGCGGTATGAATTTGGAATTCAAGGGACACTCCGAGTATATTCTTCTCCAGGAAACGGCTGGTAACCCTAAAACTTATGATGCTAACACTTAGGGTTACCAGCCGTTTCCTGAGAACGGGAGGAGAGTCCGCGTATACAGTTCATGATTCGTGTATACGGCGTATTGTGTAAGACATGGTGTGGGAGGCAATTCTGGCGCAGACATGTCCCTGAGGACGTGGGGAGAGTCCGCATGTACAGTTCATGCCTTTTGCGGGTGTCGCGTTGTGTACCACATGGCGTGGGAGTTGATTCTGGCACAGACTCGCGCGGGCAGAGGGCAAGGTCGTCGAGTGCAGAGTTCGCAACTCGTGCGATATCGTGTATTGCCGCGACAACTACGCGGCGCCTAGAGCAGAACACTGCGAAGGTCCATAGTCAGTCTAGGTAGAACTTGGCGCCGTGACTGGGGCTGCATACTTCCACCTCCGAGAGGAGACCCAACAACCCCGCCACAAGTATGATCCATGTGATCGCTGAGCCTACGGATGGCGATGACGCTGGGAGCGAAGATGACTGGGGTCGTAGGCGTATCAGATAGCAACGATGCTTGGAGCGAAAGCGAGCGCGGCGTAGGCGTAAGCGTAGGCGTAGGCGTAGGCGTAGGCGTAGGCGTAGCAACAGACATGGAAAGGCGAAGGGAGAGAGAGGTGCGGGACTAGAAGTAGAAGCGGAGATAAGAAGAGAGGGTAGAAGGGAAGGCAAAACATACGGGAGAGATGGGAATAGAAGCGGATGAGGCGCAGGATCGAATGCGGGGTCGGATGCGAGAGCGGGCCGCGAAGCGAGAGCGGGAGCGGGAACGGGAGCGGGAACTGGAACGGGGACGTGAACGGGAGCGGGACGGGAGCGGCCCGCCCCGAATGAAAAGTGGAACTAGCCGCGTCTGGAGCAAGCGGTTTACCGAAGGTGCAAAAACACTTTCTCTGGAAAGACGCGAAGGGCTCTGGCCCTTGAAGTACCCTTGATACTGTTCATGTCCCTGTTGCAATTTGGCCGCGGCGCAAGCATACGCCCCCTGATAAATTTCGAGAGACTGTTCGCGCCTACCGAAGAACAAACGAGTGCGGAGCCTCAAAGAGCCGCAAGTCTCTTTACGCGGATAGCAGAACTAGCGAAATATTCTAAAGACTACGCTAGGTTGGTGAGGGACGGTTATCCGATCTGCCTAGAGGCCGTCACGGCATACGTACGTGGAGGGTACGAACCACCTCTCCCGCTGCCTGCTTACTTGCAAAGACGTGTCTACCCCAAGGGATGTATGCACATGGTCGCCGAGCTGACGATTGTCATTGGTGCAGGATGTATTTTGGGATGTCGTCGGTTATTCGAGCGATCTCTGGAATATGTGCCCGAGCAAAGACGCCGCTCGCTTCGGCGATTAGTCTAATTGCCTCTGGACGGTACTCGAGGAGTTATGCGTACATACCGCTGTTTAACTCGAGTTTAATTTGGGGGATGCTCAGTAAGATAGACATTGCAGAAGTCGTTGCGCCAGGCGTTACGGAAGTCGCCGTGGAAGTCGCCTTGAAAGTTGTCGTGGAAATTTCACCGTGAAAGCTACTGACAAGGTCACCGTGAGATTTGCTGAACAGGTCACCAAACAGACTGCTGAGCATGCTGCGGAACAACTTTCTGTGAAGCTTGCCGTGAGGACAGCCGTAGAAATTGATAGACAGGTCGGCGCAAAAGGATTGGTAAAAGCCATTGGGCAATCTGCTGCAAGAACCGTTTAAAACATTGTTGCTTTTGGCAGTACCGAACCCCCTGTGACCAATGCCACGCGCGTTGCTTTGAAAAATGCAACCGAGACTGGCATAGGCGCGAAAAAGCGAATGAAAGAGGAGCATGATGTCGCTCGCTCGAAACTCGTGAAGTTTTGACTGCTCTGGTCCCGTAGATTGACTCTGGATGGCAATGCCACTGAGACAGTACGGGGCTAAGCTAAATAACACCATCTTTCGATGCACATTGAAGGCTACATCGTGGTTCCAAACGTTACGCCCTTCTCGAAGGATTTCTCTCGTCGCCAAGTCTTGGGTGCCGAACTCTTAACTGTTGGGGGATTAATTGCCGATTCGGTCTCTGTGTGATGTCCAGCGCAAGGCCAAATGAGAGTTTCAGCAACGGTCTTCTAATACATACATGTTTGGAGACTCTACCAGAAATCCCCATAGATCCCTCCAACTACCCGATGAAGCAGATCAATGATTATGAAACCACACGGTCCAAGACCACATAGGCGGCTACTTGTGTCAATGATTCCAGCGCTGCGCTGGTCCAAAATCAGAAGTCGCTACTTGCACGGATCGCCAGTCCCATGGCCTTTGCCGTCCTAACCCAGACGACAAAGCCAAAGCTGAGCCAGCACTGGGGGGATTTACACATAGTTCAAAAAATGCGTTAGCACCCAGGCCGTCTCCTTGCGGTCAACTAGGTCTTGTGGTAGAACGAGAAGACCATCGCAGTCTTCGACATTTGCCTCCCTGGCTCTGTCTTGGGATTATCGGGCCGCTGTTTGATAGGACTCTCAGAACGTAGTGTGGTCGACTCTGCCTCTTTATCCTGCTGAGTATATTGTCGCCCGAAACTATTCACGAGTCTCTTTATCCAGCCCCTGATCTTATACGTGTCCCCATGCCGCTCGAGCTACTCCTTGACCGTTGCGTGCGGTCGCTGCTTGCAGCCCCTTCACCCCAAAAAATCGGACATTGTACGGGGTACAGGCGTATCCACGAATCCGCGCTGTTCATAGTTATCCACCGATATCTAGGATTATCCATGTAACCATTATTCCCTTTTGCCAGGAGCTTTGCTAGGTGCTTTGCTAGATGCTTGGCTAGATGCTCTGCTGAATGCTTTGCCAAATACTTTGCTAGATGCTCTGCCAAATGCCCTGCCAAATGGTCTACTAAGTGCTCTGCTAGGTACTTTGCTAGGTGCTCTGCCAGTTGCTTTGCTAGGTGCTCTGCCAAATGCTTTGCCAGGTGCTCTACTAGGTGCTTTGCTAGGTGGCATAATCGAGTTAACAATTCGACTGAGGTGGCGCCGACGGCTAGAGGTCCCGTAGATGAGTATCCAGAATTCGGATTAAGCTGGGGATGGATTATCCATATCCAATCCAATCCAATCCAATTCAATCCAATCCAATCCAATCCAATCCAATTCAATTCAATCCAATCCAATTCAATCCAATCCAATTCAATCCTAGTATCCTTGAGAACCCTGAGGGGGCATGACAATCCAAATGGCGTCGCAACCACCGCTACCCCGATTTCCCCCCTTTACTCATCTTCAGCTTCTTCTGAGACATCTGTGCGTGATTGTCGTCTTTGTAATCGTCTGTCTACTGTTGTCTTCCAGCCCCGCCTTGTCCATCTGAATGTTGTCCCCTCTCCGCCGCATTTGTATTTCTGTCTCTGTCTGTGGCCGCTTTCCTTCTCTGTGGCTAGGCAAGGGAAAGACGTTTGGTGAGTGTCTGGATGCGAGTAGTACTGGGGCGTGGTATCTCGTTCAGGGTAGAGCCGTTGTGCGGGTGTTGCGCGTGCGAGTCGTGGGTATGCATCTGTTCCCAGAAGAAGTATGTACGCAATAGTCCGCCAACGCGAGGGGCTAGCACGAAGGGCACAGAAGTAGAGATAGAAGCGGGCCCGGGATTAGGCGCACAATTTTACATTGGGTACGAGATTGGAAACGAGAGTGGCCCGTGGCTAGCCGAGAGTGGGTCAAACCGCGACGGGAACAGCCGCAGCGGGAGCAGCCGCAATGGAAACAGCCCCAACGGGAGCAGCCGGAGCGGGAACAGCCCCAACGGGAGCAGCCCAGCGGGAGCAGCTGCAACGGGAGTAGCCGCGGCGGTAGCAGCCACCCGTGCACCCACCCTCCCGTTCAAAAGTACTCGGTCCAGTGAGGCCGAACGGGAGGGTGCAGCCATGACGGTCGCAGGGAGACACCTTTGTTGCTTTATCTGCTACTTCTTTTGCTGCCCTCTCTGCTCGCTCTGCTGCTCGCTCTGCTGCTGATTGTGATTGGTGCGGACTCAGATGAAAGACAGAAGAAGCTTGATTCTGGAGATGGTAGGCTCTGCTGGAGATTACTAAACAGATTGTCCCTCAATCGACACCGCCGATATTGATCTAGCAAGGCTTCCCATAGCTCTGAGCCTAACGCGACTGGTTCCTTCCCCTGCCATTTCATTCCATACCACATAACATTGCTGGTCCCTCTGCTACTAACTTTGTCCTCATTTCTCTGGAGAGACACAAAGAGCTCCAGCCGTTCGAGCGTTGCGGAATGATATTGTCGCTGTCGCTATTGCGATCTTGTCGCAGCGCAAGCGTACGCCACACAGTGCCTTGAGGAAAGCAGTGGCAACAGGCATAGTGACAGCAGACCTAGCAGCAGGGCCAGCAGCGGTGGATCTGGCAGAGTATTCTGCAGAGCGGGCACCAGATTAAATAGTAGAGTGAGCAGAATTGTGAGCAGCGAAGCGAGAAGCAGAGCATTTGGCAGAGCCAGCAGCGGAACAAGAGCGCTGGAGCAGATGAAAAAATCCCAACGACTAAGCTAGATCGGTGAAAAGAAGTCGCTGGGTCCACCTAGAGGCTGTGACGTTACGCCGGTCTGCATATGCACATAGAGAATGCGAAGATCGTCCACCTCTGCCGCTGTCTGCTTACTTGCGAAGACATCTCTAACCCAGCGAATGTGTTCGCCATCCCGCTGAGTGGACGATTGTCATTGGTGAGCGATTTCTTTCTCAGTAATGTCGGTTTCCGAGCAGTCTAATCTAGTGTGAAAGCACCGCACACAGAAAGACCAGCGACGGGTTAACTCTTGTCGAGTTAATTTGAGGTAGTGACCTGGGACTTCGACTATGTAGGAGGGTGTTCTGCGGGCTCTGCCCCAACGAGTTGTAACCGGTACCATAGGCTGGGTGCCTGCCTAGAGTGCCAGCCCTGAAATTTCCCCCAATCCACAAGAATAAGCTCTCCTCAGCGTCTCTGTCTCCATGTCCTTCTCCTTCTCCGTGTCCTTCCCCTTCGTGTCCTTCCCCTTCTCCATGTCCTTCTCCTTCTCTGTGTCCTTCTCCCCCTCCATGTCCTTCTCCTCCTCTGTGTCCTTCCCCTCCACCATGTCCCTCTCCTCCTCTGTGTCTTTCCCCTCCTCCATGTCCCTCTCCTCCTCTGTGTCCTTCCCTTCCTCCATGTCCCTCTCCTCCGTGTCCTTCCCCTTCCCCGTGTCCTTCTCCTCCGTGTCCTTCTCCTTCTCTGTGTCCTTCTCCTCCTCCATGTCCTTCTCCACGTTCTTTCCGTTTTTGTCTTCATTACCATAAGACTGAAGTCGTCTCCATCTCCAGCGACTAATTCCGAAGTGGCCTTGGTCCGCTGATTCTGAAATTGCTTGGTGTTGCTCTCGATGGGATGGTAAGAGAGTCGATAGAGGAATCGATGAGGGTCGAGAGGTTCGAGAAGAGATCTCGAGAGGGGTCATGAGGCGTATCGAGAGGTCGTGAGGTGAGGGACGAACGAATTGAGAGAGAGGCATCCATTGGTGCTGAATCGAAGAAATTAATTAGTTGAGATTGCATTTTTGAGGTTCGCTTGCAATCCAGTAATCCGATTTTCCAACTCAGTGCCACGAGTCGGATCCAAATGGATAATAACTGAGATCTGGCCGTATGATGGCCTCAACGCCTCTCAGGCTTCAGTCGCAAGAGGGCGCAAGTTTACAGAGAAGATTGCAACCCCGTGCGACAAAGATTGCATCCGGAAACTGAAGTCGTAATGCGGCGATCACAGAACGTTTGCGTCCAAAGGACCATCGTGACCTTCTCCATAGCGAAACACATTTCGTTGCATCAGTAAATAGTGGGAGGCCCGGATCGTCATCGAGAAGCTCCGACAGGTTCTGGTAGAGCCAAAGACGGATCTTCATCGAGCCTGTCCCTTGATGCCTGCTATCGCACAGTTTCTGAAAGATGTAAACGCGAGTGTGACTGCGGGGATGCACAGTAAGATGGATGTTGTATGAGCTACCGCGGGAGCCGCTGCGCAAGCCACCATAGAAGCCGTCGCGAAAGTGGCCATGAGACTCGTCGCGGAAGTTGTCGTGGATGTCACTGTCAATGTCGCTGGGGAAGTCACCGCAAGGGCAGCTGAAAAGGTCGCTGAACAGGTTGTCAAAGCGGTCACGAAATGGTCACCGAGCCGGTCACCGAACAGGTTGGTGAGCAGGTCGCTTCGAATGCCATTGAGGAAATTGGTGGACAGGCCGGTGTGAAAGAATTCGTAAAATCCACTGCGTATTTGCGGTGGGATTCCTCGGGACATGGTTGCTTTTGGCGCTATGGAGGCCATCGTAAAAATATGCTGTGCACACCATCCCGAAGTTTGCAATGAAAACTGTTGTAGACGCGGTTGCAGAAGTTTTAAAGGGTGTCGAGGCTGTTGTGGCCACGAAAAAGCGAACGGAAGAGAGGAAGGGGTTGCTCACTAAAAAAATATAGAGTTGTGACTGCTCTGGGCCCGTGGATTGACTCTAGATGGTAATGCCGTCGATGCAATGCCGAGCCAGGCCACACCACACCATTTTCCAGCGTAAATTTGTGGGTTGCTTCGTGGCACCAACCGGTGCGCCGCCGTTGCTGAGTCTTGCGTGCTGAACTCTTGACTGCTGGATGATTGGTTGCCGATCCAGGCTTTGCGAGATATCCTCGTACGAGCTGGATAAGAGTATCAGTAACGGCCTACTGGTACATCCTGTTTGGAGAATTCACCAGACACTTCATAGATCCCTCCGAGTGCCCGAAGAAGTGGATCACCGATACCTACGTGTTTTGGCGGTTCTTCCGTCCAAGCTCTAATTTCTGTGACACCACTCCTTCATGCCACTGAATAATGCGTCAATTTTAGTGTCCCCTTTTTGTCCAAAGCCAGATGAACAGCTGGTGCTATTTGTAGCTCCAGTGCCGCTTGAACCTAAATGCCACGGCCCAAGAGTGGCTACTTGCACGGTTCGCCAGCCTCATGGCCTTTTACCAGTGGGTTGTCCGACTACTCTGGTTTCCCCCGGCTTCGTTTTGAGTGTCTTTCGAAAACATCCATGCATCATCGATGCCTTTGCAGTTGACCGTCTGCCATCGACTTTCGGACAGCGCCTCGAGTCTCTGAATTTCGCCCTGTTTCAACCGTGTCTGTACCGAAAGCCGCGTTCAGCTCTTTCGCCTACCGCTAAGAAGGAGACGTTCGATGAGGGCATGAATGCAAGCGGTGATTCGGCGTGGTATTTTGGTTAGGGTGGAGTCGTTGTGCAGGCGTTGCGCGTGTGAATCGTGTAGGCATTTGTTCTGTAAACAGTCAAAATACAACGGGGAAGTAATTGGGCAGTGGTGCACTGACCTAAGTGGTAGATAGGCAGCAAATGCGACGTAGGTATTTAATTTTGTGGGCTTGTGGGCTTGTGAATTGTGAGTCGTTGTTTAACTTTGAAAATGTTGGGCCGAATTCCCGCGGGCGCGGGGCTGCATCCTAGCGAATAAAGTCGCGACTACGGAGTAAACGGTATCAAAGAATGTTGCACCCATTACGATCTGGTGGATAAAGAGAGTACTGCGATACATTTTCTATGCAATCTAAACCTATTCTCTACGTTCCAATAGCCATTCTGCATCAACATCGCGGGCCCTGAAACTGGGGCTTCCGCGCTCTTGCTGTGGTGTTCGATTGACCGGTCCATAATCTGTACTCGGTTGTTTGCTGGTGCGAGTTGGGTGCGAGGACGCCGGGACTGGCGCTGGTGCAGCTGTAGACTGCTGTAAAGCAGGCAGCAAAACACCAACCACCGCGGCCCGGTCGCGTCTACTAATGTAAAGGCCAGTTTGTAGCTTTTCCAGCACCTCTCTCATAGCGACCCATGCATAGGCGAATCTCTGTTCTGGACTAAGAGATGCGAAGCTCCTTTCGAATATGCTGCCGCGCCGTAGTGTGTACGTGGATAGCGTACCGAGTACCCAGGAATGACAGAACTCCACAGTCCACTCGCGGTCTTCCAGGCCCGTCCATGTCTGTGCCATTTCTAATCTTTTGACCTTCCAGAGGTCTTGCATTGTCTGGTTTTCAGGGATTCTCTGTCCCTCTTGGCCCTGGCACTTCTGGGACCATGTACTAAAGATTCGTCTGACCGGGGTGCTGCGCAAGGCTTCGTAGAGTTCGGCTGGTTGAATGCGTTCTTCCGGTGGCCAGCGAGACACTGGTGAAAGCTCTTGGATAAACTTGGGGATGTTTCGCGACTCCATCGTGATTAAGAGGTAGCTAGAGAATTAGGGAGAAGGTAGTGGACTTGGGTGTCAAAGCAGGATCTGAGCCTAACAGGTCGAGGTGAAAGATTACAGGCAGTAGCTGGGGAAAAGTTCTGACCTTAGATTCGAGTGGGGAACGGTGCTGTGACTCAGTACCCGTAGGCGCACCCTTGAATAGGCCTGGATTGCAAATCTACGTAGAGAAAATTGGCATAGATCTGTATTGTACGGTACAGAAAATGGGTACAGAGCCCACAGAATAGGCAAAGATCATGCAGACAATAGATTGTGGATTGTCTCCGGCAGATCTCTGTCGCCTGGTCCTTCTGCTTAGGACTATTCCCTGCATGCGCCAACGCATGGTACTTGCGGTCGAATATACGCCACATTAGGTACTAGATGTTTACCTTCTTGCGGCCCGACCCGCTTCTATTCTCACAACAATTGCGGCCCGACCGCCCTCGATCTAACAGCCGATCTTGTACCCAATCTTGTACCCAATCTTACAACCGATCCCTCCGGTGCCACGTTCGCGCATTCGATCTCGGGTCGATCCTATTTCCATTTATACCTAGTTCCGCGTCTGCCTCTATCTAATAAATACTTATGCCTCTTTACAAGTCTACAGCAGTGTCACTATCCCGACTATTATCGATGCAAGCGGACGAGAACTCAACATCCAAAATCTTAGCACTGAAGTGCAAGACTTGATTCATAGAACAATCGCGCAAACGAACGCATTCGCACAACGAAGAAACATGCCGGAGAGAGTCGAAGCTTGCTACGAGTGTAAAAGCAAAGGGCGGGTGTGTACTGTATCTCCGTTCTCTCTGGCTTTCTACACCTCCGCGACCTTCGCGACTTCCGCGACACGTCCTTTTATCCCTATGCATTTGCGCCGCCTCTATACACCTCCACATACCTACACATACCTCCACGCACCCCTACGCACCTCCATGCACCTCCATGCGCCTCCGCGACACCTCAGCGCATCTCGACGGGCCTCCACGGAGTTCGACGCACCTCCGAGATACCTCTGTGCACCTCATACACCTCCGCGACACTTCCATACGCCTCTGTGCACCTCCATACACCTCCACGACACTTCCATACGCCTCTGTGCGCTCCATCCACCTTCTGTACACCTCTACACACCTTCACGCATCTCCGCGATGCCCATACCTTTCGCAATACCCCCGCGACACCTCTACGCACCTCTGGACATCTCCCCGAGCTCGCCCCAGCCAGCTCCAACTCTAATTTCGAATCGACTTTGGCTTGCTCCAGCACGGTTGCAAATAGACAGTGGGGTGAGGGAAATCGCGAAAACATACAAAGCGGGTGAGAACCACTACGGCGAAGTGCAAAGCGCGGTAGAGCGCGATAAAGCAGGGCAAGCAGGCAGAGCGCGCGGGTAGGCAAGGTCGGATTAGATCGGGCGGATAAGATGGAAGGGGATAAGACAAAAGGGGATGAGATAAAAGGGGATAAGATAGAAGGGGATGAGATGGAAGGGGATAAGATGGAAGGGGATGAGATGGAAGGGGATGAGATGGAAGGGGATGAGATGGAAGGGGATGAGATGGAATGGAGTGGAGCTGCGAGTAGGGGGTTAGGGTTAGGGTTAGGGTTAGGGTTAGGGTTAGGGTTAGGGTTAG